>CM046380.1:15247719-15322719 GCA_025413485.1 Ficus microcarpa | reverse complement strand
TACTATAGAAAGAACAGTAACCACACTCCCCCTTTTAGTATGCAGTGAAGTAAAATAATAATAATAATAATAATTATGAAGTAATAAAGCAAAGTAAAGTTACTAAATAAAATAATGATATTGTATTAATAACAGTAGTCAAAATAATAGCCATAATAAAATAATAGTGAAAAGAGGAAAAATATTCAAGAAATATACAAACAACAAATAAAACCAGATCACACTCATAAAAAGATTATAAAAAAAGGAAAACATTTATATTGAACTAAATAGATACAGGAAAAAGAGAAGAACTATTAATAGTTACGAAACAAAAACATAACAATATAAGAAAAAATAAAACCAACATATAAAACAAACGGATGAGAAAAAAAAGAATTAAAAACAACAACAAAATCAATAATATTAACAAAAAAAAAATTAAACTTTTTTTAAAAGATTGATGCCAAAAACAGAAAACTATGATAAATAAAAATCATAATAACATTAATAACAAATCATAAGAACTAAACAATATTAATTTTAACATAATCATCATAACAGAAGAAACCAATTATCAACAGTAGGTAATAAATAATAGAGCAACTCAACCATCAATAGCAAGTAATAAATATAAGTAAATATAAATAATTAATAACAGGTAGAAGATATAAATAAGAAAAGCACCTTAATGAAAAACTGCTTCACCACAGAAAAATGATAGGCAAAAGCAATCGAGCCTCAAGAAGCAGTGAAAATCATATTAAAAAGTCTTATGTAGCAATTAAGAAGGAATGAAAATAGAGTAGTTGATTATCAAATGGTAACAAAGGAAGCAATAAAGGGTTTTAGGTGAGAATTAAAGAAGAGTCAAAACAAAGGATAGAGCAAGATATAGAAGATAGAGTAATTGTTGAAGATAAAAATAAAATAGCACAAAAAGAAATACTTTATTTATAACAGAGCACTCTAGTAAATGAGATAAAACAAATAAATAAAAAAGACAATTTTTTTGTCAATGGGAAAAATGCAAAATCTAGGATTACAAATATATAACAGAGCCATATCTATATTTAAAAAAAAAAAGTAGAAGAAAAGAGGACAATTGTGACTAAATAACAGAGTTATAACAAATTAGCAAATAACAAATCATAAAATATAATTTAAAACTATCAATAATAGCGTTACATGTGTAAAAACTGAAAGAAAAAAAAAACAAGAGATATTTCACAATAAATATTATAACAGAAGATAATTTAGAAATATTAAATAGCAGGGACAGATTAGCAAAGACATAGCTGACAGTCCCAACACAAAAGCTGTAAATATGAAGTAAAATAAAACATCTGCAAATCTAAACAATAAAAAATTGTAAAAATTGGTGTAGCTGTGACTAAGTTTTACAAAAATCCAACAAAACAGATAACATCTCCAAAAAGATTGAGAGATTTTACTGAGTACAGAGTTAAAGATAAGAAAAAACAATTTCAGAAACATTAAATATCTGGGATAGATCAGTAAAAAGACAACTATATGAAATATTATATTTACAAATTACAGAAGATAATTTGAAGCATTAAATAGCAGGGATGGATCAGCAAAAACACAACAAACAATCTCAACACAAAAACTGCAAATATGAAGCAAAATGAAACATCTAGAAACCTAAACAAGAAAAAAACTATAAAAATTGATGTAGCTGTGACTAAATAATACAAAAATCCAACAAAACCAATATTATCTCTCAAAAGTTGAAAAGATTTAGTGACTAACAGAATTATAGATGAGAAAAAAGTATTTCAAAAATACTAAATGTCTGGGACAGATCAACAAAAACACATTAAGATATATCAATTTCAAAAGCTACAAAGAATAAATAACATAAAAAGTTTAGAAATTTAAAGAATCAAAAACTCAAACAACTCATTCAAATGCAAAGAAAGAACATAAATTCTACAATAAATGGAGTTGCATCTACAAAAAAATTAACAAATAAAAACAGATAGATCAAAGAATCCTAATTTAGAAACATTAATTCAATTACACAAATCAATAGAAATACAACAACATGCTTTAGTACAAAAACTATGAATGATAAGTAACATAAAATACTGACAACTTAGATAATCGAATAGCTTAATTATTTATTCAAACATAACTAAACAACACAATTTGGACATAAAATAAAATTACACATAAAACATAATAAAATTCAAAATACCAATATCATAGTGAAATAAAAAAATAAATAAATAAATAAAACCCCTATGATTTAAAAACCAAACCATTAACTTCCAAAACGGCATGCAATCATAAACACAGTAACCACAAAAAAAAAAAAAAAAGTTACAAGGGCCGGGAAAATTACAAAACCAAAAATGTAATACAGGAAAAACATAAAAGAGGTCTTCAATATTTCTCTTTGTAGTCCGAATACAATTATCTTGAATCATTGTAATTACAACTTATAAAAACAAATAAACAAAAATCAAAAATCAGAATCAATATCTATTTTTTAAAAAAATAATAATAATAAAACAAAAACTAAAAACTAAAAAAACGCACCCCATTTTTTCTTCTATTTCTTTAGCTCTTCATTTCTTCTCAAAATTTCTCCCATAGTGAAAATGTAAAACAAAAATGACGATGGTAATAACAATAATAACAACGAAAACCAAAGCAAAGAAATGAAAAATTCTTCTCGAGTCTTACCCATACAGAGAAAAAAAAAATTTAAACAAAAATATAACTAAAAGACAAAAACAAAAAATTAAAAAAACAAAAATCTTGGACTCAAAAGAAGGGAAAAAAACCAACCCTAATGAAAAAATTATAACAAAATAAAAAATAGATCCCATTTTTTCCCTTTGTTTACTGTTTAAAGAAAAAACCCAAAAAAAAATCAAATTTTTATTAGATTATATACATGCAGAAATCCACATAAAAGAAGTATTTAAAAAACAAAACAAAACAAACAAAACGCAAAAAAAAAAAAAAAAACAATGGATAAGAAAAACACAAAAAAAATTTAAAGATAAAAAATCGTTTAAAAATAAGAAAAACCCAAAGTGAGCAAAAACACTATGTAACAATGGATCAGAATTTGATCTTTAAAATATAATGTTAAAAAAAAAAAAGGAAGCGATGTATAGTAGAAAAAAAAACATAGGATTAGAAAAAAAACAAACAATACAAAGTAGAGATTAGGAAAAGAAGAAAAATTCAAAACAAAAAAGCTTTAAACAAAATAGAGATATCACAAACATATTAGCATTAGAAGAGAAGAGAGCATGAACAGTACAGAAAAGAGGCAAAGAAAGAGAGATGAGAAGAAAGATAAGATGAATAGTGCAGAGAGAAGGCTAGGTAGAGAAAGGAAAGAAATATGAAATGAACATGAGAGAGAGAGAGAGAGAGAGAGAGAGAGAGAGGACATTCTAGGGTTACAAGGGTAAAATCATCCAAACATTGCACACACAACACACCATAGACTAATTTTGAAGGACAAATTCATCCAAACATACATAAGAAGGGCAAAAATGTCCAAGATGCTATAACTACCTTAGAAAACAACTATAATTGAAGGGTGAAAATGTCTATGCACTGTAAAAACAAAGGACAAAATCGTCAAACCACTGTTACCAATGAAAAATATAACCATAATTGAAGGACAAAACTATCTTTATACCCAAAAATAGGGGTAAAACTGTCAAGGTACTATAGAAAGGAAAAAAGCAACTAAAAGGGAAGGGCAAAAAAGTCACCACACTATAAAAAAACAGTAAAACCCCCTCCCTTTTAGTATATAGTAATAATTTATGAAATAATATTTTAAAATTAAAAGTAATGATATTTAAAGTTAATTGCATGATAGAAGTTTTTTTTTAGTCTTTTAATATAAGAGCATTTATAGAGATTTTGACTCAAGAATTAATGTAATACACACTAGGAAAGAGAAACATATAATTAGAAAAAGTTGACAAAAAAATCTATCCAAATGTATTAAAATTTCTATTCGAAGGGTGAATCACGTAAGCATGATGATGTGATATACTCAGTCCAATGAATAATTTCTCGTTGAGTCCAACGATGTCTCTAGCATCAAAACAAATTCTAGATGAGTGTTGGCTTCGCTCCGAAGCTAATAGTGGAAACTTGATCTCTGATTTTTTTTTTTTTTTTAAATTGCAAGAATGATTTGAAAATTGAAACGGTGATAACTCTTCCAAACGAAATCAGTTTTGAAAAAAAAAAAAAACAAAACAAAAACAAAAACAAAACAAAAACAAAAGCCCTATCATCACGAAGAAATATAATTTCGAGAGGAATCTAGCCATGCATACCAAGAACTCTTTAAAACTCAAAAAGATACATTTCACAATTTTACGTTCGATTTTTTGTTTTTGAGGATTTTGACTCTAATTCCTCTAAACCGTTCATCCAAAAATACCAAAATTTAACAATAGGCTAAACATGCCAATATCTATGATGTATCAAAATTACAAAGCCAAGTGATGCTTAGAAAAACAAAACAGAAAAACAGCCGAAAAATCCGGAAATTGAGTATTTTCCGTAGTTTAGGTTTCACCTACCTTTCCTTTGCAAAGACGATATGAGGATTAATAAGAAGGCTCTGATACCTAAGAATATCTCCGGTAATCCTATGGTATCACCAATCACGATCATAACGCTCGCATTATATGAATGTCACTAGAACAATCATAACATTCCACAGCCTATAATCTCTTTCTTAGAAAATGTCAAAGAATGAGTGGGAGAACGAGAAGGAGAGAAAAAAAATCTCAAGTACAAAAAAACGTGACTTAATTCCCGTCTCTTTACATATGGGGATGTGGTCTTTATTTAAGGACCCTCATCAATTGTAGGTATCCCAGATGTACTACTAATTGAAGATATTTGATATGTATATACATATACATATCGTGGAATTTAAATTATTTCTTTACTTAAATTATAATCAAATAAATATTGCCACATTTGACAATGGGTCATCCATCCATCCAAAGTCAATGCTTACGATGAAATTGTGGAAATAGCCCCTCCAATGCACACATTAAGACCTCTGTTATTGGAGAATCGACGGTCGCCGAACCTCAACACCTCCCTCTCTCTCTCTTCTTTTTGTCTCTCTCTGTTCTGTTTTTTCTCTGTCAATTTCTCTCTCTCTCTCGTGCTCTCTCTCGGTCCTCGTCGCGACGTTGATGTAGACTGCGATCACCGGTGTAGCTATGACTTTGACGTTGCCGTCATGAGTTTGGTAGCCGTGAGGAGTAGCTTGGTTGTCTTTTTTTTTTTTTATTTTATTTTATTTTTTATTTTATTTAATTATTGTTTTGTAGTCTTTTTTGGTAGCCGTGACGAGTAGCTATGTTAGTCTTTTTAATCATGACGTTGCCGTTATGAGTTTGGTAGCCGTGATATAATTAATATATCACTCTGATTTTTTTTTTTTTTGCGATTTTTTTTTTAATAATCCTGTGATTCTTTGTTGCTAAATTAAGAAAATAATAGGATAGACCAATAATTTTGAAATAAACTAATGCAAAAAAAACCTTGTAGATAACCCAAAAAAAAAAAATATGGTAGATTACGAAAAGTCATCCGGTATGATACAAAAAATAATTGGGTAGAATGTAAATGGTAATATGGTAGATTACTAACAGTATTGTACAGAAATACTATTCGCCTACCAAATACCCATATTGATTACCAAAAGCATTCTACGAGATACTCCTCAACAATCAGATACATTCTCTAGCGAATTTTGATTACCAAATGTAATATGGTAGATTATCAAAAGTATTCCGTTAGAATATTCGGTTGTCAGTGATTGGAGACTGTTGGTAGCCCACGTTGACATTGGCATTCCGTACAAGGTACCAAAAGTATATTTTTAGGTAATTTGCTTGTTATTGTGCCAAACGTATGGTTCAGCAAGCCATTTTTCTCCCCCAAAAATTTAACATTAGCACTCGATACAAGATAGCGAGCCATGCTCACTTTGGTTTTGTTTTGGGTGTTTTTCTCAGGCTTTTCTTTTCTTCTTTCTTCTTTTTTCTTTCTTTTTTGTTTTTTTGTTTTTGTTTTTTTTGGGTGAAAAAGAGGGAAATGGTATATTAAGGGTTGGGAATTAAGGTAAATAGACATTTTAATGAGAAAGGAAATAAATAGCATATTTTAGGTCTAAGTTTCTGAAATTCCCGAAATACCCTCGTTTTTTCTTCTGCTATCTTCAGAAACCTTCAACGCATTGTCATTTACTCCACTGTCACGAGAGATGGCATTGGAAAACGTCAAGTAAAAAAGATGACATCGGCGGGGAGATCCCATCTTTAAACTACCAAACCTTCGCGAGCTGCTTGATGCAAAAAATATGGCGACCTCCATCGTGAGCTAGATCAAGCCATCGCCGGAATCTCCTGCAAACACCAGAAATGGAATGAGGTTCACTCGCGAGTAGAGGTGCAATCTCTACAGACAGCTACCTCGTAGCGCGTCAGTCATGAGATTTCTCCGACTCCATCAGCAGAGCGACATTCACACCGACGGCGGAGTACTCCCGTCGACATGTGACTTCAGACCAAATTACTGAAATAGATATATATATGTGTAATAATACATATATAATAATAATATTAATAATAATAAATTCATATATCATATTTACACAGGTCTATTTGCGTTAGTAACACCATTTTTAATAGGAAATAAATAAAAAATGGTAATATATTCGGCAAACATTGATTTTCTACACAAATTTAAAGTCACTGTATTTTCTTAATAACGCATATTTACTAGGAAATAAATAAAAATTTGTAACATAGTAAGTATTGGTTTACTTTATACATTTAAAATCTCGAAATATAAGGGAAAAAAAATTTATTGGTAAATATCACATTCACTAGGAAATATCATATCTATTAGAAAATATCAAATATATTTACTAGGAAATATCTTACTTAACAGAAAATACCATATTTGTTTACTAGAAAATCCGTATTTACTGGGACATATCATATTAACTAAAAATATACCATATTTCTTTATTAGGAAATCCGTATTTACTAAGCCTGAAGTACTTGATCAATATCGAATTTACCATACAATTTCATGAGGTAAACCTTAATGTATTTAGGAAATCCAGTATTTAAATATTTTCCCCCTATCATAATTTGGTAAACACATAATTATCAACATAATATTTTAAGTCAATCCATTGTTTCTGATAATATTTACCATAAAACATTTCAAGTAAATCCAATTTTTATTGGTAAATAAATAATAATCAGAAAATATTCCATGAAAACCTTGAAACTTATCCCGAAACAGAAAATTCTATCATCGCTCACTAGTACAACCGTCCCCCAATGCAACCATCGCCAACAACCAAAGAACAGAAAAGTTGACGACGACAAGCATGAAACCTGAGAAAACAGAAGGCCAACACCCCATATAAGAGAGATCATAATATGTCTCACATTTGATATAAGATCAAAAGACACAATAATGCCGTGAAGGCCAAGAAGGCGGTGTGGGCACGCCACACATGGCACGGGGCTGTGCAGGCAGAGAGAAGCGCGGCTGCGCCACATAGGTGCACGGCCACGTGGGCTGTGGCTGGGGCGTGCTCCCAGTAGCACACCCAGCAGGCCGAAAGTGCGGCACGGCTGTGAAATTTCGTGCAAATCTAAGAATTTCAAATGTATCTTTTGAGTTGTTTCGAACCGTTTATTAATTGTATATTTTCATACAAAACGAAATAATAGTCAATAACTGATACATTAGATCTGATAATTAAATAGATACTGAAGAGATATCTTTGCAATAAAGAGACATCTTTTGGAAAGGCTACATGGATTATCATAGTAGCAACGGTTTATAAAAAGACACCTCCGTGCTTTTAAAAACTTTAGAAATTTAAAGATTTCATATATTTGTTCTAGAAAATAGTATCATTGCTAGATGTTGAATTCAAGGTTTTCTTGTAGCTAGGGGGTAATTTGTCATTAAATTCTTTAGCAAACTTTGTAATGAGGGCAAATAAAAACCTTAAAAGAAAGTATTTTCAATACGCTTCAAACCTATCTTTGTTTTCAGTTTTCTTTCCCTCAATTGTTGTTGCTCTACTCTCATTTTCCAACAATCTTTAAAGTTTTGTTACACTACAATGGAGGTTAAAAAGAATATGACTTCTTTTATCAATCCAAATGTCCAACTTGATCGTTTTGATGGCACTAACTTCACCCGCTAGAAAGGAAAATTGTAATTCCTACTCACCATCCTCAAGATTGCCTATCTTCTTGATCCAAAGTCGAAGCCACTTCTAGAACCAAAGGAAGATGATTCTGAGGTAGTGAAGGTTGCAAGGAATAAGCGTGAAGATGAAGTGATGTGTCGGGGTCACATTCTTAGCACACTTTCTGATAGGCTCTATGATCTCTACAATTCAATGGAATCTCTAGTAGGGATATGAAATGCTCTTGAATACAAGTACAAAATAGAGAAAGAAGGTATGGATAAATTCCTCATTTTGAAATGTCTTGAGTTTGTCATGGTTGAGACCAAGTTCGTCCTTGATCAAATACATGAATTGCAAGTTGTTGTAACTAAGCTTTGAAAATTAAAAGTAGAAAGCCTGATTCATTTCAAGTGGGGGCTATTATTTCTAAATTACCCCAAAGTTGGAATGGTTATAGAAAGAAACTCCTTCATAGGAGAGATGACATAACTTTGAGGAATTACAAAAGCACTTGAGGATCGAAGAAGAGACTAAGTCTCGTGATCCCAAGAACAAGAATGTGGATTCCTCTAAAGTTCATGTCATAGAAGCAAGTAAGTTTCAAAAGAACTTCAAAGTCAACAATGACAAAAAGTTCAAGAAGTCCGGCAATGATCACAAGAAGTTTTCCAAAAAATGCTTTTTTTGTGGAAAGAAAGGTCATCGTCAAAATAACTGCAGAAACATGAAGAAAAAGGAAGAAGTTAACATCAACAAAACCAATGTCATTGAAGACAACATCAAAAAGATATGTGCTATGTTCTCGGAGATGGAAATTGGCATGATTACTGAAATCAACATGACTGCAACAAAGTCTTGTGATTGGTGGCTTAATCTCGGTGCCACCATTCATGTTTGTAATGACAAAAATTTGTTCTGATCATATCAAATTGAAAAGGAAGGATAAACAGTTCTCATGGGGAATCATAAAGCAGCGGTGGTTGCCAGGAAAGGAATGGTGGAAATTAACTTTTCTTCAAGGAAGTAAATGACTTTGAACAATGTCTTTCATGTTCTCGATATTAGAAAGAATCTTGCATCTACCAATCTTATTTGTAAGAATGAGCTTACGATTGTACTTGAGGGAAACACATGTAATGTATCTAAGAATGGGACTTTTGTGGGAAAAAGTTTATTATAGTGTATTATTGATAATAAAAATATAAATTATGTTTATATTGTTGACTCTTTTGATGTTTGGCATGCTCGGTTGGCACACTTAAATTTTAGATCTTTGAAATACATGTATAAACATGGTTTGATTAATTACAAAGATTTAAAACATGATAAGTGTGAGATTCGCATACAAGCAAAAATGACTAAGAAACCTTTACCTAAAGCCGAACGAAATACTCAAATATTGGATATAACTCATGTGACGCCCTCATCCTACGTAGGGCCGTCACCTTCATACTTAACTATAATTTGCTTGAAAATTTGGGAATATTTTTTTTTTCAACATAGATATATATAAAAGGTTTGCTCATAGAAACTTATCTTACATACATATTGAAATAAAAGATTGTTTAAAGTCTTTAGTACCAAATATACTATGTAACATAATTTGTTTTAATAATATATACATATATACAAAAACTTCTTAACTTAGAAAAGGGTTGCGGAATCTATGCGTAGTGGTATCCATACCGCCCTTCATCCGCCGTACCGTCCGCCTATAGCTCATCATTTAGGCTGTAGGTTTCTTACCTACAGTATGAAATATAACTAATGAGCTTTTGCCTAGTAAGCACAAACTTTATCTCAAAAAACATTTTTTTTTATTTTAGGACATCTTGAAAACATATCAATCATCATAAATATATGCATGAACCATTTATGTCCATTTATGCATCCATTTTTAACCTTAACTTATTATCTTTCATATGGGCCCCATAGTGTACGTACCATAAGCGCGCCTCCAGATAGAGTTAGGGGTTGCAAGGTCCCTAATAATTCTGGGAATCATTAAACTTGAACATGAAAAATCATCCACCTTTGGGAGGTTGATCCTCCACCTTTGGGAGGTTGGTACGACACTTTATTTGTGTTCTCTTACCATGTTGTTTATCTTTAGTGAACATGCCTTATGATGTCACTATATCATAATATAACTTTCATCTCATTCATAACATGGCATGGCGTTTTTACAATCATAGCACTTTTGTAAACATAATATTTTTACAAATATAGCACTTTTGAAGATATGACATTTTGCAAATATAGCACTTTGGAAAGCATGGCATTTTACAAATATAGCATTTTTGAAGACATGACATTTGCAAATATAGCACTTTAGTAAACATGACATTTTGCAAACGTAACATTACTTAGAACATAACACAAAACATTTCATAGCAGATTTGAAAATAGATTATTATCTTTCATACTGCAGTTGAGGTTTGTACTTACCTCTTGTGCCTTGTCCTGAGTGTTGCGTCCTTAAATCGATTGGCAACAGCAGGTCATTTCCTGCTATATGAAAAATATAGGATCAGAATCCTATCATGAAGTATTGGCGACCTAACCAACATTCACACATACTTTTAGTTGTATGTCCCCGATACTTGATATCTTGCTTGGTCATCTTTGCTCATTCTACTTTTTTTTTTTTTTTTAAGAATAATCACACTTTGATTATTCCTTAAGAGGTCACGTTGGATAACCTCTCTTTTGGTGCTAAGCCCTTAATCTTTCCACTAGGGTTTAAGTTTATCATTCTACCTTTGGGCTTTGCTCTTACATCATAAACATTAGGTTATCTCCATTAACCCTTATGTCCTAGCCTGATTACATAATCGGTATCCCTTAGGGTTATATTGGGTAACCCTTAAGGTCAACCTCCATTAAATATCGAGTCAACCCTTAGTCAACCCTCTTATGGTAAATCTTGGGCTTTAGGGCTAAGCCCAGTAACTCGAATACTAATTCCGGTTGTTGTCCGTAGTCGGCTTGTTTACCAGTTTTATCTTAAAACCCTATTTCCTTACTTTTGGAAAATCTTGTGTAATTATCTTCAAAATTCTTTAGTTTGCTTGTAAAAATTCTTACTTCTTTGGGTGACATTTTTATAAAACTATTTAGGATTGAAAATTGCTTGTTACGTTCATTTTGCTTTATCTTGGCTTAAAACCTTGAAAACACTTGGCTTAAAACAAATCTCATTTTCTCTTTTTACTTGGAAAAAGGTTGAGGAAAAATTCCAAACTCTTATCTTGGCTTATAAAAATTCATGTTTTTGAAACCGATTTTTATAAAAATCATTTAGAACTGGAAACTGCCTTTGGAACAGTTTCCATAGTAAAAACAGTGGGTTTTAGAAGAAAAACAGTTTTTCTGAACCAGTTTTAGAAAATCCTGTGCAGGAATTTTCGGTTCCCTACACAGTCCTTGGAAAAACGATGTCAGTTTAAAAAATCTAATTCAAATTTGAAAAACTTGTCTTCATGAAAGTTGTAGCTCTCGAAAAATGCTAAAAATTTTGTGTTTTGTGAAAAATCCAATTCGGCTTGTATTCTTGCAAGTTTTTGTTTGAAACTGGCTGATCATCAAAACTGGGTCTGGGCAAACCAGCCATGGGTTTTGTAAAAACGGAGGCCATTGGAGCTTCATTTTGGGATTCTGCTTGCGTTGTCCCTAGGAAAAACCCTTCTGAACAACTTTTGTGTTTTGAGTTTTACCCAGTTCGGCCTCTAAAGGCCTTAAATTTCCACTTTCCCGAAACTGACCAGTTTTGAATCCGAACTGGCAGTTTCGGTTGCTTAGTCTGGTTTACGTCCTATTTCGCGGAATCTATCTCGACCGACCACTTCGGGAGCTTACACATCAAACATGTAGCGTTTCTAACGTCCCATAAATTCAATCAAGCTAATCCCAAGTGTCCATGCAGCCCTAAACCGAAAGTCCTATCCTTGGGCTGTATGGTTTCTAGCCTAGCATCAAAAACAAGCATGCATCATCACATCCACTCTCAAACTAGCAGCCACATAGCCACTGCCTAGGGCAGATTTCTTGACAAAAATCAGGGGACATACCAATCACATCTAGCATGCATCCTAACAATTTTTCAAGCACAAATCAAGCAAGCAAACATCATAAATAAGCCAACCACACCTTAATCCCTAACCAAGCACACACTAACAAATCTAGGGCTGAAAATTAAATGGGACTTATGTCCATACAAACCATCTTGAAATACCCATAAATTGCTAAACCTGAACTTAATTGAAAGAGTAAGGTTAAGATTTTACCTTAGACCCAAGTTAGGTTTTGAAATCCCAAATTCCTTTCTTCCTTCCTTGGCTTCCTTCCACTCGGCTGTTACCCTAGGTTGGCCACCAAAAATTTTCTTGGCTGTTCCATTCAAGAGCCGAACCTTCTACAAGGTTTTCCCTTCAAAAATTTCAACTTTTTCACTCCTATTTCTCTGCCCAAACCCACGGCCACAGCAGCCCAAAAATGGGTCTCCAACTTCCCAAATTTTTTTCTTGTTTCTCCCTAGAACAAGATCTAACTCTTCCAAGCAAAAGCTCTATGAAATTTTTGGTTTTTCTCTTCTCTTTCTCTCCCCCAAACCCACGGATTTTCTGCTGAAAAATGGCAAGAGTTTGGCTATGTTTTGTGAATAAAAAAATGAGTTTTGGGTCTCCTATTTATAGAGCTTGGGAAACTTTTGGGAAATCATGAAAAAGCCCTATGAAAACTACTAATTTCACTACAAGGGGGGGCATGTGGCCGGCCATGGGTGGCTAGAAAGAAGGTTCATGAACCTTTCCAAGGCTTAGCTCACACTCATGATGTCATAACTTAAGAGCTACATGAGGTCATCACCCTTAAAAACAAAGGCCTTGTTTGGTTAGTTCACCAAAATTGTTCATCCTTTTTGTGCTACACAGTTATTTCCAATACTGTGCTCCGTATTTTCATACTGTACTTCGGTCCAAAATTTTTCTGTGTAAAATCGGACCGTAAAAATTTCTTTTTTATTTTTTGGAGACCTTTTTGCCCTTAATCCTAACTCGGTGTGCTTGATTGTCTAGGATGATTTTAAGGCTTATTCGTACTATCTTGATAAAAAAGAATGTGTTCACAGTCTCTTTTCTATACTGCCTTTCATCATACTGTAAAGTCAACATTTTGACCCGTCTTGGTCAAACTTTGACTTTCTCGGTGAAGGTCGACTTTTTTGGTCAAACCTTTGACTTTCGTAAAATCACATCATTTTCCGTTCTTTTCGACTCAAAAAGCCATTTGCTAATCTCGGCATTCTATTTTGAATCTTTTAGCAAATTCAACGAGAATTCAAACATTAACAAATAAAATTATGAATTTCTCATTGCGATTCATAACTTTTTATGAAAACATCTTGTAAACACATAATACAGACTTTTAATTTCTTATTAATAAGGAAATCATAAGTTCATGAAAATTCGGGTCTTACAACTCACACCAATATTTGTGAGTATAATTGTATTTTAACTAAAGGAGGAAAAAAAATACTTTATCACTTTTATCGATAATTGTTCTAAATACATTCATCACTACAAAATGCGGATTCCAAAATGGAGCTTCCACAATGGTCATGGAAAATGCGGCAAAAATACGTAGCGGAACAAGGTTTCCGAAAATGGTCGTGGAATTTATAAACGGTCATGGAAGCATCGTGATTCGACGATGGTTTATAAAAAAAGGTCTGTCGTACAAAAATCATGAAAAATTCAAACAAAACACCGAGTGTTGCCCTCAATTTTCCACATCAGCAGTAACCAAAATCAGATTAGATCGCTCTGAAAATAGTCAGTACACCACTATTGGATGTCACCAATTGTTATTTGTTTTTTTCCTCTGTAATTTTGATTTATGATTTTAGGTTTTTGTATGTTGTGGGATCAATTTTGAGTTAAATTGTGCAATGAGTGTTAATTTAAGTGATCACGAAATGTTATTTTTCCCCCGGTATTTAGACTTAATTAATAATGGTTTTAGATGGTTTTGTATTTTTTTGTTTTGTTATGTTTTTTCGGTTTTTGATTGATCAATTAAGTGATCAATTAATGGGCCGGTGTTAATTAATGAAAATGATATGTATTTTAAAATTGAATATTTGACTTTTAAAGCTTTGATTTTTTGATTTAGGATTTGCGAATCATGGATAGGAAATGGATACAGTTTGATAGATTGTCTAAAGCATTTGAAGATGGTGTTGAAGAATTTTTGTCATTCATCAAAGCTCATATACAAGATGATACGATTCCGTGTCCGTGTTTGTGACGCCCCCTTCCTATGTAGGGCCGTCACCTTACTTTTACTTAACTTACTTTACTTGAAAATTTGGGAATATTTTTTTTTTGAACGTACTTATATATGAAAAGGTTTGCTCATAAAAACTTATCTTACATACAGACAGAAATGAAAAAGGTTGTTTAAAGTTTTTAATATCAAAATATACCATGTAGCATACTTGGTCTTCATAATATAGACATATACACAAAAACTTCTTAACTTATCAAAATATGCGGAATATATGCGTAGTGGTATCCATACCGCCCTTCATCCGCCGCACCGTCCACACATAGCCCATCATTTAAGCTGCAGGTTTCTTACCTACAGTATGAAATATAACTGAATGAGCTTTTGCCCAGTAAGCACAAACATATCTCACAAAACATTTTCATTTAAAGCATCTTGAAAACATATCAATCATCATGTAACATATGCATGAACCATTTATGTTCAATTATGCATCCTTTTTATTTTTAACTTGACTTTTTATCTTCCTTTAACATGTGGGTCCCTTGTGTACGTACCGAAATTTTTTTTTTTAACGCGCCTCCAGATAAAGTTAGGGGTTGCAAGGTCCCTAATAGTTCTGGGAAACATAATTGATTATACCCGCTCGCATCAACGAGAGGGTGATAATCCTAACATCAACATGAAAACCCTCCACCTGATGGGAGGTTGGTACGACACCTTACTTGTGATTTCTTACCATGTTGTTTATCTTTAGTGAACATACCTTATGATGTCACTATATGATAACATAACTTTCATCTCATTCATAACATGGCATGGCATCATTACAATCATAGTACTTTTGCAAGTATAATATTTTTGCAAATATAGCACTCTTGAAAATATGACATTTTGCAATTACAGCACTTTTGAAAACATAGCATTTTGCAAATATAGTACTTTTAAAAGCATGACATTTTACAAATATAGCACTTTAGCAACATAGTACTTTGTAAATATAGCACTTTAGCAACATAGCATTTTGCAACCATGGCATCACATAGAACATAACACAAAATGTGTAATAGCATATTTGAAGATAGCATATCTGAAATTACTTTTACTAGCTTTCATACTGCAGGTGAGGTTTGTACTTACCTCTTATGCCGTATCCTGAACGTTGTATCCTCAAATCAGGCGGCAACAGCAGATCACTTCCTGCTATATGAAAAATATAAGATCAGAATCCTATCATGAAGTGTTGGTGACCTAACCAACTCTCATGCCTACTCTTAGTGGTATGTCCCCGATACTTGATATCTTGCTTGGTCCCAATTGGTCACCTTACTGCTTACGAACAATTTATCATTGATTATTCATTAGGAGGTTACGTTGGATAACTTCTCCTTGGTGCTAAGCCTTTATCATTTATCCTTTGGGCTTCACTCTTACATCATAAACATTGGGTTATTTCCATCAACCCTTTATTTTTAGCCCATTTCATCTTTTGTGTATCCCTTAGGGTTACATTGGATAACCCTTAAGGTCAACTTTAATTCAACAGTGGGTCAACTATAGTCAACATTTAGTCAACTAATAGTCCACCCTTGGCTATCCTTGGGCTTGATCCTGTAACTCGGATATAATATCCGACTACCGTTCGTAGTCGGCTTGCTTACCAATTTTTCCTAAAAAAATCTATTTCCTTACTTTTGGAAAACATTGTGTGATCATCTTCCAAAAATCCTTTAGTTCCCTTGTAAAAATCCTTACTTCTTTAGGTAACACTTTTATAAAATTATTTAGGGTTGAAAACCACTTGTTACATTTATTTTGCTTTATCTTGGCTTAAAATTTCATTTTCCTTATCTTAAAGACATTTGGTTTAAAATCCCATTTTTCTTATTTAACTTAAAAAGATGTGAGGAAAATTCCAAAACTCTTAGTTTTACTTATAAAATTCATGTTTTTGAAATTGATCTTTATAAAAATCATTTAGGGCTGGAAACTGCCTTTGAAATAATTTTCATAGTCAAAACAGCGGGTTTTAGAAGAAAACAGTTTTTCCGAGCTAGTTTTTAGAGAATCCTGTGCAGGAATTTTCGGTTCACTGCACAACCTTTGTAAAAACAGTGTCAGTTTAAAATCGAATCCGAATTTGAAAAACTTGCCTTCACAAAAGTTGTAACCCTCGAAAAATGATAAAACTTTTGTGTTTTGTGAAAAATCCAATTCGGCCTGTATTAGTACTAGTTTTTGTTTGAATCTGGCTGACCCTGAAAAATTGGGTCTGGGGAATTAGCCACAGGTTTTTATAAAATGGAGGCCATTGGAGCCTTATTCTGAGATTCTGCTCGCGAAGTCCTCTAGGAAAAACCCTTTCGAACAACTTTCGTGTTTTGAGTTTCGCCCAGGTCGGCCTTTAAATGCCTTAAAATTTCACTTTCCCGAAACTGGCCAGTTTCAAATCCGAAATGGCAGTTTCGGTTGCTTAGTTCGGTTTACGTCCTATTTCGTGGATTCTATCTCGACCGATCACATCGAGAGCTTATACATCAAACAAGCAGCGTGTCTAAACGTCCCATACGTCCAAGCATGTCAATTCCACACGTCTATGCAGCCCTAAACCGAAAGCTCTAACCTTGGGCTGCATGGTTCCTAACCTAGCATCATGATCAAGCATCCATCATACAAACACCATTGAACTAGCAGCCACACCTCCACTGCCTAGGGCAGATTTTGTGAGCAAATATCAAGAGACATACCAATCACATCTAACATGCTTCCTAACAATCTTTCAAGCACAAATTAAACAAGCAATCAACATAATCAAGCCAACCAACCCTAATCACCTAATCAAGCACATACCAACAAAATCTAGGGCTGAAAATAAAATGGGCTTATGTCCTTACAAACCATCTTGAACCTCAATAGAAATGCTTAATTTGAACTTAATTGCAAGATTGGTTCAAGATTTTACCTTAAACCCAAGTTAGGGTTTGAAAATCCCAGATCTCCTTGTTCCTCCCCTTGGTCTCCTAGCTCACGGATTTGGTCCTAATAGAGCACCCAAAAATTTTTCTTTTGATTCCTTGCTAGATCCACTCAAACCCGATCCTTTTACAAGGTTTTCCCCTCAAAATTTTCAGATTTTCCTATCCTCTTTCTTCTCCCCAAACTCACGGATTTGCTACCCAAACATGGGTCTCCAAGCTTTCAAAATTTTTCTTTCTTTCTCCCTAGTAAA
Source organism: Ficus microcarpa (assembly GCA_025413485.1). Taxonomy (NCBI): domain Eukaryota; kingdom Viridiplantae; phylum Streptophyta; class Magnoliopsida; order Rosales; family Moraceae; genus Ficus; species Ficus microcarpa. The sequence goes on along the minus strand of CM046380.1, from coordinate 15,304,966 downwards.
CCCGAACACCCAAGGAAGAAAAGCCCTAAGAAAATTTTCTGATCTTCTCTTCTCTTTCTCACCCTTAACCCACGGATTTCTTGCTGGAAAATTGGCAGAGTTTAGTTGCTTTTCTTGAATAAAAATGGGTATTTTTGGGGTCACTAGTTATAGAGTAAAGGGGGAGGCTATGGGGCTGTTGTGGCCGGCCAATGGGAGGAGTATGTGGCAGCCATTGGGTGGAATAGGGGGTGTGGTTGGCTAAGGGAGATGTGGAAGGTCATGAGCCTTTCCTTTCCAAGCTTAGCTCACACTTTGTGAGGTCATCAAGGTGACGTCATCCCTTAAAAACAATGGCCTTGTTTGGTTGGTTCACCAATTTGTCCAATTTTTTTGTGCTCCACAGTTATTTCCAATATTATGCTCCGTATTTTTGTCCAAAATTTTTCTATGTAAAATCGGATCAAAAAACTTTTTTTCTTATTTTTCGGAGACCTTTTTGCCCTTAATCCTAACTCGGTGTGCTTGATTTTCTAGGGTGGTTTTATGGCTTATTTGTGCTATCTTGATCATAAAAACGTTTTCGAATTCCTTTTTCTACACTTCTTCATCATTCTTGTGAAGTCAATGTTGTGACCCGTCTTGGTCAAACTTTGACTTTCTCGGTCGAGGTTGACTTTCGTATTATCACATCCTTTCTCGTTCTTTTCCTTAAAAAAAAAATCTCATACATGGCTCATTAATCATTCATGGAGTCTCATGATCAATTTAATGAGGGTTCAAACATCGGTAATTAAAATTATGAATTTCTCATTAATATTCATAATTTTTCATGAAACACATTATAAACACATAATTTGGACTTCAATTCCTTATGAACAAGGAAGTCGTGAGTCCATAAAAATTCGGGTCTTACAGTGTCAAATTTGTGAAAATCATATATCTCATGGAATTTGCTGTAATAACCAATTTTTCTGTAACTTTACGATTTCTTTTTAAGGAAATCAAAGTTTGTAATACATATGTTATGTGAAATGTTTGCTATGATTTATTTTCACATTATTGAATTCTTGAAATGTTTCAGATTCAATAATAGGTTATGTATGTGTGATCGAAGCCTTTTGTGGAAGAAAAGTGAAATTAGGGTTTTTAAACCTGCATCGGTCAATGTTGGATCAACATGACCTAGAATATGATTATGGAAATACCGAAAATAAGTTACGAGACCATTAAAGGTAAATCAAGTACAAATTTAGGAGCAAAACCAAACGAAGCCTTATGGATGATACCTCGTCCTTAAAAGGATGATTAAGTATGGAAAAGATGACAAGTGTCACCACCCAAGACCGGCCACCTCTTAGGGACCTAAATGGAAAGATTTTATTTTTCGGGGTCAAAATGCAATTTTAAGAAAAGTTCAGGGTTATGAATTTTTTAAGTGCTAAGACAGTCTTTAGATGTATGACTAAGCAAGGTTTGAGTGACAAATGGCTTTACCTAAGCCGGCCACCATTCAAGGATTAAAAGGCAAAATACTTTGTCTTTACGAACTAAAGTGCAAATATTTTTGTTTCTAGGGACCTATGTGCAATTTAAAGAAAATTGTGTAATCATGAATAGGCATATTAATTTATGAAATTATGAATTTTTCTAACTAGAATCCAACTAAGCCAATGATCAATCACAAACTTGGTTGATTTAGTTGAAAACCAAGGGAACAAGTTAGGTTTTAAAAGTTCATATTTTTACCTAGCCACATGGCTCAATTAGAACCAGCCACCTCATGGTCTTGGGAGTAAATATGTTGTTTTTATGGAGCATTATGCAAATTAATAAAATTTGAAGCTTATGAGAGCTTGACACCTCACACATTAGCCTTGGTTAGTAAGCAATGTAGCTTTCCTTACTTAGCTACAAGAATCTCTTTTGTTTGACAAGTCATGGCCGGCCACCCTAAGGAGCAGCCACCTCAAGATCCTAACCATGGTGAGTAAGCCTCCTAGCCTTGCTCACTTGGCTAGTAAAACCATGCACCACACTTCACCCAAGGGCCGGCCACATCAAGAGCTTGACACCTCATGAATACTAGCTTTGATGAGTAAGCATGTAGCTTTGCTCACTTGGCTAAATAATGCATGAATAAGACACCTCATGGTCAGCCACATCAAGGGATTGACACCTCATGCTAAGTAGCTTGGATGAGCAAGCTTCTAAGGCATGAATTTCCCACACATGGCTGGCCATCACCAAGGAATTGCCACCACATGCTAACTAGCAAGGATGAATAGGCATGTAGCCTTGCTTACTTACCAAGCTAGGGCATGCACCTCACACCACATGGACAACCAACACCAAGGGGAGGACACCTCAAGACCCTAGCCATGTTGAACAAGCCTTTTAGCTTTGCTACTTGGCAAAATAGAACAATGCATGGCCGGCCACCTCATAGGGTTTCATGCACAAATATAAGTTTCCTTGATGACCATTTAGCAATTTTAGGATAATTGGTTTCACCTATAAATAGGTAAACGTTGTAACACTTCAAGGACTTTTAGAAAAGCTCAAGAGTGTGCTGTTTATCCCTAATTCCACCCTTAAAGACCGAACCAAGAAAGGAGAGAAAAAGAAGAAAAGTGAGCTAAGTGATAGAGAGAAATCCGATGGTAGTATTCAAGGTGTGAGAAGAGAATTTTCAACCTTAGTCTTAATACATCTTCTTGAAGTTTAAGGTAAGCCTTTTACCGTCTAGTCTCTTAATCAAGTTTTAGGTTTAAACTTTAAGAGTATTTTGTGTTGAACATGTATGAACTTATGTTCACCTCTTAATTTTTATGCACCAAGATTTAGGGTTAGTGCTTGATTTTGGTTGGTAAAAGTTTGGTGGTCTCTAGCTTTGAATTAATGCAAGTTTATGATTTTGTTTTTAAGAAAAGGTTAGTAGGCTATATGAAGACCTATAATTTGGTTGTTATATGTATGCTTATGCTCAAGAAAGATGTTTTATGAATGAATTAAAAAAAAAAAAAAACCCTAAATTGGTGTAGTTTACCATTTAGGATTGCACAAGGATGTTATGGATATGAAATGAAAGCATGATCATAATAAGATTATGAAACACCTTGTAGGCTTGTCACTGATTCATGGTTTTAACCATTTGAGTTGTATGCACATAAATTTATGTAAGAACTTGTTTGAAAGAAATCTGCCACTCCCGGTTTAAAATGAATTGTTTTTCTGGAAACAAGATTTTGAGACCCTTATAGGCCGAATTTGCAAAAAGTTAAAACTGTAAAGTTGTTGGGAAGAGAAAATTCTAGGGGACAGCATGGACGGTTTTTAAAAATAAGGCTGCTAAGGGCTCTGTTTTTATCAAAACCCGAGAGCAATTTTTAGGGTTTATAAATATGATCATAAATTTTCAAAGTAAGAAACAAGCAGGATAGAAACCGATTAAAGGTTTGGACCAAAAACAAAAGTTGTAGTTTTTGATGTAGTCTACAACTTTCATGAAGGAAGTTTTGTGAAATTCCAAACAAATTTTTTTGAAAACACTGAATGTCCAGGGCTGTGCAGGGTATGGTCAAAATTCCAAACAGGTTTTCAAAGAAGACACTTTCACCTCACACACTAACGACCAAACTTATTGGTTTAAGTTAGTTAGATGCTAACTAAATCAGTCAAAGTTAGAATGATTCTTATATTATGATGTTTATGGAAACAAGGAGGTGACCTGTTATCATATTATGGCGGAACCTAGAACTAAAAGATTTAGCATAAAGTGGTAAGTACAACTCTGCCTACGGTATAGACGAAAAGATGTTTTCAATGCTTGTTTATTTTCAAGCTTATGCATACATGTTGATGTGCATATGATTATTGTAGCATCACGAAGCATGCTCACTAAAGTTAAATCATATGGTAAGAATAAGAACCTAGTCTCAAGTAAGAGACTATTTAAAAGTATGAAACGATTTCAAATACAAAATGTTTTTCAAGAATGTAAGAAAAAGTTTCAAGAATGATATGAAGCAAGTTTTTCGTGTCGTACCGACCTGCACTAGGTCAGGTTTGGTTCATGGTTTGAGTTGGACAGGGCTGGCCGCCCCAACCATTCCATGTCTGCGCGCCATGGTACGTACACTTATGTTAAAAAATGGGCCCTAAAAAGTATGCTAATCTAAGAAAACATAAAGAAAGAATAAACAGTTCATGCATTGTTTTAAATGTTTTGCGGATTCATAGTTGTACTTGCTGAGCGGAAGCTCACAACTTACGTCTATGCTGTAGGTTAGCAATCTACAAGCAATACATGATGCAAGACAGTGAGCATGGCGGTGCGAGATTGTGAAACTATGGGTTTGGGAAGTTGCTAAGCATTTTGTTATTATGTTGATATTTACTTAATTATGTTGTATGTCCTCAACACTGAAGTAAACAAGTAATTAGATATATGTACATATAAAGGTTTATGCTAAGATGGAATTTGGTTCCAAGTTATTCAGTTTGTTTTAAAAAAAAATTTTACGCACAATTTCCGCAAGTTATGTTATGAAATATAAGTAAGTATAAGTTTTATGTATAAGGTAACGGCCTGCGCAAGGTGGGTCGTTACATTTGCACGGTTATAGGAGTATTTGTTCTTAGCAAACATGGTATTTACATGGTGAAAATTTTTTCGATATTAAATATACATCGACCAGTACTAAAGGTAAAGAGCCTACTGTTGAGGAAGACATGATGATAACATGTTTAATATAATAAATGATTTGGAAGAACACTTTGTGCACCATCTGGAGTTATTTGAGGCAATGATTAATGATGCTGAAACGCCCTTGTATGTCGGTTGTACAAAATAAACAAAATTAGGAGCATCGATTAAATTATGGAATATGAAAGTGTCGGGAGAGTGGCAGAATTCTAGTTTCACAACTCTTTTGAAATTTCTAAAAAATATTCTATCAGATGATAACAAAGTGCCACCTAGTTTGTATGAGGCGAAGAAGATGTTGAGCACTTTGGGAATGGAATATGAAAAGATACATGCTTATCTAAATAATTGCATCCTTTATCGGAAAGAATATGAAGATTTAGATGAATGCCCGGTTTGTAACGAGTTAAGATGGAAAACGAGCAAGACGCTATCGAATGGCAGCAAATGATTGGCTGTGAAGGTGTTATGGTATATTCCACCAGCTCCACATTTGCGTCGTTTATTCTATAATGCCGAGCATGCTAAGAATTTGACATGGCATCATGATAAACGTGTTAATGGTAGCAAGTTTAGGCATTCAGCCGACGCACCACAATGGAAGACCTTTGATGACAATCATCCAGATTTTAGTGCAGAACCAAGGAATTTATGTCTCAGTTTGTCGACGAATGGAATAAACCCACATAGTAATATGAGTAGTAGGTATAGTACCTGACCAGTCATACTTGTCAACTACAATCTCCCTCCAAAATTGTGCATGAAGTAGAAGTTCTTGATGTTGACTTTATTGATCTCAGGTCCTTAACAACCAGTAAATGACATTGACGTGTACTTAACACCATTAATCGATGACCTAAAAAACTTGTCGGAAAATGGTTTACAAGTTAGAGATTCTTACCGTCAAGATACGTTCAATCTTCATGCACTGTTGATTTGGTCAATTAATGACTTTCTCGCACTTGACAACCTATCTGGTTATCCTGTGGAGAGTTCTATAGGTTATCCCGTTTGTATGAAAGAAACATCTTCTATCCCATTGAAGAATGGTACGAAAACCATTTACCTTGGTCACAGGAGATTCTTGCCCAAAAATATTGATACTGCAAACAAAAGAAGGCTTTTGATGGTAATACTGAAGAAAGAACCGCTCCTCGGATTTTGTCTGGTGAAGATGTATTTGAGATGGTTAAAGATGTAAAAGTAGTTTTGGGAAAAAGAAAACATAAGGATCCAATTGTCGATGGACCTTGGAAGAAGAAGTCAATCTTCTATTAACTTCCATATTAGAAGTCACTTTATGTTTGTCATTGCTTAAATTTTATGCATATTGAGAAAAATATCTGTGAATCGATAGTGGGCATGTTGCTTGACATTTCGAACAAAACTAAATATGGTGAAAAGGCACGGTTAGATCTTAAAGACATGAAAATTAGACCAAATTTGCTCCCAACAAAAGATCGAATGACATTTACTTATGTAACGACCCGCCTAGCACAGGCCGTTACCGTACTTACATACTTATCGACTTGGCCAAATTTAGCGGAAATTTTTTTTTTACAAGCATATGAATATACATACTTTAACTGACTTACGATGTTTTGCGTACGCATATGCAATAATTACACAACTTTGTTCTGTTTGAAATAAAATACTTATAAAGACAAAATACGTAGCGGTCACATTCTCACTTTTTCACAGTCGCTCCGCCACGCTCCTCCATTATTGCATTAGCCGTTGCTCATAGGTTGCTTACCTACAGCATAGACGTAAGACGTAAGTTTTCGCGCAGCAAGTACAACTTGTTAATCCGCGACATAACAAAATAACACATAATAGAACTTGGCACTTCTTAACATGTCATAACATAACAGCATAACATACTTAAACATGCATGAGCCATTTATGCTTCATTATGCTTCCTTATACTTTCATAGCATACTTCCTCTCTTATCTTGTCTTATCTTGCTTATGGGCCCCTTACATAAGTGTACGTACCTGGTGCACAACTATGGAATGATTGGGGCGGCCAGTCCATTTCCAACTCAAACCATAGTCCAACCCGACCTCGGATGGGTGGTACGACACAGGCAAGCTTGTTTGCCGTCTTACTTGTTTTTTGTGATCTCTTTCTAGATCTTACCCTTATCTTAATCATTAGTGAACATGCTTCATGATGTCACACCTATATATTCATATTCTAACATGCCTCGTATCATATCTATGATCTTAACATTTCATGTAACCTAGCATAAGCATACATCATGTTAAATATTAACCACACGCTTGGCATAAACAATATCACACATCAACATGCTTGGGTAAGCATCACAACAAATGCCTATGCTATAGGCGGAGTTGTATTTACCTTGATTATTATGTCCGAGATATAGCTGCTTCCGTCTAGGGTGCAAATACAGGTTATCCCCTGCTATATTAAAGGACATACGTAAGAGACCTTGATATTATAGGATGTTGGTAACCTAACCAACATTCACACATCAACCTAGTTATATGTCCCCTTCATAACTTATAATAGCTTGTGGGGTTACTACAAGTAACCCTCGTGATTAGCATTACCAATTTTGGATCATACCTTATTAGTTTACCTAGAGTAATCTTGTAGGCTAAGTCCATCCATATATACTTAGGACTAGATCATTATTCAATCCTTAAACTTTGTTATAACCCATAACCTACACGGTTATTATTAGTCACCTTAGGTATTACTATCTTGATATAATATTGGGTTACATTGGGTAACCCTTAGTTTTATTAATTTGATACCATGTTGGGTTACATTGGATAACCCTTTATCTTACTAACCTTGGTATCATGTTGGGTTACATTGGGTAACCCTTGGTATGACCTATCATAAGTTAACTTTTATTGGGCTTTTGAAGTCCAATTATGTGGTAACCTATTAGGTGACTATTGGTAACCTTGGGCTTTGGACCCAGTTCTATAGTTCGGGTGTACTACTTGGTTATTGGTGGTAATCTATATGCTTACCCCAATTTTAAGAACATCTAAGTCTATAGTTCCACTTGTTTTCTTTAGAAAATGTAGGTATTTTTACCACCTTTTTACAAAAATCCTTTTTTATTTTCCTTATAAAAATTTGGGTTTTTTTTTTTCAAAATATTTGAAAATGTTATTAAGGGTTGGAACTGCCTTTGGAACAGTTCTTGCAGTCCAATTATCAGTTTTAGTTCAAAAATACCACATCCTTACATTTTTCTAGAAAATCCTGTACAGGAATCTATTGTTTCCTGCACAGTCTTTATAAACTCAGTTATACTTTAGAATCTAGGCATAATTTGAAAAAGTTTTCTTCATGAAACTTTTAGATCTTGAAAAGTTATAGAACTTTCATGTTTCATGAAAAACCCAGTTCTGACTCTAACCCTTCCGTTTTCCCCTTGAAACACAACTGGACGTGCATAGAGGTCTGCGCATGTCACCCTCCGGTTATCATAAAAACGGAGGCCGTTGGAGCCTCATTTTGAAAAACTATTCATGCTGCCCCTTAGGAAAAACTGTTCTGAATAACTTTTATGTTTTGAGTTTTTCCAAATTCAGCCTCTAAAGGCCTCAAAATTTACTTTTTCGAAAACTGGTCAGGATTGACTCGAACCTGGCAGTTTTTCGGTTTAGAGTTTGTTTTACGTCCTAATCGTGAAACCTAGCTCAACCAGCTATCGCGGGAGCTCTAATACACACATGCAGTGGTTTTCTAACGTAAATTTTGTTTAAACACATTTTCTAATTTTGCCATGCAAGCCTAATCAACATGAGATAATTTTTAGTTGCATGATTTAAGTCATAGCAAGCATATCAAGCATTGTTATGAAATTCTAGCAACCTAGCATAAAATTTTCATCCACAACCATCCTAGGGCAGATCAGGGGACATACCATAGACCATCATTTTGCATGAAATTCACAAATTTAAAGCAAGCATGCAAAGATAAAATCAAACCACCATTAATCTAGCTCAAGCACACCCTAGGTCTCTAACTTTGGGCACAAAAATAAATTGAGCTTATGCTCTTACAATTTCAACTTGAAATACATGTAAACTTCAAATTGAAAACTTAATTGAAAGAGATAAGGGTCTAGAAAGGTTTACCTTGATTTAAATCACAAGTTGGAGCTAGGATTTGGTTCACCAAAAATTTCTCCCACCTAGACCTCCCTATGGCCGTCCCTTTGTGCTCATTTTGCACCAAGTTTGTGGCTGATTTTTGGGTGGCTGCTAGCACTCAATACTAAGCACTCCTAAACACAAATTTTGGTCACTCTCTCACCCTCTTACAGCCGGTCTTAGGGCTCCAAAATCTGGGCACAAACTGTCCAAAAAAACTGATTTGACTCACTAGTAAAAACCTCACACTCCAAGCACCAAAACCCCTATGTTTATTGAAATTTTTCTTCACTCAAACCTGCCCTATGATTTTCGGATTTGTGGAGGGAAGAATTGGCACGAGTTTGATTGCTTTTTCTTAATTTTTTCAGCCCAAAATCTGATCACCATGGGGGGCTATTTATAGGCAAGATTTGGGGTGGTTTTTGAAATATTTTTGGTTCTCCTTTTTGAAACAACCCCATGAGTTTTCTTAATTGAATTTTTACCCCAAAGTGGCCGGCCAACCATGGGTGAGCTGTCAAGATTATCCAAGTTTTTTAATCATTTTTTTTTATTAAAAAGCTTAATGAGGTCATAATTCCAAAAGTGATGTCACCCATGATGTAATTAAGGCTTGTTTGGCTTTTTCTCTTAAAAGCAGTCCACTTTTTATTCAACACAGATATTTTTGGTACTGAGGTCACTAATACACCATACTGTGGTATAGTATAGCAGTCCAAAATTTATCTGTGTAAAAATGGACAGTACGAAAAATTTTTTTTTTGCTTAAAATTTTTTGGCCTAAAAATACCTATTTATTGTGCTTGATTTTTCTATGGTAATTTGATTTCTCATCTACATTTCCTTGTCCAGAATTTTAGTTTTTGTAGTATATTTTCCATACTACTCGTCATATATCAATGTGGTCCACCCTTTGACCACCCTTGGTCAACTTTTGACTTCCTTGACCAACTTTGACCTCCTTGGTCAACTTTGACTCATTTGGTCAAATTTTGACTTTCTTTGACTTTCTTGGTCAAAGTTTGACTTTCTTAACCAACTTTGACCAATCATAAAATCATGGATTTTCTTTCCCTTTTTACCCAAAAAGTCATTTGCTTAACTAAATCATTCATAATTGAGTCTTATAAAGCTAATAAGAACTCATAAAATAACTCAAAAACCCTAATTAGGATTTTGCATAAATACCTTCATGGTTCAGCTTGAACTTCTTTACAAGAAATTATATTGACGAAAAATTTAGTTATTACAACTTACCTCTAGCAAAGCACACATTTCGAGACAAGAAAAGAGAAAGCTTTGTGAATGGCTTGCTTCCGTGAAAGTGCCAAGTGGGTACCCCTCTAACTTCAAAAGGTTGGTGTTGATGAAGGATTTGAGGCTCGTTAGAATGAAACCACATGATTATCATATCTTTATGCAACAATTATCACATCTTGCATTGCGGGGAGTTTTAATGAAAGAAGTGAGATAGGCAATTACGAAGTTATGCTCATTTTTCAATTCAATATGCTCCATGGTAATTGATCCACTTATGCTAGATTCACTATAATTAGAATTGGTGATGACATTGTGCATGCTTGAGAAGTATTTCTTTTTAGCCGTTTTTGATATAATGATCCACCTAACGGTCCACTTAGTTCGGGAAGTTAAGTTATGTGGAGGGGTCCATTTGAGGTGGATTTATTCTTTCGAAAGGTGCATGAAGGTTTTGAAAGGTTATGTGAAGAACCGAAATAGGCCGGAGGGATGTATAGTGGAAAACTACATAGTGGAGGAATTGGCTGAATTTTGCTTAGATTATTTGTCCAACGCGGAACCAATAGGTTGCCAGAGAGCAAGCTATTTACGTCGAAAGGGCTATCCGTGGGCGTTCCTTCATTAGTAAATCAAGATGAATGAGAAAAAGCTTGTCTACATGTTTTACACAATGCCAAGAAAGTGGAGCCTTTCATTGAGGTTCACATGATGGAATTAAGAGCTACGAATCCACGAAAAGGAAGAAGTGAGAAGTGGATTCAAGATGAGCACAACTAGACATTTCAGGAGTGGATAAGAAAAAATTTGCATATGAAGGTTGGCATTTCCCAAGACTTAGTTAAACTAGCAAGAAGACCATCATCGATAGTCACAATATATACATCGTACTTTGTCAATAGCTACTCTTTCTACACTCGCGAAAGAGATAAGAAACATCTCGTCCAAAATAGTGCCGTGACCCTTCTATGCATATTTCCTCCGTAAAGGACAAGAATCTGGTATACGGCTTCATGAAATACTTTGGGTTCATCGAAGGTATTTGGGAACTTGATTATTGCAGCTTGCGAATAGCACTCTTTAAATACAAGTGGGCTGATAATAATTATGTTAAGATTGATAGTAGTAGACTTTAAGCGATTGTGATACAAAAATGATCATTTCATTATGGCGTTGCAAGTTGTACAAGTATTTTATACAATGGATCTTGATAATTTAGAGTTATCTTTAGTTGTGCCAATGAAGTCAAAAATAATTCGGGATGGCCAAGAAGATGTTAAAGATTGCACCGACATTCTATCTTTCACAAAGGGATTGCCACCAGTGGAAGAGATTGATGATTTTGACGATGATATTTCATAATTGTATCATTTAAATGTCTAGTGGACACGTGTTGAGAAGCCAAAAAAAAAAAAAAACTTGATAGTGATTTTTTTTACGTTGTATATAATTTATAAGTTTTATTTATTATGTTAATTGTGCACGTTATATTATTTATATATGGACATTATTTATATATGATTTTGTATGAATGGATCTAAGAAAAGGAGTCAATGATGGGCTGTTTCATGCATAACACGTAGGTTTGGCCGCTTGTGGGATTATAGTTAAACAGAAAAAAAGAAAATAAAATTCCGAGTCACATAACACGACAGTTTTTTGGAAAAACCATTATGGTTGGTTAAGATACCACGATGGTTTTTGGAAAAAATTGTCATGGTATAGTGGCTGGGAATTTTTAAAAATTTTTTTAAACCGAGTGTTCGAAATTTTGAAGCGTATGTAAAAACATAAAAAATACCTTATCGCACTTTTTTCACTCTCACCTATAAACTCTCCTTCGAAACCGTAGGCTATCTCTGGTATGAACCTCGTCGATAAAACTGTAATGCCCCGACCTACGTAGGGCCGTTACCTTACTTGCTTATTTTACTTTCATGTTTCTAATACTTGAACTCACAGAAAATTTTAGAATAAATTTTTTTTTCTTTTAAACTTTATTTTAAATCATAACTTAAAAACATCATATACGTAAAACATAACATGGTACATATTACTTAATCATACATATACAACTTCATAATAAAAAAATTTACGGAAAATCTGCGTAGTGATATCCCACACCGCCCTTCACTTGCTGCATCGTCTCCATGGCCCACCAAGTAAAGCTGCAGGCATCTTACCTATAGTATGAAATATATTGATGAGTTTTCGTCCAGCAAGTACAAACATAATCTCACGGAAAAAAAAAAAAAAACGTCAACATCATATAATTTATGCATGATCCATTTATGATTGATTATGAATGTCTTATGCTTAATTATGGACTTAATTGTGAACTTATTATCTTGCTTAACGTGTGGGCCCCTTGTGTACGTACCAGATGCGCGCATTTCACTGAAAGTTAAGGTTTACAAGGTCCCTAACAATTATGGAAATCATAACCCTTCACGATTTGACGGAAGGTCTAGTATCTTAAACTTGAACTTGAACTTGAAACATACATAATCTTCTACGATCTGGCGGGAGGTTGGTACGACACCTTACTTGTCTTATCTTTTGACTTAGTATGTTCTTACCATGTAGTTTAATATTAGTAAACATGCCTCATGATTCACTATCTCATAATGTAATATTAACCATAACATAAACGTACATATGGCATATCATAGCATAACATGGCATGACTTGACATAGCATAACATGGCATAACATGACTTGACATAACATAGCATACATAAAAATATGTCATATACTTGAAAACATGTCAGATACCATACTGTAGGTGAGGTTTATACTTACCTGATGTCCTACGCTCTTGACTTAATGTTCCAACAAGGTACATCAATAGGTTTTATTCCTGTTTCAATTAGGGCATAAGAGAAGGTTATCCTATCTTACTATAAATCATTACATACAATGTTGGTATCTTAACCAACGTCCATGGGTAATCCTAGTTATATGTCCCCCCTACATTACCTTATGATAACTTGTTTTATTACTTAGAGTAACCTTGGGCATTAGGCCCAATCATGCTTGAATAGTATTAGGTTACTATACGCAACTTCGGGCCTAAGCCCGATTACCTTTAAATAAATACCCCATTAGGTTACTATAGGTAACCCTAGGGTAAGGCCTATTTTATTTATACATGAGCGATACCCTATTGGGTTATTAGGGCCCAATTAATTTTAAAGTATCACCCTATTAGGTTACTATTGGTAACCTTGGGAGTGAAGCCAACCCAAAATCTTGGGTATCCTATCGGTTATCTTTTGTTACCATGTTTTCAAAAACACTATTTTGGCTTATTTACGTTTCTCTTTTCTTGACAAAACTTTGTCAAGTTTTTCTTAAAAATTCTTGTAAAAACTTTAATTTCCATAAAATCATATTTTTGGAAAACTATTGCTTTTAAGTAAAAATAGTTAAAAATCATCAAATTCTGAAATCATTATTTGAAAACAGTTCATAATTTTGGTTATCAGTGCATGTGCATGAATTTCCTATTTATGCACTGTTTTCTGAAAATCCTGCGCAGGAATTTCCTGTTTCCTACACAACTTTGAAGATCCATTATTATCTCAAAATCTGTTTGGAATTTGAAAAACTTTTCTCATCAAAGTTGTAGACCTCAAAGATTCCTGCAACTTTCTTGTTTTACTCAAAACCTGATTCTACCTTTAACCTGACCTTATCCCTTGTTGAACCTGCCTGGCCGTGCATACTGGGTCTGGCCAACCAAGCTTGGATTTCTATAAAAAAACGGAGGCCTTTGGAGTCTTATTTTAAAAAACTGTTTATGTTGTCCCCTAGGAATTTCCTTCTCTACAACTTTCATGTTTTAAGTTTTTCGAAATTCGGCCTCTAGGGGCCTCAAAATCAGCTTTCCAGAAAACTGGCCAGTTTTATCCCGAACTGGTAGTTTCTTGCTTAAGTCCATTTTTACGTTCAATTTACGCGCACACTAACTCAACCGGGAGCCTACAACAATCATGCAGCGCTTTCTAACATCAAATCTCATCATCATACATCCATGCATTCACATGCAAACCTTTGGGTGTTCTTTCACCAAGCTAGGGTTTGTAAAAATTTGGGTTTGCATAACCATTCATCACATAAGCTAACAACCTAACCCAATCACAAACATGCATAACCTACAATTTCTTAGGCATATTGGGACATATAACAAACACTTTAAAGGCATGCAAGCAAACCCTAATATCACACAAGCACATTATCAAAACATACACCAAAAACATAAATTGAGACCATAAAGCCTAATCAAACACACAACCAAGCAACTAAACCTATTGCATGGAAATAAATGAATGAGCTTATACTCTTACATACCCACATGAAAGACACGTAAATCTTGACTCAAAACTTAATTGAAGAACTAGAAGGGTTTAGGAGGGTTACCTTAACTCCTTGAGATTGGATCTAAACTTTGGATCTAAAATTTTCCTCCTTGCTTCCTTCACTAAAAACCCGATCCTCCCATTCATTTTTTTCTTTCTATTTGGCTCGGCTTTTTAAGGGGGAAAGAGTGAGGGAAAATTTTACCATAGTTTTGAGGCATTTCCACATAAAATGATGCAAAATTTGCACCCCCCCACCACCTATTATAGGTGAAAAATATTTTTTTTTGAATTTATTTTTAATTCTAGAATTGCATACTAGTCCTTAAGAGCAAAATATTTGCCCATATACCCTTTAGTGGCTGGCCACTATAGAAAACTTGGAGGCCAAGTTTACTTGCTCACCAAACAAGTCTTACCTCACCATGCTTACATCATCATCACTTAGTTTTCTAAAAATTGCACTTTGACCCCTAAGGACAAAATATTTACAATTTAGTCCCTGTGAGGTGGTCGGCTAGGGTAGAGCCACTTGGCTTTTAATTCATGCATAATTATCCACTTAATTTCAAAAATCTCTTAATATAATTATGCAGTCCAGTTTCTTACTAACTTAGATAATATCAATACTGTTTCTTACTAAAACAGTATTATCATACTGAATTATAGTCCAAAATCCATCTGCATAAAATTAGACTATGTATAAATTTTTCTTATGACTTAGAGTTGCTTAATCCTTATTGCTCTAAATAAGGTGCTTGCTTTTTCTAGAGTGGTCTCACAGCTTATTCTTGCTTATTCGTCCGTAATGACGGTTTTCTGTAGTATAATTTCCATACTATTGTCTACAGTACCGTCTTAGTCAAAACTAAAGTCAACCTGATCAACCTTTGACCGGAATAAAAATCATAAATTCCTATTTTGTCCTTTCCTCAAAAGGCTTTATATTTGACTAAGCAAACTACTATTGAGTCTCGTAGCTAATTAAACGAGAACTCAAACATATACTGATATTCTTATTCAACTTAGATCATGATTCAGACTTAGATTCTCCTTGTATCTATGGAAATTACAAGTAATCAAAATTCCGGGTTATTATAGAAATAATGAAACCCAACACCAAAAATGGATTCAAGCTCCAAGACCTTCAAGAAGCAAGCTTGTTTGAATCTTGACCCCCACCCGTTACCTAATAAGATAAGGACCAAGACTTCGGATATTGACAAACGCCACACCAAGACTCTCAAGAACATCTCAAGAATCTAGATGATAAGTTTGGTTGTTAAACGCCACAAGAATAACTTGATAAGTTCAAAAGTCTTTTCAAGAATGCAAGAAACTCTCACTTTTTTATGAATTCCCCCAAAAATTGATCATCATCTTCAAAACAAGCCTTTTATAGGTTGCTAGGTACAAATCTAATTTTTTTCCTAAATTACCCTCTAATAAATTTGGATTGGAAAAAAGGAAAACAAAATCAGGAAACTAACCTATTCTTCCTGAATCACGCCTAACAAATAAGAAAAGTTGAATAAATTGGCATGCAAGCCTTGTAATCAGACCTATAATACCGAAAGGGAGAGTAACCATGCCAATTTACTTGCTGGAATTAACCTTGTTTTGAATGGACTCTCCTAGAACTTCAATCATGGTGATGGTCCCCTGATGATAACATGGACTATGCTTAATGGGCCTCCACGAATTTACTTGAGTTCAAACTTCTTAAATTAGCCCATTCAATGCTTCTTTAAATCACTTGGCTCTAAGTCTAGTAATTGGTCTAATTGGCAAGCTTAATGGATCATGTGGGTGCTGCCCTTGAGTCCCCCAAGCCCACCTGTTAATTCCTCCTCATGTATGCTTGGATGTGCAGCCTCATTTGCATCATTCTTCCCCTTTAAAGAGGATTTGCCCTCAAATTGTCACCTATATCAAAATGAGATAAATCAGAAACATCAAAGCTAACACTAACACCATACTCACCTGGTAATTCAAGCTTGTAGGCATTGTCATTGATGCATTCCAATACTGAAAACGGTCCATCACCCATCAGGAGTAATTTTGAACGTCTTTGCTTGGGAAATTGGTCATTCCTTATATGCAGCCAAACCCAATCCCCCGGTTTAAAAACAACCTTATTGTGTCCGTTATTGGCTTGTTTGATATATTGTTCTGTTCACCGTTCTATGTGTTGCTTTGTTTTCTCATGAATCTGCTTAACAAAATCAGCTTTCTTCTTGCCATCTAAGTTAACGTGTTCACTCAAAGGTAAAGGAGTTAAATCCAAAGGAGTCAATGGATTAAATCCATAAACAATCTCAAACAGCAAAAACTTAGTTGCATAATGGACACATCAATTATAAGTAAATTCAACATGCAACAAATAATCTTCCCACGTTTTCAAATTCTTTCGTATGATAGCACACAATAATGTAGACAAAGTCCTATTCATTACTTGGTTTGACCATTAGTTTGTGGGTGACTAGTAATGGAAAACAATAGCTTAGTTCCCAACTTCCCCCACAAAGTCTTCCAAAAGTAATTTAAGAACTTTGCATCCCGATCAGAAACGATAGTCCTAGGCATGCCATGCAACCTAACAATCTACTTGAAAAACGAATCGGCTCATCGGTCTTATGACATGCAATAAAGTGTGCCATCTTAGAGAATCTATCTATAACCACAAAAACTGAGTCTCTCCCCCTATTAGTCCTAGGTAATCCCAAAACAAAATCTATTGAAATATTGACCCAAGGTACACTAGGAATAAAAAGTGGTGTGCACAACCCATGCGGTTGATGCCTAGACTTAGCTTGCCTATAGGTAACGCATCTCGCACAGATCCTCTCCACATCACATTTCATATGCGGCCAAAAGAAATGCTCATGCAACACACCTAAAGTCTTAGCTATTGCAAAGTGTCCCATCAAACCACCCACATAAGCTTCTTGAACAAGTAATTCATGCAAAGATGAATGCGGAACACAAAATTTATTTTCTTGAAACTGGAACCCATCATGTAAATAGAACTTCCCACATGGCCCGTTAGTGCAATTTTTAAATAGGTCACTAAAATCAGAATCCATTGCATACATGTCCTTAATGTACTCAAATCCAAGCAATTTAACATCAAGAGTTGAAAGTAAAGCGTACCTGCAAGATAGTGCATTGGCAACTACGTTTTCTTTACCTTGCTTGTATTTGATCACATAAGGAAATGTCTCGATGAACTACACCCATTTGGTATGGCAACGGCTCAACTTGTTCTGTCCCTTTAAATGCTTCAAAGATTCATGATCTGTATGAATGACAAACTCTTTCAGCCAAAGGTAGTGTTGCCAACTTTCTAAAGTGCAAACCAATGCATACAATTCTTTATCGTAAGTGGGATAGTTTAGGGCTGCCCCACTCAATTTCTCACTAAAGCATGCAACGGGTCTTCCTTCTTGCATCAATACGCCTCCAATACCTATACCCAAAGCATCATACTCAATCTCAAATGTTTTAGCAAAGTTAGGTAGAACAAGTAAAGGTGTATTAGTCAATTTTTCCTTCATGAGTTTGAATGCCTTCTCTTGCTCCCCTCCCCACTTAAACAGAACATTCTTTTTTATGACTTCAGTTAGGAGTGCGGTAATGCTACTGAAATCTCGAACAAAGCACCAGTAAAAACTAGCCATTCATGAAAGCTTCTTACCTGGTTCACTGAAGTAGGCATTGGCCAATCCTGAATTGCCTTCACCTTTTCCTCGTCCACCTTGATTCCTTTAGCACTTACAACAAATCCAAGAAACACAAGCTTATCCATGCAAAAAGTACATTTCTTAAGATTAGCAAATAACCTTTCTTTCCTTAAAACCTCTAATACGAGTCTTAAGTGTTCAACATGATCGCTAAAATTTTTGCTATAAATTAGGATATCATCAAATTAGACAACTACAAATTTACCAATGAAAGCACAAAAAACATGGTTCATAAGTCTCATGAAAGTACTAGGTACATTAGTTAACCCAAAAGGCATAACTAACTATTTATACAAACCATATTTTGTTTTGAATGCAGTTTTCCACTCATTCTCTTCTTTCATCCTAATTTGGTGATATCCACTTTTAAGATCAATTTTAGAAGATACACAAGACCTGTGCAATTCATCTAGCATATCATTTAATCGAGGAATGGGTTGTCGATACTTTACCGTAATGTTGTTGATGGCTTGGCAATCAACACACATCCTCCATGTCCTATCCTTCTTAGGCACTAGTATTACCGGAACCGCATAAAGACTCATGCTCTCTCTAACATACCCTTTTTCCATCAGCTCGTGGACTTGCCGTTGAAGTTCCTTCATTTCCGCAGGATTACTTCGATAGGCTGGTCGGTTTGGAATTGCCGCACTGGGTATGAAATCAATTTGATGTTCAGTTCCTTGAATTAGTGGTAAGCTGGAAGGCAATTCCTCGGGAAAGACATCCTCAAAATCCTGCAAAAGAGATTTAACATTGTTCAGCAATGAACCGGTGAGATCATTAGTACACAGAAGGATCTCCTTGTACATGAGTAATATAAGGGGCTAATCTGAAAGTAACGCTCTCTTGTTCCTTTTTTTTTTTTTTTTTGCAATGAAATTGTATTTTTCCTCTCCTACACTTAACAAGGCCGTAACTTTCTCCTTTCCCCTCTCACTCTCTTTTTCATTTTTGTCTTTCTCTTGTTCTCTATTTTTTTTTCTTTCTTCTCAATCTCGCCCTTTCTCTCTTTTTCTTTTCTCTTTTCACTTGCTCTTTGCATCTTCAGTTGGTCTTCAAGAACTTGTTTTGGAGTTAATAGAATAAGTGATATAGGCTGTTTTTTAATAATGAAGGAGTACCTATTGGTGAATCCATCATGTGTGACTTGTCGATCGTACTGCCATGGTCAGGTCAATAGGATGTGACATGTGTAACGACCCGCCTAGCACAGGCCGTTACCATACATACGTACATACATTCATGCGATAACTTATACAAACTTACTTACTTAATATATGAAACACAGCGGAAATTTTTTTTTATAAGGCGTATATACAATACGAAACATAAAATATAAACCATAGTATTAATTGTGCATACTACTAAATAGCCATAATTAAACATTACATAATTCCATCATCAAAACGCGTAGCGGTTTCCGTTTCCCACTATTCACAGTGCCCGGCCACGCTACTCCACCTTGCATCATCATCAGCTGGCAGGTTGCTTATCTACAGCATAAACTTAAAACAATGAGCTTTCGTTCAGCAAGTACAACTCCTATACCGCGATACATAACTTACACATCATTTCATGACATAACACATGAATACATATAGCATGCATGAACTCATTATGTTCGTATTATGCTTTCTTATCTATTCATCTCTTATTCTACTTAGGGGCCCTTAACATGAGTGTTCGTACCTGGCGCGCAACTATGAATTGGTTGGGGCGGCCAAACCAACTCCAACTCAATCCACAGTCCAACCCGACCTGGTGCAGGTGGTACGACACAGGCGACTTATCGCCTTTTCCTATTTTCCATCTTGTCATTCTTAGACGTGTCATACATGATCCCATTTTGCGAACATAATATTCAATGTCACTTAATCATATTTCATAACCATATCATATTTCCCGTAAGCCTACGTTGCTTACTTAATGCATTTCATAACATAGACATATCATATATATAACATGGCATTTGATCATAACACATAGCACATAGCATACCAATTATATCTAGGTAAGTGTACAACTAATAGCCTATGCTGTAGGCGGCGTTGTACTTACCTTGTCTATGCCTGACGTTATGCTATTCCACCTCAGGGCTCAGCTGCAGGTTACCTCCTGCTTAATCGAAGGACTAGGTAAGATTTCTAGCCTATGACCATAATATGTTGGTTATCCACCAACATTCATGCAATGCTTTGGTTATATGTCCCCTCTATCATAAAACATTTTATGTGTGGTTACGTTGGATAACCTTTCATACCAATCACATGTGCGAGCGTAAAGGGTTAGGCTAACACCTAACCTCAAACTTATCGTTATCCTATTTCAAACTAGGTTAACCGAAGTTAACCTCTAAGGTTACTAAAGTCAACCCTCTTCGGGTCAACCTTGGGCTTTGGGGCTAAGTCCGGTAACTTGGGTATAATTCCCCCGATTACCATTGGTCTTAACTTGTTCTACAACTTTCTTAAGAAAATTGTCTTTTCTTTATCCTTAAAAAGGTTTTGGCACATCAGCCGAAAACTTCTCTAATTTTCCTTAAAAATCCTTAATTCTTAAAACATGGTTTTATAAAATGTTTGAAGGTTAGAAACTGCCTTTGAAACAGTTTCTGCATTCAAAACAGTGTTTTTAAGCAGGAAAAACTGTTTTCCTAAATAGGTTCTAGAAAATTCTGTGCAGGAATTTCTTGCTCCCTGCACAGTTTTTAGAGTTCAAATTATATTTAAAAATCCTTTTAGAATTGGAAAAAGTTGTCTTCACGAAAGTTCTAGCTCTCGAAGAGATCTAAAACTTTGGTGTTTTACGAAAAATTTGATTCTACTTAGTTTAATACCAGTTTTAAATTGTAACAGGTTGGTAGTGAAAACTGGGTCTGGACAGACCACCTTCGGTTTTTCGTGAAAACGGAGGCCTTTGGAACCTCATTTTGAGAAACGGTTCACATTGCCCCCTAGGAAAAACCCTGTTATACAACTTTCATGTTTTATGTTTTAGCCCATTCGGCCTCTAAAGGCCTGCAACTACCACTTTTCTGAGACTGTCCAGTTTGGAACCCGAACTGACAACTTTGTTTACTTAAACCGGTTTACGTCCTAATTTGTGGGTTCTATCTCGACCGACCACTTCGGGAGCTTACTTACAAAGCATGCAGTGTTTCTAACATCTCGCATGTCCCAACATACAAACCCAACACGTCCATGCAGCCCATGAAATCCGAACCTTAACATAGGGTTACATGGTCTAACATAGCACAAACCATACCAAGCATTCAACATCATACCAAATAAATCTCTAACATACAATCACATGCTCAATCATGCTATTGGGGACATGTAACCTCATGTAAAAATTCTAACATACAATCCTAGCATACTAAACCAACATAAGCATAAATAATGACATAAATAAACCAAACCACCCTTAAGCTACCTAATCAAGCACTAGAGCAACATAATAGGCAAGAAATTAAATTTGAGCTTATGCTCTTACAAACATTAGCTTAAAACAAATACATTTAAATCTCAACTTAAAAAACTTGAATGAGTTAAAATTAAGGCTTTTGCAAAATACCTTGATTGGTGTTAGGGTTTGGCTTTAGGATTGACCCACAAAATCACTCCCTTGGTTCCTAGCTCCTAGAACCGGTTCCACACACCAAAAAGGCTCCCAAAACTTGACTTTTTGGACTCAATCTCAGCCCCCACCCTATGCTCGGCCACACCACCAACTTGCACCTAAACCTGAATTTTTTTTTTCCCTTGATTTCCTGCACAACCCGTGGCTGCCCTAAGAGGAAAAATAACCTCAAAAACTTGCTCCAAACTTGTTTTCGGCTGGTAGAAACACACCCGAATTTGTCCCCTAAAGTTTCCCTTAAATTTCCAGATTTTTTTTCTCTCTTTCTCCTGCTCTCTGCCCACGGTAACAGCCAAGAAAGTGGCTGGAAAATTTTTTCCAGTTTTTCCCTCTTGCTTTCCCACTCAAACTGAACACACCCTAAACCTTGGTTCAAGAAAATTTTTTGTTTCTCTTCCATTCTCTCACTCTCGGCTTGGCTGAAGAAAAAAGGCCAGAATTTAGCTTAATTTTCTGATTTAAAAAGAGGCGAGGGCACCTCTATTTATAGGTAATGTGGGACTTTTTAACTTTACATTTTGACCCCAAAATTTTTAAAATTTTTCACAAACTCCTAGCTAGGTGGCCGGCCATGCTTCTTGGGGAACAAGCAAGAATTGTCTAGAACAAGACACTTGTCTTATGTGGATTAGTTCTCAAAAAATTGATGATGTCATAAATAAAAAATGGGTGATGTCATAATTAATAAAGGCTTGTCTGGCTATTTTTTCCAAAAAGCAGTATAATTTAAACTTAACACAGATAAATTTAATAATGTACTTTATTAATACACAGTATTAATATTTTATACTGTCGTAAAAATTTTATCTGTGAAAAATCGGGCTGAAAAATTTTTTCTTTATTTTCTCAAACCCTTTTGCCATGTGCCTTAACTTTGCGTGCTTGATTTTTCTACGGCGGTTTTAGTTCTCATTTATGTCATCTTATCCGAAAAAATGGGTTTTCGCAATATTTTTCCCATATTGCATGTCACAAAATTGTACTGTTAGGGTTTTGACCATTTTGGTCAAACTTTGACTTTTCCGGGTCAAAATTGACTTTTTTAGTCAACCCTTTGACTTTCCTAGAATCATGTAAATTTCATCTCTTTTCATCCGAAAAGACCATTTATCAATCAAAACAAGCATATTTGAGTCTCATAGAACTATAAGAACTCATAACACATAATGAAGTCCTAAAGCGAACTTTTTCATAAATGCCGATACGACATGCATTTAATTCTTCTAAAAAGGAAATAATAACTAGAAAAATCGAGTATTACAACATGTATGCATAGGTGCCACATCGCAAAGCACCTCATCTTCATACTTGCCAATGGAAAACACTACCATCACTTGTCTCATTACCTTGACTTCCCCGTAATTGTTTAGCCACTACAGCTGGTACAGTCGTGGATGCTTCAAGGGAGGTAACGTCAATTTCTCCACTAACTTGATGCTAGCCATGTTGATACAGCTTCCTTTATCAATAATAACGTTGCAAACTTTATTATTCACAAAACACCTAGTATGGAACAAATTCTTCCACTGGTTGTTTTCTTCTTCTTTAAACTACGTGCTAAAAGCTCGTATTGCCACTAATGACTCTCCTTCCACTACAAACTACCCTTCATAAGCATCCTCAAGAGGTGGCATTTCATCGACTTCATCCTCTTGTTCATCTTCCGTTTCAATCTCTCCTTGAGCATTTATCACCATCAACCTTTTATTCGGGCACTAGCTAGCTATGTGACCTCTGCCTTGACATTTGAAACACTTAATATCACAGTTTCTAGAAGTAGAGGGATCATTTTTACCTTTAGAAATCTAGCTGGTGTTTTCAAACTTCGGCTTGGATTTGTACTTGGGCATTGAAGATGTTTGTGGCTTGTCTTCCTTCCTTGCGGTACTCGGTCTCCAAGGGTTGGAACTCGTGTTATGGCATGTATGCATACTGTAATACCCCGAAATTTTATAGACTTATAATTAAAGGAATTTAAGTCCGTATTATGCATTTATATGATATTTCATGAAAATTATGAATACTAACGCAAAATTCATAATTTTATCAGTAAATATTTGAGTTCTCATTTAATTAATTATGAGACTCGATAAATAGTTGTTTAGCCATGTATAAGGCTTTTTGTGATAAAGGCATCACAAAAATTTACGGTTTTATGTTGGTCAAAGTTTGACCGAAAAAGTCAAAGTTTGACCAAAAGTCAAAGGTTGACCCGAGAGGTCAAGGGCATGATAGTATGGTTATTTGATAAGCAGTATGAAAAATATACTGTGAAAAACTGTCATTATAGACAAAATAGCAAGACTAAGCTATGAGACCACCCTAGAAAAATTAAGCACACCAAGTTAGGGCCACAGGCAAAAAGGGTTCGAAGAAATAAGGAAAAATTTTTACAGTCCGTTTTTACACAGATAAATTTTGGACTGCGGTGTAGTATAAAAATACTGTTATTAAGTAGATAACAGTATTAAAAATATCTATGTAGCATAAAAGTAGACTGCGTTTTAAGGAAAAACCCAAACGAGGCTTTAGGTGATGATATCACCTCACCATAGATTTATGATATCATAAATGATTAAATGAAGGATGGAAAGAATCATGGAAGTCTCTAGAAAATGGGTGAGATGGCCGGCCACCTCAGGGGCAAAAATGTAAAGATTTTGCCATTTGGGGCAAAAGTGTAAATTTTGAAAATTTGATGATGTAAACATAGTGATGTCATCAAGATGATGTCACCTTGATAAGGTAAGCAAGCCTTGGAGGACAAGTTAATGGCCGGCCACCTAGGGGGCAAAAATACCAAGATTTTGTCATTTGGGGCCAAAGTGTAATTTTGAAAAATAGGTGATGTAAGCATGAGGTAAGCACATGATGTCATCAAGATGATGTCATTTGCTTGGAGAACAAGGGGTTGGCCGGCCAAGTGACACATGTGGGGGTGTTTTTGCAAATATTTTCACTTTTGAGGTCAAAATGTAATTTTTGGAATAAAAAATAAATCCAAAAATTATGAAATTTCCAACTATAAAAAGGGCTGAAGGGGGGCGGTTTTTCAGCAGAAAAATTGGGAAAACTTACCCAAACTATGCCAAAATGAAATCCCACACTTTTTCCTCTAGAAACCCAAAACCCAAGAACCAAAGAAAAGGAAGAAAAAAAAATGGATACCCATTTTTTTGGGGTGAGAAGCCGACTGTAGGAGAAGAAAAAAAGAGGAGAAAAACTGGAAAAATTTAGGGGAAAACCCAAGGGGAAGGTTCGGATTTGAGCTAGAACCAAGAAGAAAAAGTTTGGAAAATTTTTGGGTCACTTTTGGGTGTGTGGCCGAGTGTGGGAGGAATGAGAAATAGGAGAGGAAAAGTTGAAAAATTTTGAGGTCAAACCTTGTTGTGTGTGTTCGGCTTTGAGTGGATCAAGTAAGGAACCAACAAAAAATTTTTGGTACCCAAATTAGGGTGTAAGCTGTGTGGTGGAGGACCAAGGGAGAAGGGATTTTTGGGTCAAACTCTAACTTGGGTCTAAGGTAAATTCTTGAGCCCTAACTCTTCAATTTGAGTTCAATTTTGAAGTTTATTTATGTTTCAAGTTGGATTTGTAAGGACATAAGTCCAATTTAATTTCTAGCCTTAGATATGTTAGTGTGTGCTTGGTTAGGATTAGGGTGCGGTTGGCTTGTCTATGTTAATTTCTTGCATGATTTGTGCTTGAAAAATGGTTATGATACATGCTAGATGTGAATGGTTGTGTGTTCCCTGATTTTGGTCCAAAATCTGCCCTAGGCAGTGCAAGATGGGCTGCTAGCTTAAGGGTGTATGATTGATGCTTGATGGATTGTATGCAAAAATTTAGAACCATGCAAACCTAGGTTTATGGCTTTCGGGTTTGGTTTGCATGGATCCGTTGGAGTTGCTTATGGGTTCATGTGGGACGTTAGATACGCTGCGTGTTTGTCATGTAGGCTTTCGAAGTGTTCGGTTGAGGTAGACTTTCTGAATTAAGGCGTAAACCGAACCTAATAATCGAAACTGCCAATTCGGATTCGAAACTGGCCAGTTTTGGGAAAGTGGAAATTTAAGGCCTTTAGAGGCTGAACTGGGTAAAACTCAAAACATGAAAGTTACTCGAAACGAGTTTTCCTAAAGGGCAACGTAGACAGAATCCCAAAATGAGGCCCCAATGGCCTCCGTTTTTACAAAAATCCATGGCTGGTCTGCCTAGACCCAGTTGACATGATCAGCCAGTTTCAAACAAAAACTGACAAAAATATAAGCAGAACTGGATTTTTCACAAAACACAGAAGTTTTAGCATTTTTTGAGAGCTAGAACTTTCGTGGAAAAAGTTTTTCAAATTCAGATTGGATCTTTAAACTGACACTGTTTTCCGAAGACTGTGCAGTGAACAGAAAATTCCTGCACAGGATTTTCTAAAAACAGTTTAGAAAAACTGTATTTTTTTCTCAAAACCACTGTTTTGACTATGAAAACTGTTCTAATGGTAGTTTTCAGTCTTTAATGATTTTAAGAAGCCATGTTTTAAGAAAATGAATTTTTACAAGTTAATAAAAGAGTTTTTGGGATTTATTCACCCAAAACTTTCCAAGTTAAGGAAAAACGAGATTTTTAAAGCTAAGATTTAGCAAGCAAGTCGATTACGGATGGTAACCGGAAGTTATATTTGAGTTACTGGGCTAAGCCCAAAGCCCAAAGTTTGACCCAAAAGGGGGTTGACCTTAGTTGACCAAATGTTGATTTTGGTTGACCAAAAGTTTGACCTTAAGGGTTATCCAATATAACCCTAAAGGATACCAAGGTTAATAATTGGGTTAATTGAAATAACCCAATAAGTTATGAATTGAAGATGATAAGGTTAAAGCCCAAGGATAGGAATGGTAACCTAACCCTACTCATGTATGTTTGGGGCTTAGTAACCAATCAAGTTAACAAGAGATATTAAAGGGAACGTATGTCTAGGGTTATTCATGGAAGTTGGTTAAGATACCAACATCAAATGTAATGATTTATGGTAAAATAAGATAACCTTATCTTACACCTTGATTGAAACAAGAATAGGAACCTGTTGATATATCACGAGGAACAATAAGTCAAAAGTCAAGAGCATAGGACCTCAGGTAAGTACAAACCTCACCTGTGGTATGGGAAATAGTAATATATTTTCAAATATGCTATGTTTCATGTTATGCTATGATATGTAATGTCATGTCTTAAAGATGTTTTATAGATGCTATGTTTTAAAAATGTTTTGTGAGATTAAGTTTGTACTTGCTGAGCGAAAGCTCATCAGATATATTCCATACTGCAGGTAAAGATAAAAGGCTTGTAGCTTTACTTGGTGGGCTTGGAGACGATGCAACAGGTGAAGGGCGGTGTGTGATACCACTACGCTATATTTTCCGCAAAATATTTAAGTTATGAGGTTCTACATGTATGTTTAAGAAACATGTTATGGTTTATGTATGTATTATTTTCAAGTCACGATTTTAAAATGAAGTTCAAGCTTTCAAGTTTAAAAAAAAAAATTTTCTGAAATTTTCTTCAAGTTTAAGTATTTAAGATCAAGGATTAAGTCAAGCAAGTAATGTAACGGCCCCCATTCACATGGTCAGCCCTACGTGGGTGGTCGGGACGTTACACATACCACCCCCTCTCTTCAGTTGTTGCTCCACTTTGATGGCCATGTGCACCATGTCTTCTAACTCCACATAATGATGCATCTCAACTTGATCATGGATCTCTCGATTTAGTCCCATTAGAAACCTAGCCATTGCAGCCTCTCGATCTTCCTCTATATTAGCTCGAATCATGACAACCTCCATCTCCTTATAATAATCCTCTACACTCTGACTTCCTTGCCTAAGACCTTGAAGCTTCTTATACAACTCGCTGTAGTAATGACTTGGAACGAACCGCTTTCTCATCACCGTTTTCATCTCCTCCCATGTCTCTATTGGTCGTACTCAATTCCATCTCCTATTTAAAACAAGTTGATCCTACCAAGTAATAGCATAATCAGAAAATTCAACCACAGTTAATTTTACCTTTTTGGTTTCAGAGTATTTATGGCAGTCAAACACAAACTCCATTTTCTTTTGCCACTCAAGGTATGTTTCGGGATCAGATTTTCCTCGGAAAGATGGAATCTTCGTCTTAATACTACCCAAGTGGTTATCTCCCTGATTCTTAGCTTCTCTAAATCTATAACCATGCCCAAACCTACCCCGGTTCATTGGTGGTTCTTTTAACTCCTCCATCTCCTCTACATCTTCAATATCCCCCCATTGAACCCCTTGTTGCACTCGCCTTTATGGTTGTCTAACGGAAGCTTTTCGTGGCCGCCCCCGAGTTGTCTCTTCTTTCAACCTATCCATTCTCTCATGAATTTGTTCTAATTCAGTCCTCATCATCCGTCTCATCTCCCCCAATAACGCCTGTACTTGTAGGTTCAGAATTGTTGGTTATTGTGCCTCTTCATTTGATTTTTCTTCATAATTGTGAGACATTTTTAGAATTTGCAAAATAAGGTTAGGGATCCTCACAAGCACTCCCTCACGTGTTTCACTCAAGAAAGATTCACTCACTCTCTTGTTTGTCACTCAATTGGCTTTTATCCTCTTATGTTCTCACCACTCTTGCCTTTTTCCACTCATTGTGCCTTCTTTGATTCTTAATTAGACACAAGAACAATCAGGATTCAAGCAGTAATTTGATGAGAGCAGCAACCAAAACAAACCACAAGATTCAATAGGCAATTCCCATGAAACTGGTGCAAGCAATTAAAATGACAAAGATGGTTCTAAAGTAAAAGATGCTAGGTCAAAACGACAATGAATTACAGTAATGAATCTGATTTATTTATTTTTTTACTTGTTGATAATTTGGATTTCTTATTCTACTTCTTCTTTCGATAATCTAGATTTTTTTTTGAATTTTTTTGATTTTATATATATATGTTTTAGGACAATCTGTAACAAAGTTCCGAATGAGAATAGATAAAGGAGTAGTAAGCCCAAAGAAATTTTGACCCCCAGCAGTAATAAGAAAACCAAGTTAGCCCCCAAGAACCCTAATATCTAAAATTTTTGGACAACTTTTTTTTTTTTTTTTAATTTGAAAAACAATAAAAACAATAAAGCAATTAAAATGTAATTCAAACTTGCCTTGGAACCTAGGCTCTGATACCAACTGATATAAACCTTATTGATGAAATGACGAAACCCGATACCAAAGTGGATTCAAACCCCAAGACCTTCAAGACGCAAGCTTGTTTGAATCTTGACCTGTTACCTAACAAGATAACGACCAAGACTTCGGATATTGACAAACATCACACCAAGACTCTCAAGAACATCTCAAGAACCTAGACGATAAGTTTGGTTGTTGAACCACAAGAATAACTTGATAAGTTCAAAAGTCTTTTCAAGAATGCAAGAAAACACACTCTCACTTTTCTGAACTCCCCCAAAAACTGATCAGTATCTTCAAAACATGCCTTTTATAGGCTGCTAGGTACAAATCTATTTAAGTGAAAGTAATCATGCCAATTTTCTTGCTGGAATTAAGCTTCTTTTGAACAGACTCTTCTGAACTTCAATCATAGTGATGCTCCTCTGATGATAACGTGGACCATGCTCAATGGGTCTCTACAAATTTACTTGAGTCCAAACTTCTTGAATCAACGCATTAAATGCTTCTTTAAATCGCTTGGCTCTAAGTTTAGTAATTGGCCCAATTGGCAAGCTTAATGAATCATGTAGGTGCTACCCTTGAGTCCTTCTAAGCCCACCTGTTAATTCCCCCTTATGTATGCTTGGATGTGCAACCTCATTTGCAAGCCTTGACTCCTCCCTCCATTCTCTCTCTTGGCTCCCACTCTACCTCGTCTCCATTCTCTCTCGTCCTCTCACTCTCTACCTCGTCGTGGTTCTCTAACTCGCCTTTCCCTCTCTCTTTTGCCGTGATGAAACCATCGCCTACACCACTACCGAGCCACCTGTACCCACACTGGACTACTTGGTAAGTCGAGCTCTCTCTTGCATCGCACGGGTTATGGAAGTTTGTTGGTTGATTGTAAACTTGATTTTCAGTGATTGATGATTGTGGTTGTGATTTTAGGTGATTGTTTTAAGGAAAATAAGTGTTGATTTTGTGATTTAAATTTTTGCATATTACATGTTTGAAAAAATGCCTCTTTGAGTGAGAATTGGTTTTAGATTGATTTAAAATGCTTGGGTGAGGCGACGATTTAGAGAATTTTCTAAAAAAAAGTGTTGATTTTGTGGTTTAACTTGTTGCATATTACATGTTCGACAAAATACCTCTTTGATTAGGTTGTGTGTCTTTTCCGTAATTGAGTAAAGTTTTTGTTTAGAATATTTATTTACAATATCACAAGTATGATTTTGTGTGCTTTTTATGGGTCTAGATGACATGATTTTATAATGATTTAATGTATGATTTTTTGTTTTTTACATGCTTGGGTGTGGAGTTGTTTTAGATTGATTCAAAATGTCACAAGATCATGAAGAGGAAGTGTTGATGAAATCTCAAATTGGAAAATCACGACGAACATGCTCACCTAGATTCAATCCCGACGAAGAAAGTAAATGAAGAGTGACTCTTATGAAAAGAGTTCACCTTGTTAAGACAAAGGGAGAATGAATTGCAATTTTGTTCAACGCTAAAGGGCAACCATTAGGGAAAGAAGGAGATGAATTACAGAGTTGGATTGGAGTGCTTACTCGAGAGCATATTCCCATTTGGATATCTGACTTTAGAAGTGCTGATTTAGCCCCACAAAAATAAAGAGATGTTCCAGTAGACCTAGGTCGCAAAGAATACAACTAGCTTTTGGCCTTGTCCTTCAAAGAGAAAGGGAAAAACTTCAATCATGCAGAATCTTCAGCCTCAGCTCGGTTGTGGAACGTGGCCACCACCTCTTCAAACTCCTGAATATGCACGTATGGATTTTCGCTTTCTAACCCATGAAAGGTTGGCAAAAGTTGAATCATACCCAGCTTGAAATCCAAATTCGGCATATTAGGAGGAAACATTATGCATGACGATGTGGCCATACGCGTAGGGTAAAGGTAGTCGTTCAACATCTTATGCTGGACCTCCTCGATTTGAGCCATCACAAAAGGATTTGGAATTGCCAAAGCATTTGGGGATGGAAGAAGGCTAGACGTGGAAGAAGAAACTTCACTAGGGTCCTTAGGTCTTCATGCACATCTCCCTAGTTCATTTCTATAATGATTCATTCACCTTGAGCGATATATATATATATATATATATATTTTGAAAGAAAATTATTTTACAAAAAGAACAATTATGTAGATTTGCGAATCGCAACCCCTAAAAGTGCTCCCAGGAAAGGTTGGTGAGACGAAGCCTCCTTAAAAACCAACCTCCTAGATAGAACAACGTTGTTTATGAAACCAATCTCCTAGACAGAACTCCCTTAGTTTGTACTTTCCAACGTTTCCACACAATTGCTTGCAAAAATTTATTAAATTTTATAGTGTGTTTTATGAAATGTTAGATGTTAGATATTAGTATCCTAAACTGATGCTATTATAAAACCTAAGGTTACACAAATTATGATACCTAAATTATTAACACTAAATTAGTAACCAAAACAATTAAAACCTAAAATTAATACAAGGGATTAAACAAGCTATAAAATGGAATTTAATAAAATGGAAATTAAATGAAAATTAATAAAAACAAAAACAAACAAAAAAATAAAAAATAAAAAAATAAAAAAAATATATAAATTAAAAAAATGAAAACTAGCAAATTGATAAAATAGATACTACAAAACTAATTAGAAATAATAATAAAAATAATAAACGGAAAAAAAATTTCTTTTTTTTTCTTTTTAATTTTAAAAACGTTAAAAAAATTAAACTAATAAAAACTAACTTTTTTTTTTACTTAACCGGAAGAAAAGAAATATATATATATATATATATATATAAGCGGAATATGAACAGTAAATATGAATAGCGGAACAGTAATAAGAAAATATATATATATATATATGAAATCAATAAATTAGGAAGAAAAGAAAAAATATATATATAAATATGAACAGTATTGTAAAAAAAATTTTAATCCGCACAAGAAAAGAAAGAAAGAGAAAATTAAAAATAAAAAATAAAAAAAATTTGAAATCAATAAATCAAAAACTGACAATTGGACAAAATTAAAGCAACAATACTACAAAAACTAACTAACGTGCAAATAATAATAATAATAATAATAATAATAATAAAGAAAAAATAATAATAAAATAAAATTAAAAAAAATTACTTACCTCTTGGTAAAATATCTACCGATCAATCTTGTTTCTTGACATCTGCCCGGCAACGGTACCAAAATTTGATTACACCCAAACATGTACAAAAACAAACGGTCGATTATAGTAAAATTAGGACGGTTGATCCCACGAGGAGGTGATCAAAACAAACAAGAAGAAATTAGCGAAATAAAAGCATTAGAGAAATAAGTAATCAAGAGAAAGAAGAAGAAGAAGTATTTTTGTGATTTGAAACAAATTTAAAGACAACGTAATTTAAAATGGAGAAAAATTCAATAATCAAAAGGTGGTAAAGCATCAAGAATCCCTCATGTGTATTGTTTTCCAATTTTAGTTTTGATTCAACCAAAGTATTCAAATGAATTAGACTTCTCACGTTAAGACCAAAAAGATTATTATTATAAATTCTCTAAAACCGATAATATATCAAATTGACAATATTACAGTAAAAGATCAATTTATAAAATAATTCTAGTTACAAAACATTACATGACAAAATTTACAGAGAAAAAGCATGACTGAATCTATATAAAAACTTAGCACATAATATTTACCATTTAAAGAAAATTAGAAAATGGAGAATAATATCACTCAAATGTATATGCATTATAAAATCAAACAAACAAAACCTCAATTGGAATACTCAACACATGAGTTCATCTCTAGCTTCATCGAGAGAAATTTAGCCAAACAAGCTCAACATTCTCACAGAGACTCTAAAGAAAAGTAGGAGAAGAAAAGATAGAAAAATGAATATATTTTTTGCTCTAGACTCAACCAAAAATTGGTTAAAAATACAACACCCTCTCTCTCTTGAGGAACCCTCATTTTATAACCACTAGAGAGGATTTTTCGCTCAACAAATCCACCACCCAGGTTGGTAAATCAGCCGGAAACTCGCGGTAAGCCGGCTAGAGTTGAAAATCCGGGAAGCTGGAATTTGGCCCGAGATTCGCGCAGGCTTAACTAAGGGATTGGTGGCTTGAGCAGCCCAGAAATCTCGTGGGCTTAGATCACGGGCTGGACTGGCATGGCAGCTACAGTCAGGGGCTGGGATCGCAGGCTGGGCTGGAGCTGTAGGCTTGGATCTCGGACCTGCACTGGCAGTTGAAGGCTTGGATCTCGGGCCTGGCTAGCAGCTGGAGTTGGAATTACAGGCTGGTAGGCCTGGGCTGGTTTCACGCAAGTTGGGCTGTGGAAGAAAGGAGAAAGAAAAGGAAAAGAAAGGAAAAAAGAAAAGGAGGAAAGAAAGAAAAATAAATAAATAAATAAATCAATCAAAATAAATAAAATTATAAATATCTCCAAAGTAAAATATTATGAATTAATATTATGGAAATACTCATTTAAATTGTAAATTATCTAATAAATTATATGAACAAAAGTGTGTTTTTATGCATTTATTATCGGCTCCACAAATTTGTGACGATGCCAAACTCAGATCTCAGACGTGATTGATTTCTAGCGTATGATTTTTTTTTCCTAAATATTATTCTAGTTTTTATTTTTGATATTTTTTGAAATTTTTGGATATTTGTTTTGTGTTATGAGGATTGTTTTTGATTAATTTCTGTAAATTATTGTATATTTACAGGGTTTTTTTTCTAATGAATTTTTGTAATTTTTTAAAATAATAAGGTGATAAATTCTAAAAAATGTCTTGGATTTGATGATTTCAGGCCAGAATACTGTCAACAAAGGTGGTTACCAGCTCGGTAACCAATTGGTATCTAGTTGATAACCAACTAGTAAACCCCCGAGGAAGGTAGTAATTATAATTGGTATTTTAAAATAGAAAAGTAAATAAACTATTTATGATGTCTTGTTATGGAATTGTTTTGTAACTGTTTCTTTTTTATTTTTTATTTTTGTAGTAAAAATCAATCCAAGACATGATTTCATGATTTTGTGGTATTACTCTAAAGTTCCTCCCCCCCCCCCCCCCAAAAAAAAAAAAAGGCCTTCGATAGAAAGAACGAGATCCA
The DNA here is from genome assembly GCA_025413485.1 of Ficus microcarpa. Classification (NCBI taxonomy): domain Eukaryota; kingdom Viridiplantae; phylum Streptophyta; class Magnoliopsida; order Rosales; family Moraceae; genus Ficus; species Ficus microcarpa. The sequence goes on along the minus strand of CM046380.1, from coordinate 15,270,806 downwards.
TGAACCATGAACGTGTCGATAATGGACTCTCTCGTCATTGTTACAATATTGGGCCAAGAATAATCTGGCCTTCCCTTATATACGTTTGGGTTGTGGGTATAGGTTGAAGCATTCTTAACTCACAACTGGGTTGGACGGATACTTTTTACTGGTACAACAAGAAGGTTGCGAACCGCTAATATGTTACTGTTGCAATTATCAAACCAAAACCCGCTAGGCAAATTGTAGTAAATAGTAGTTTTACGAAAATAATTGAAATAAATAATAATTTTTTAAAATATTTAATGTAGATAGAAAATTTGTTAAGTAAATAAAAAATTTACTTGGTAAATAAAAGATTTAGAAATTGTTAATGAATCATTTATCTCATAAATTTGTAATTATTGCTATTTAGTTTAAATATATGAAAAGCCGACTATTAACTGCAAATATTTTTTGAAAATTACTATTTACTTCTTTCTATCGTTATACCTGATAACAATATAGGCTGCAATTAATGATGAAAGAAGTGTGACGAAAAATTGGAATATGGTTGTAGCCAAAAGCATGCATTCATAAACCTTGGGAGCTTATGTCCTGCATCAGCCATTTTAGGCAGTAGGCTTTTGTGATGATCTTGTTGTTTAATGAAATTACAAAATTTGTAATCTAATTTGAAAGTTTTTGGTATTTTGCATGTAATCTAATGAGCTTGTTCTTTTTGTCATTTTTGTTAATGAAAAAGGCTATTCATTAGCAACAACAAGAGCAACACACAAGTCGGAGCCTAAAGACTTTCAATGTCAAAGCCATTCATCACGGAGCTTGGGAAGCTTTCTAAAAGGGCTAGGAAAGGAGCTAGTAAGCTCAACGTCCGGCTGTTGAAAGACACATTAGTTTGATAAAGCTCAAACTTTGCAATGATGTGGGTGCCCGGACCAAAAAGAGATAAAAGCTGCTTCATATTCAGACAATCATATATATAGCTCAATAAAGTGAGTTGATTTAAAAAAAAAAAAAAATACCGTATCAAAATAGTCAACAGTACCTATCTTTCAATCTAGTCCCTTGAAGAGCTCATTAGTATGCTTATGTTTTCGTCTATTTAAGAATGAATGAATTTTGTAGTGTGTCTTAGAGATTGAACGTCGACTTATCTTATTGCCATTCAATCTAAGACAACAGGATTACTTGTATAATCGTTTTAGTTGATGTCACAAAAGAAGTTTTACAGAAGTAGGTGGAAGCTTGCTTTACTACTGCTGGCCAAGATCTTCTTTCCTGAACTAACAGCTCTCCGTCTTGAGGTAGGAATCCTATCGAAACCACTACCTCTACCTTTGCTTCTGGCTTTAATGCATGCACTCGAACATGGACTAAATATCGCCAGTAAACCTCTGTTTATGCCCGGATTTGAGATCCACTTGATTAAAAAGAGAAGACCAAGCATCTAAATTGGGAATTGTAGAAATTTGGGGAAAGAATTCTGTTTTTCATTGAATTAAAACTAATAATTTACATCCTAATATATAAACAAGAGTGGCTGGCATACCAGTCCACAGAAACAGGAAATTAGAATCCTTACAAATCAGGAATTCCATCAAAATAGGAAACGGGAAACTACCAAATCTAATTAAGGGAAAAACAGAACTAAAAAATTAGGAACTAAAATCTATTCTAATAACTTCCTAACTAAATTCAAAGGTCGGCTACTTTCTACACTCCCCCTTAAGCTAGATTGTATATATTATACAAACCAAGCTTGGAGTTCAACTCATCAAAGCTAACCCTGGGCAATGCTTTGGTGAGAATGTCAGCAATCTGAAGTTTTGTTGAGACATAGCTTAGTTGCACAGTTCCGTTGTTGACCTTCTCTGAGATGAAATGTCTATCAATTAGAATGTGTTTTGCTCTGTCATGATGCACAGGATTTTTGGCTATGCTAATGGTTGCCTGAATGTCACAAAACATCTTGACTGTGTCCTTAGTCTCAACCTTAAGTTCCCTCAATAGCCTTTGGAGCCACATTCCTTCACATATTCCTAGTGCAAGAGCTCGATATTCTGATTCTGCACTATTCCGAGAGACAAAAGCTTGCTTCTTGCTTCTTCAAGTAACGAGATCTCCCCAGACATATGAACAGTAACCAATAGTTGACCTCCTATCAGTTAATTCTCCTGCCCAGCTAGCATCAATGTACATCTCAACCTCACGGTTTCCAGATCTTTTAAAGAGCAAACCATGTCCAGGAGTCATTTTCAAATATCTCAGAATTCTGTTCACTGCTTCCAAATGGACCTCACTTGGATTATTCATGTGCTGGCTCACTACACTGACTGAGTCTGCAATATTAGGTCTTGTGTGTGATAGGTAGATTAGCTTGCCCACAAGTCTCTGATATCTTCCCTTGTCAACTGGATCACTTTCTTCATTTTTGTTCGGCTTTTTGTTGGGATCCATAGGTGTGTCCGCAAGTTTACACCCAAGAAAGCCAGTTTCTCTTAACAATTCTAAGATGTACTTTCTTTGGGATATTACAATTCCCTCCTTAGACCGAGCCACCTCCATTCCCAGAAAGTATCTGAGAGTCCCGATGTAAGACCCGAAATTTTATAGACTTGTAATCTCCTTGTTCATAAGGAATTAGAGTCTAATTTATGTGTTTATGATGTGTTATATGAAAAATTATGAATAATAATGAGAAATTCATAATTTTATTTAAACAATGTTCGAGTCCTCATTTAATTATTATGAGACTCAATTAATGATTTACGAGACAAGAATGAGGTTCTTAAAGGAAAAAGAACGAAAAAGGATGAAATTTTACGAAAGTCAACTTTGACTGAAAAAATCAAAGGTTTGACCAAAAAGTCAAATGTTTGACCGAGACGGGTCATAACGTTGACTTAGCAAGTACGATGAAGGAGTATGGAAAGAACTCCGAGAATGAAGTCTTACGATCAAGATAGCACAAATAAGCCATAAATCCATCCTAGAAAGATCAAGCACGCCAAATTAAGTTAAGGGCGAAAAGTGACCCGAAAAAGTGAGAGAAAAATATTTTTCGGACTAAGGATCACACAAATAAATTTTGTACGACACAAAAATATTGTGAATTAGTGAACCACAATATTAGAATTGTCTATATAGCACCACAAGAAAGAAACCGAAATTGTTGGAAACCAATGGAGAAAGCCAACTAAAAGTCTAACTAAGCAAGGACACCTTACCAAACTTCATGACCTCATCTTCCACCCACCAAGCAAGCACATGGAACTCTCCCTCCACCCCTTAAGTTCGGCTGCAAAGAAAAAGCAAGAAAAGACTTGGAAAAGAAATCCAAAATCCAAGAGAAAAAGGCATGACAAAAGCCTAGATTTAAGGAGAAAATGGTGCAACCACTCTTGTCCATCAAGAGTCCTCTCATTCCCTAGTCACTTTTGTTAAAAAAGTGAGTCAAAGCCTCCCCTTTTCCTTCCTTAAAAACCGGCTGCAGCAACCAAGGAGACAAGCAAGCTTGAAAAAAACCATATTTTAAGGGCCAAAGTGTGAACCAAGTCAAGGACAAGCCCATGCGCATGACATCACTTCCCACTAACCTAAAATAACTTGTGAAGCTCTCTTTCCCCCTTCCCTTTGGTTAGCAGCAGCTAGGGGCAGCAAAAAGGAGTGGACAAAAGCCTTGATTTAAGGCAAGCAACCAACTACTCAAATCAATCAAGAAAACCCTTCCATCCCTTGTGCTTTTTAGGAAAAAAAAAAAAAAAAGTGAACCAAACTTTGCCATTTTCCTCTAGAATTCGACAGCAAGAGAGGAAAGAGGGAAAGAGTGAGATCTAAAGAAGATTTCTTGGGTTTTCTTCACTAGGGTGCACGGTTTTGCAAAGGGGGAGTGCTAGAGAAAGATTGGAAAATTTTCTTGTGAGTTTTGAGTGTGTGTGGCCGACCAAGAGAGTTAGAGAGAGTTTGTAAAATTTTTAGTGAGATTTTGGGAAGGTGGCCGAGCAAGAGGAGGAGGAGAAAAAGATAAGAAAAACTTGGATTTTCTTCTTGTGATGTTCGGTTTTGGTAGAGCAAGAAACTAACAAAAATTTCTTGGATCACATGTTTAGTGAAGCTGTGAGTTAGAGGAAGGAAGGAAAGAAATTTTGGGATTTCAAAACCCTAACTTGGGTTTGGGTAAATCTCTTAAAACCATCTTGAAATTAAGTTTCATTTGAGTATTTTGATGGTGATTCAAGTTGGTTGTAAGTACATAAGTCCATTTAATTTTCAGCCCTCATTTTGTTGGTGTGTGTGCTTGATTAGGGTTAGGGTTTGGTTGGCTGATTTTGATGCTTGTTTGCTTAAAAATTTGTGCTTGAAAATGTGATAGGAAGCATGCTAGATGTGGTTGATATGTCCCTTAAAATTTTGGTCCCAAGATCTGCCCTAGGCAGCCAAGAGATGCATGCTAGTTAGGGCTTAAAAATGGTGATGTTGTATGCTAAGCTAGAACCAAGCAACCCTAGGTTTTTAATTTTCGGATCTGGGTTGCATGGGTTGAATGAGATGGATTTATGGGTTTCAATGGGATGTTAGAAGCACTGCTTGTTGTTGTATAAGCTCCAGATGTGATCGGTTGAGATAGATTCCGCGAAATAAGACGTAAACCGAACTAAGCAACCGAAACTATCAATTCGGATTCGAATCTGGCCAGTTTCGGGAAAGGGTAATTTCAAGGCCTTTAGAGGCCGAATGGGGTAAAACTTAAAACACGAAAGTTGTTCGGAATAACTTTTTCTAGAGGACAACATGGACAGAATCTCGAAATAAGGCTCCAATGGCCTCCGTTTTCCTCAAAACCCGTGACTGATCCCTGGGACGGTCTTCACCCAGTTTTTTTCAGAGTCAGCCGTCTTCAAATAAAAACTGGTACTAATCTAGGCCGAACTGGATTTTTCTTAAAACACAAAAGTTTTAGCTTTTTTCGAGGGCTACAACTTTCGTGAAGACAAGTTTTTCAAATTCCGAGCCAATTTTTAAACTGAGCGTGTTTTATGGAAGGTATGCAGGGAGTCCGAAATCCTGCACATGAGTTTTACAAAAATGTTTTCTAGAAAAATTGTGAAGTGCTTTTAAACGGTTATTTTAGCTTCAGAAACTGTTCCAAAGACAGTTTCCGACCCCAAATGATTTTATAAAAGATTTGTTTCGAAAACCATGAATTTTAAGGACTCGGGTTTGAAAATTCACATTTTTCCACGAAGTGAAGAAAAGAGGGTTTCACACCGAATATTTCCAAGTTAAGGAAAATAATGAGTTTAAGCCAAAGTATTTTTCCAATTTAAGGAGTTAGAATTTTTACAAGCAAAATGAAGGATTTTGGAAAAAATAAATTACACAAGATTTTCCAAAAATAAGGAAGAGGAATTTTAAAATAAAAAGGGGTAAGCAAGCCGATTACGAACGGTAACCGAATATTATATCCGAGTTACAAACCCAGGGATAGCCAAGGGTTGATTAAAAGTTGACCCAAGATTAATTAAGGTTAACCTTAAGGGTTACCCAACATAACCCTAAGGGATACCCACATGTATAATTGGGCTAAGATTTAAAGGGTTAATGGAAATAACCCAATAACAAGGATGTATGAGCAAAGCCCAATAATAGAACAAGGCTCTAACCAAAAAGGTTACCCAATGTAACCTCTTAAGGATTTATCAAAACTCGATAAAGAACAAGGATTAAGGTGGCCAAGATGGATATCAAATATAAGGGACATACAACCAAAAGTAGGTATGAGTGTTGGTAGGTCACCAACACCTTACGAAATGATCCTGATCCTATATTTTTGGTATATCAGGAAAGTGAATTGCCGTTGCCGACAAATTTAAGGAATGCAACTTTAAGGATACAGCACTAGAGGTAAGTACAAACCTCACCTACAGTATGAAAGCTAGTAAATTATGTTCAAGTATGTGGTTTTCAAATATGCTGCAAATTGTTTTGTGCTATATCTATGAAATGCCATGCTTTATAAAAAGTGTTGTTTTTGCAAAATGCTATGTTTATAAAAGTGCTATTTCTGTAAAAAAAAATGCTATGTTTATAAAAAGTGCTATATTTGCAAAATGTCATGTTTATAAAAATGTCATGATTGCAAATGCCATGAATGAAAAGAATGTCATGCCATGTTATGAATGAGATAAAAAGTATGTTATCATATAGTGACATCATAAGGTATGTTCACTAAGGATAAATAACATGGTAAGAAATCACAAGTAAAGTGTCGTACCGACCTCCTGTAAGGTGGAGGATTTTTCATGTTCAAGTAAAGGATTCACCCTCTCGTTGATGCGGGAGGGTGTAATCACCCAATGTTCCCAGAGCAGTTAGGAACCTTGCAACCCCTAACTGTATCTGGAGGCGCGCTAAATAAATAATGGTACGTACACTATGGGGCCCATAAGAAAGATAAGTTCAAGTTAAAAAGGATTGCATAAATGGAACATAAATGGTTCACGCATATGCATATGATGATGTATGTTTTCAAGATGTTTTAAATGTTTTGTGAGATTATGTTTGTGCTTACTGGGCGAAAACTCATTCAGTTATATTTCATACTGTAGGTAAGAAACCTGCAACGTAAATGGTGGGCATTGTGAGGATGATGTGGTGGCAGACGAAAGCGGTGTGGATACCACTACGTATTAATTCCACAATCTTTTGATAAGTTAAGAAGTTTTGTATATAAGTATATACATGATGAAGACAAGTTATGTATTATGGTATTTTGGAACTAAAGACTTAAGTAAACTTTTACTTCAGTAGTAATGATCTATTGCTAATGACAAATGCTTTTCATAAGTATGTTCAAAAAAAAAATATATTCCTAAATCTTAAGTAAAGTTAAGTAAAGGAAGTAAGATGACGGCCCTACGTAGTAAGGGGGCGTCACACCCGAGATCATTGATCTTAGATTCTGTTACAAGCATCTTTTTGAGTCTACTAATTTCCTCCAAATCATCACCTGTTAAGATGATATCATCTACATATACTATGAGAATGGCTATCTTGCCTACAGAATTGGATTTATCAAACAATGTATGATCGGCTTGGCACTGATTGTATTTATTTTTAATCACAGTCTTGGCAAACCTGTCAAACCAAGCACGAGAAGATTGTTTCAAGCCATATAAGGATTTCTTAAATTTACATACCAACCTGCTGTTTGAACTATTCTCCAAGCCAGGAGGTATAGTCATGTAGACTTCTTCTTCAAGATCCCCATTCAAGAAAGCATTTTTAACATCAAGTTAGTATAGAGGCCAATCTTGATTCACTGTAAGAGAGAGTAGAACCCGTATAGTATTGAGCTTGGCAACGGGTGCAAAAGTTTCCTATATGACTGCATGAAGCCCTTTGCTATAAGTCTGGCTTTGAATCTTTCGACACTTCCATCTGCTTTGTACTTGACAATGAATATCCACTTGCAGCCTATAGGATTTTTCCCATGAGGTAATTTGGTAAGAGTCCATGTGTCATTACTTTCTAGAGCTCGGATTTCTTCCACAACCGCTTGTTTCCATGCTGGAACCTCTAGAGCCTCTTGAATAGAGTTAGGAATCTACACACTATCAAGATTAGACACAAAAGCCCTGTAAGATGGTAGTAACTTCCCATAAGCTACATATTTTTCGATTGGATGACCTGTACACCCTCGGACACCTTTCCTGTGGACAATTGGCTTATTAGATTCATCAACCAATGGCACAAGAGAGTTATGAGATAAGAGTTCCATACCATTATGATTATCAAATGCAGGAGGACTTGGTTCTGGTTCTTGACAGTCACGGGTCTGCATAATATCCTCTATGTGCTCGGTTAGTCTTCTCCTCCTAGTATAGACACGAAGTTCATGACTATTAGTGTCAAGTTGAGACAGAGTTGGGATAGTTTCAGTGACAGGTTCTGAGACAGGTTCTGGTTCTTCGATTGGAGTCGGATGAGTGGAAGGTGGAGTGAAAGTGTTTGGGACTAAAGAAGGAAAATTGGCCGGATTGGCCAGAGTTTGGAGAAGATCCCAAATCTGATATTCCCTCGAGTTCTCCCCCTAAATTTTAGATTTGGGAAAGTAAGATTGGTCTTCAAAAAAGGAAACATCCATGGAGTTGTATACTTTCCTAGTGATTGGTGAGTAACACTTGTACCTTCTTTTGTTAGAGGAGTAACCGAGGAAGATGCATTTGAGAGACTTGGGATCAAGTTTGGTGCGGTGTTGGTGGTGGATGTGAACAAAGGAAGAACAACCAAAAACCTTCAATGGTAAGTCAGAAGAAAATGAGCGGATATGTGGATAGGCTTTTACGAGAACATGATGAGGAGTTTGGAATTTTAGGACTCGACTAGGCATCTTATTGATGAGATATGTGGCTATGAGTATGGCTTCCCCCCAAAAGTGTTTAGGCACATAATTAGAGAACATAATGGCATGGGCTATCTCAAGTAAATGGGTCTGTTTTTCCTCTCAGTGACCCATTTTGTTGAGGAGTATCAACACAAGAGCTTATATGAATGATACCATGCTTGGAAAGATAAGGACCAAGAATGGAATTGAAATAATCCTTGGCATTATCTGTTTTAAGAACTTTAATGTTGCTTTGAAATTGGGTAGAAATCATGGAATGAAAGGATTGGAAAATGGTGGTTGTTTCAGATTTTTCTTTCATAAGGAATATCCAAGTTGTTCTCGTATGATCATTTATGAATGACACAAACCATTGAGCCCCATTTATATTTTTTACTCGTGAGGGTCCCCAAATATCACTGTGAATTATAGAAAATGGTTGTGAAGGCTTGTATTGTGAACTAGGATAAACATGTCTAGTATGTTTTGCAAGTTGGCAAACTTCACATTGTTAAAAATTTGAACTTTTTTTGATAAACAAATGGGGAAACAACTTTTCAATGTATGCAAAATTTGGATGGCCAAGGCGATAATGCCATAACATGACTTGACTTTTAACTGAAATAGAATTTGAACTAGACATAGAATTAGAAACAAGATTGACAAAATTTGAACTAGACTCAGAAATACAACTTAACGGGTGAACTTGTCTACCGAGGAGATTACTTTCTCTAAGCAAATATAGGCCACCACGCATCTCAACACTGCCAATCACCTTCCCCGAATCCACTACCTGAAAATCACAAAAATTGGAATAGAATTTAGTCACACATTTTAAGTCACAAGTAAGTTTGCTGATTGAGAGTAGATTACAGTCGAATTTAGGAACACAAAGGACAGAGTAAAGGCAAAGATCCTTTGTTAATTGGACTGATCCAGTTCCTGCTACTGGTGAGAATAAGCCATCAACTATTCGGACTGCAAAGTGACTAGTACATGGACTGTAATTTCTGAAAATGTTGATGTCTCCAGTCATATGATCCGAGGCCCTCGAGTCAACTATCCAAGGTTTTGATGCACTATTTTGGACAATAAGAGCATAGGATGAGATACCTTGGTGTGCTAAAAAACTGGTAGGCTGCTCGATAGGGGATTGTGGTGCTTGCCCGGAACTGGAAACCCGACCAATCATTTTCTGCAGTGCCTCAATTTGCTCCTTGGTGAACGGACTAAATTTTGCATTGTTGTCTGTTGTGGCAATAGTACGTGCATGGTTCTCTCTGTCATTTCGCCTACTAGATGGTTTCCAATCTGCAGGTTTTCCGTATATCTTCTAGCAATTCTCCTTTACATGACCAGGTTTCTTACAATGGTCGCACCATGGTCGTCCTTTCCGGGGTGTGTTGTTTTAAGAGGAATTGTGAGTGTACAAGGCTGACCCTTCAACAGCGGGTGTGGTGTGGTTGTCTGTCATCATCAGTTCCTTTCTGCTTTCCTCTCTACGGACTTCTGCAAAGGCCTCTCGAATATAGTTGGAAGAGGTTTAATTCCCATGATTCTCCCCCTGACTTCGTCTAGATCTTTATTGAGGACAAGAAGAAATCTGATGGTCCTTTTCTGTTCAACAATCTTCCTATACAAGGCAGAGTCATCAGAACACTTCCAAGAATAAATCTCGTACATGTCTAATTGCAGCCAATAGCATGTGAGATTGTTGAAATATTGAGTAACACTCAATTCTCCTTACTGTAGATCATAAAATCTGGTCTCAATCTCAAATAATTCTGAGGAATTCTCAGTGCTAGAATACGTATCGCGTGCAGCCTCCCATATCTCTTTAGCTGTCCGAAATAGTAGAAAATTTTCTCCAACCTCCGTGGCCATGGAATTTATTAGCCATGACATAACCAAGTGATCATCAGTTTTCCATGCTCGGAATTTGGGATCTATCGTTTCTGGAGTAGAGATTTCACCTGTGAGATGTCCGTCCTTTCCTCTGCCACAGATGTACATAAAAATAGATTGTGACCATTGAAGAAAATTATGGTCATAAAGTTTATGAGATGTGATAAGGGGAGAAGAAGTATTGGGTGTGATAGGGGTTGAAGAATTAGGCTCGGCTCTGAAAGTGACTTCTGAAGAAGAATATGAGGCCCTATCGTATTTTGTTATAAGAGTATGGCAATGGAAAGAAGAGTATGGGATAGATTAGGGTTCAAAGACCAAGCTCTGATACCATGTAAAATTTCGGGAAAAGAATTCTGCTTTTCATTGAATTAAAACTAATAATTTACATCCTAATATATAGACATGAGTGGCTAGCATACTAGTTCACAGAAACAGGAAACTAGAATCCCTGCATATCAGGAATTCCATCAAAATAGGAAACGGGAAACCACCAAATTAATTAAGGGAAAAACAGAAACAAAGAATTAGGAACTGAAATCTATTCTAATAACTTCCTAACTAAATGCAAGGGTCGGCTACTTTCCACAGGAACTAAGAGATCATCCACAATTATATTACATAGGTAATCCTGTTTCTTCAACTTGCTGACAGGTTTTCAAGGTCAAACTGTCAATCTTAGGGCAATTTTCAGTTGAACCCAGATAACTTTGAAGCTTTTAAAAGAAAGTCCTTGAAGTCATTCCTAAAAATAAAACAGATGACATAACAAACGCGTATAACCAAATCTTTAAACAAACAAAAAAAAGAAGGATGTACCAAATGTCGAATCATTCCTTCAGCTAGCCCTCTTGATCTAATAAGAAGATGAATGATCACTTACCCTCTCCTCTTCTTCTGCCAGACATCATTAATCACTACCTGATGTAACACATATGCCTGCTCGTAGAGCACTCCCTGAAGCTACATGATCAGACTTTAGGGTAGCATCAGGGTAACAAGGTAGTTCGACTTGGGAAATGTATCGGACTGCAAATCTTAGAATGACAGTTGGACCCCGTCCTTGGCCTCAAGAAGTGGCGAGCGGAATGAAACTTTATTTAATTAAATGGCATAACATAAGAGGGCTTTCCTTTGTTATAAATCCACAGACAATATTACGGAACTCCCAAGCCAAAGATATACAACATCAGAGGACTAATACTATCGGAATAATTTAAAAAAAAAAAAAAAAAAAAAAAAGTTCATAGATGAAGTAATCAGGGTGACAAACGTTACAGTTGCAGAAACCTAAGAAACAACAAAAATCTCTCTTGAAAACTCCATTTTAGTTTTTTATGATGTTTTTACTTTTAGAAAATTAACTTTATGCAGAATATCTCGTCCTGAATAGTAGCCATTGATATTTTCAAAATCAAAAGAAGTACTTGCAGATCACGGTTTATGTACGGTAAAATATTTTGTAACTGTAGCAAGAGCCCGCTTATCCAAGGGAAAACTCCGCCACAGGATGGCAGTGCCCGCTGGTGTGGGTGGTGCCGTCTACCAAAAAATCTTAATCGACCATTTTTTTTTTGTCTCGTAGTTACATTACTTTACATGGTAATCTTACTGAATTACGCGAATCATATGTTGCACAATTACCAAACAAAAGCCTGCTAATTTTCAAAGCCAAAACTACGGTGGTTGATGACTCATTATTAGTCTGTCTCGTAAGATTCGATCCTGCCCATTTTGATATATCATCAATGGACAAAAACCATGGACCATCAATGGTGCATATATCTTATCTTGTGCACCATGTGTTTGTGAACTTTAACAATTCCATTTTTAAAAGTTTGTTCTCTAATGGCAAAAAGACAAATAAAATAAAATAACAAAGACAGTCAGAGCATAGTTACACCTAATTCGGTTTATTTTACCCAAAAAACAATTTAAATATCACTCTGAATTGTACATTTCGTCCCTCCCCAAAAAAAAAAAAAATCGACAATTATACAACCTACTCACTATTATATAGAAAGACGTAGCAAGTAACAACAATATTTTGGGTGCCTGATTAAAATAAATAAATAGACAATATTTTAACTACATTATTGACGGAAAACACGGACTATTTACAATTTTTGCATTTTTCTAATTGCTTCGAGCCCCCCGGGTGTATCACTTTAGAGAAGATGGACTTGACACCTTTTGGAGACGACAAAGGCAACAAAAGTATTAATCAACTTTAGCAAAAGGCTTTTTTGCGTAGGTACACTTTAAATTTATTGTACAATTATAATTTACATCCTGAAAAATGAATTTACAAATTTGTATTAATCTACTCCCACTAATAACAAAGTTATTTTTTTTTTTTTATAAAAATTTACACTTGATTTATATATAAGTCGTTGACTAAAGACATTAAAAAAGAAATGTATCCATATTAACCCAAATTTATATTTAAAACAAAGTTAATTCAGATATTATTGATAAAACTTTAAAGATCTTAACCTCAATATAAATTGGTGTTAAAATAGATGAAGATGGCCATTTATGTCAGTAATTAACGATTCATTTACAAAATCACATGTCAATTTCATGCAAAAGAGTAAATTTCTAATATTAAAACTTCATAGTTCAATTTGCAACTATGTGATAAGTTTATGGTACACCAGCACCAAAAAAAGAATTCCTTAGAGAAGAAAAAATCTCAATGAACTTTAACAAAGAATATAATAAATCCGTGCTTATACACATAAACTAGCAATAGCTACATACTTGATTTTATCAAAAGATGCACATTTCGAATTCCCCATCATTTAAGTTAAAAATATATATAAATATATATATTATTACAAATAAACATTCTCAATCAATAATTAATGGACTCTTAAAAGAAGTGGCCAAGGTCTATAGAACAAAAATTATTCAAGTAGCCACATTTTTTTTTTTCAGTTATTGATTAATATGACAAAAATTTTATACTCTTGACCAACATGAAACAAACTTTATTTTTATCAGTGTCTAATTTGCGTCATATTAGTTAAGTGTCAATTTATTATGTCATATTGGTTGGTGCAATGGTATTTAAATTTGTGTCTTCCTCACTTTCCGGTCTATAAAACAATCACTTTCCCCCATAAGCTCTCCATCACCCAAAGCCCAGAAGGGTAAGGCTGAAGTTCTTCGTTTGACCTAAAAAAAATGGCTGATGTTGCTATTTCTACTCATAATACCAATGGTATTCTCTGGTTCCTCTACCTTTCTTATCTGTCTCTACTTTTTTTTTTTTTTTCTTTTATTAAGGTAACTGAAAAATTGCAGGGGAAGAGCGTCAAATACAAAAGACTTATTGGAATGAAAACTCTGCAGATTTGTCTCTGAAGGCCATGATTCTTGACCCCAAGGCCTCTGATCTTGACGAAGAAGAGCGACCAGAGGTATCTCATATGTATATTGTATATATGTAATATATATATTATATATATTTAATATAAAATGGTGATGAAAGAAAGCTAACAGGAGCCTAATCTAGCCCAAAACGCCAGAAAGCAGTCTCAGATGATATGTCCATTCCGTTTTAAATATATATTTTGCTACATATATATATGTATGTATTCCGTTTTAAATATATGTTTTACTACCTATATATGTATATATCTATATATATATATATATATATATATATATGCATGCATGTATTAGGTACTGTCTCTGCTTCCAGAGTATGAAGAGAAATCAGTATTGGAGGTTGGAGCTGGAATTGGTCGTTTTACAGGTGAATTGGCTCAGAAAGCTGGCCAAGTTCTTGCTTTGGACTTTATCGAAACTTTCATTAACAAGGTAAAGATCCAATTGGTTCCTCGTTACAATATGAATCCGAATAAAGATCAAGCATTCAAGTTGGTTTGTTCCTTTTTATTCAAGTTGGTTTGTTTTTAGTTCTAAAATGTACTCAGTACAAAGAAACATAATAAGGCCCCTCAACCTTTTCTTAATTGTTTATATATATATATATATATATATATATACGTATTTAATCAAAATTTACAAATAGCCCCACTTAAAAAATTAAAAACTTCATTTTATTCTTCCAAAAATTAAAAATTAGTTAATAACCCCTCTCAGTAAAAGTCCTGACTTCGTCACTGGCTGGATTCCTAGCAACTATGCAGCATCTAACAATAGGTATGCAAAATTATGTATCATGTAAAGTGATTTTTTTTTTTTTTTTTTGGGGGTCTCAGAATGAAGAGATTAATGGACACCACAAAAATGTCAACTTTTTGTGCACCGATGTGATGTCCCCAGGCTTGCACATCTCTGAAGGATCGATGGATTTGATTTTCTCAAATTGGATTCTTGTGCTTTTATCTGACAAGGAGGTATATGAATAATTTATACAGAAAAAAAAAAAGAAAAAAAAAAGAAAGGAGGTATATAAATATCTTGTTATACTTGAGGCCAATGTGCACAAGACATATTTCCACACAAAACAAAACAAAAAACAAAAACAAAAAAAAAAAAAAAAACACTGCAATTTCTTCTGGGTATTAAGATTTCTTGACTTTGTAGAGAAAATAAATTATTTGAAAAAAGCATATGATATGGTATGGAAAAATACTTCAACGGTAGGAAATAGATTTTACTTGTCAGATTGCCATCAATTCTATTGAAAGTGTGTTTATCAATCAGTAATTCATTTGGCAAAAGTGAATTAAGTTTTTAAATTTAAATTTTGGTGTTTACATAATTTTTTTTTTTTTAAGATGGAGATTTTAGCAGAAAGAATGGTAAAATGGTTGAAGGTTGGTGGTTTCATTTTTTTCAGAGAATCTTGTTTACATCAGCCCGAAGACTCTACCCAAAAACACAATCCGGCACATTACCGAGAACCCCGATTTTATACAAAGGTAAATGATCTTTAAAAAAATAAATAAATAAAAGTTTTGTTTAAATTGAGGGTTAGGTTTCTCAACAATTGGAAGCTTAGGATTCTAATTATTTTTGTCAAAGTACAAAATTTATTCAAAGCTTTGAATTAAATTTAAGGTTTTAATTGATTTAAATTAGACAAAGTTGACCATTAATGCTAAGGGGCTTCTTTGCCACACATTTTTTAATTCAAGGGCTTAATTTTCAATTAGATTTTCAAGGGCACATTGCTTATGGGCAGGAAGTTCGGGAGCACAATGCAATTAAAACCTCTTACGTTACGTTTTTTTTTTTTTTTTTTTTAAATAGAAATTCATGCAACACGGCTCTTGTTTGCTAGTAGTATATAAAATCAAAATTATCTGCCAAATAAAAGAAAAATTATTCAGTTTGAAAACTATTTCATTGGTTATGGATAGTTTTAGACCTTCAATGTGTACACTATATTTGTCATAAAAAATGTAAACAATAATATAATCCTATTATGTGCTCTAACGTGTAATGTTATTTTATTTCTTGTAATCATTTTTAAACTTTGAAACTAATAAAATTATGGATCAAAAAAAGTCATAAAATTAGATTTTTAGTATAATTAATTCAAAAATAATAATACTTTAATAACTAGATTTAAATTTAAAAAAAAAAAAGTTAAAGACATCAATTATAGTAATCAAATATTTCATTTGACAGTTAGTTATATTTAGTGATATTGGTAATTTTGTCACCAAGTTTACCATCTACGTTTAATTTGACATAAAATATAGTACATTGGAGAGTTTGTTTTTTTTTAATCCAAATATTAAAATTTATTTAGCACTCTATTGAAGATGAGCCTTGAAATATTGTAACATCGATTGACTTTGATTTGTGTTCATATTGAGAAATTCTCAAGACTAATAGAGATACCTTAGAATAAAAATCCTGAGAAAACTACAAAACCACTGGAAAAAAAAAAAAAAAAGGACATTAAAGACATCCAAATCATTCTCAAATTAATTAGCGCTATTTTATAATTAATGGATTTTGAAATAAATGAGCCATTAATTTGGAGGTTAGTAGAAGCTCAAATATCGTAACCTATTATGAGAAAGCTCAAAAGTCTTGAATCTGTTTTGGAATTAGAAGGCTAAAATTAGCGCTCAAATGTTAGTTTTTTTTTTTTTTTTTTTTAATTATTATTTAGTGATTGCTAAGTATTTGTAGTCCTTGGAATGGCAAGGTGTTCTTTTAGAAGCACACGATTTTTCAGGAAAGATAACATCATATAAGGAATGTTCTAGTAATTTAAAAATACAAAATTTACAAAAATGACATATCCATCAGTCTATCAGTATGCGTCCGTGTGGAAGATCGATTTGAATAATAAATTTTAAATTAAAAAAATAAAGAAAAAGGAAAAAAGAAAAGTCTAACCAAGAAGTGGGTTACATCATTTATAAACCAGAAAACGATTTATTTTATTTGGAGTCCATTATGTTTATGTTGCGTCCGTTTGTACTCTTTGATCTTTAAGCTTAATGAATGATTTTTTTTCCCCTTAAGAAATAATAAATTCAAATTTTTGTGACAAACTTTCTAAATAGTGCTCAAAAAATATTTTCTGTTGGAGTGTAGCATGCTTAACTTGTATTAATATTGGAATAGTAGATTTTCAAGGAGTGTCAAACCAGAGATGAATCTGGAAATTTCCATGAACTGTCTCTTGTTGGCTGCAAATGCATTGGAGCTTATGTGCGAAACAAGAAGAGCCAAAATCAGGTAAAAAAAAAAAAAAAAAAAACCAGCCAACACTATGTATCCAACTCAACTGAATAGGCCTAGCTCATGAATTGATAACATGTATATAATATATGTATAATCTTGTGTAGATTTGCTGGATATGGCAAAAAGTCGGTTCAGAGAACGACAGAGGATTTCAGAAGTTCTTGGATAATTTGCAGTACAAGAGCATTCGCATCTTACGTTATGAACGTGTGTTTGGATCAGGTTATGTCAGCACAGGAGGGCATGGTACGCATCCATTTCTCCTCTTGCCTACCATGTGTTTGCTCAAAATACAATAAGACATGTTTGATGATTTCAAAAGAAGGATTCCAATCATCTGTCCAATTTTTGGAGTCTTAAATGATATTAGTCTAACCACTGACATTATGTCATATTATTTAAAAAGTTTGAAATGTTTTACTACTGATTTTTAATACCATAAGATATACCTTCTTTCAATGATGTTTCATAACATGATTGATTAGACACGATTTGGGACGTCAAATTGGACAAAAGATTTCAGTTCTCAAAAGAAAGCATATTTTGTGACACCCCTTAGCCAGTTTAGCTTTTAACTAAACTTAACTAGAACATGTCACTTACCCATATATTTATAAAATCTGCTATAACTTAGAAATACAGTAAAACCAAGATAGTTGTATGATAAGATATTAATATAAAATATTTACAGAACTTTTCATCATAGTTTAGTCAAAAATATGAAAAGTTCATCATATTACAACTATCCCATATTAGTAGTACTATTTCAAAACAAAACTTTTTCTAATTTAGCCTACAGAGTTCTTTGACAATCATTTTTCATGAAACAACTTAAGTTTAGTATGTACATCGATTCCGTGACATCAGGTTCCCAAAAGAGGTTCAGCCCGCCACTATGTTGCTTCCTCATTTCTTTTCTTCCTCACCTGTATCATGAAACTTTAAAGTGAGCTAAAAGCTCAGTAAGCGGAACGTAGTTAAACACAAAACAATCAAAGTATAATCTGTACTTAAAGTACATTTTTCAATGAATTTCATAGCTTCTTACTGCAAATAGAAATCCAAATTAACATTTAAAACATATCATGAAAGTCTTCGAGACATGGCACATATTGGGTTTAAGCTACAGAATCATTTACCATTCATTTTTCTTAAGTTTGGCCAAATATTTTCATTACTATCATTGGGATCCCAAACGTTGGTATTAGTCATGTCCATTTCGGGACTCATCCGTGGGTATTAATCAATCCCAATGACACTATTGTAGTGGGGTTACCACATTCCGTAGAGATTCCCATCATTTCATAAACCACATCTAAAATTTTCAAACCTTTAAAACATTATAAACATTTCATAAAAGCTTTCATTAAACTATACTTTCCTACTTGCAAACCATAACCTTTCCAATGAAGGGCAACATTATATCCATAGTCTAATTTGAAATGTTAAACATTCGTCAAAAAAACATTAAAACGCTATATCATATACTTTTTAAGTTTCCATGACACAGTAAGTAGAATTCCTACTTACCTCCTTAAAATTGAACTTCCGCAGAGAAATTGACTCCACCATATCGAGGAAAGTTGATCGGGCTTGTCCTAAGATCCATGATCAAGTCATTTTGCATTTTAAAAAAAATATCTTCAATCCATTACCAGTCATATAAAATAGAAAAATATGCATTATAGTATCACTTTTCAACGTTTTAGACCATTTAAGGTCCTTTAGGACAAATTCTAAGCACAAATAAAATTTTTACCCAGTGGCTGTCCACCAGTTTCCAGCCACAGAACCCAACATTCAAAAATTCACCAAAAATCCGTTTTATAACATTTTCATGTGAAATTTTGTGGAGAGAAAGATTCATATGTATACTTTAACTCCACAAAATTTCAGCTTCAAATACAGGGTATAAACAGAGAAACGAAATTTGAAATCCTAGTGCCCTGTTTTTGAAATCTCAGTCAAACATTTTCACAAACACCTTCTATGCCACTTCATAAAATACGTTAAAAACAATCAAATCTCTTTTCCAATTAGACCTCACAATGTTTTACATCTCAAATAACATAGAACCATCAAGCAACTTGAATAAAATCAGAAATTTCACATTTGGATTAAAATCAAAGCATACTTTTAACATATGGCATCTCAACTTAAAACCTCATATTTCTAGCTTTGAATAGCTTCAAAATCCACTAAAAAACCTACTTAAAACTGACCTTAGGTAACTTGTAAGATTCGGACTCCAAAAATGATGCCAAACTTCACTTTAAGCTCAACTAGGTTGGAAAAAAAAATGGGTATTTGCTGGAATCCGATAATGGGTTTTTGAAGGAAGCTTAGCCTTGATTTGTTTTGTGGTTTAGGAGGGGAAAGAAGGTCTTATGATGGAGAGATCAGTTGTTGGAGTTTTGTGTTTTGTTTTGTTGTTTTGGTGTTTGTGTTTTTCTTTTTTTTTTTTTTTCCTTTGCACTGAGAACCGGCTGGGAATGGGAGGAAGAAGAAAAAGTGTGGATATATCAGCCTAATACCACATAAGGCAGCTGTAAAGCACTTAAAAGACAGTAGCAAACAAATTTTAAAAATTACATAAATTGCCCAAAAGAATCTAAAATTATGCTATACCCTTAAAAATATATTTTCTTTGCAAATAAGTTCATAAAATTTTAATAAACTTCATTTAAAGTATATTCTATAACTTTAGATTACCATTCTTATACGAACAATCTTATGGACAAAGCATATTGATCAACTTCACTTCCGGCGGTTGTCAACTCTCCTCTGCACAGTTACTTAAAAAAAATGTAATTAAACAATTTCAGTAGCACATAAATACTAAAAAAAAAATTTCATATATAATGATTAACATTACTACTAATAAACACTTAATAATAATGCTAATAAGATACTAAACATATTTGTTAAACTTAGTTATTTTAAATTAATTAAGCTCGGCATTACATATTTACTATTTAAAACCTTGCATTTTAAGCTTATTAAAAGTTTATTTCATGCATTTCAAATGTTCTCAATGTTAGATTTTTATATCAAACTTATAACTTTTTTTAATGCTAATTTTGGTCATTGATCAGATGATGCTAATTAGACACAAGAATCATTTTTTATTATAAAAACGAAACTAATTTTCATGACAACTTACTAGTTACGAGGTATAAATATAGTCATAAATATGATGTCGATAAACATGTTATTGATATTCTTTGTAAAGTCATCATTTAAATGGTCAAAACCTGTACTTGACCATAAGGATGTATATATTGTTGGGATATGTGCCCATAAACGAATGAGATATATTATTTTGTTGATTTAATTTGACGATTTTTTTCAATATTATTTTTGCATGCATGTTTAGATGCTTTATAAATATCAAAAACCATAAATTATTTAAATGTAACTTTAAATATTGTATATAAGTGTTATATGCAGAAGGATAATATTTAAAGTAAAATAATCTAAATCATTCCGTAATTAAAAATTAAAGTTGGGATCTTTAATTTAAAATTACTAGCGTGGTTCATTACATTTTGAATGAAATGATCTTATCCGAATTGTTAATAATGAGATTATTGGAATGAAAGCGCTTTATATAATTTGATTATATAGGACTGAAACATGACTAATTATGAATCTCTAATAATTTTCGTTGTTATATAGAGCATTCAAAATTAATCAATGATGGTCATATATGAATCGATCTTAATTCTGAGTAATTAATAGACTCTAATTTATTGTATCATATTTTTTGACATATCGAGTAATGACACAAATGAATAGTGTTAAATTCTTGGTATATTGGAAATATAATATAATAAGTAGTCGGGAATATTAATGTACAAGATAAAATCCATTCCTTCGTAAAGAAGTTAAATGGACGGTTCCCTTAAATGTTGATTCGGACTTGAATAATAAGAGCGCTCAATTTATGATTTGATCATAAATATATTATTCATTAGAGAATCAATGGTATTTAAGAAGAAATATATAATTAAAGAGGTTAACGAAAATACCTAGTTTTAATTACGAACCGTTTATGGAGGATTAATTTATATGTAGTGACTATATAATGGGCAATTCAAAGTCTTTGAATATAATTAGTTTTATAATTTTAAGAGTGCAATTCCAAATTTTTAGTGAAATAATTTGGAATTAATAATTTTGATATTTTAATTAAGGTGTTAATTAATTGTCAAAATTATTGGAGCTTAAAATTATAAAGTCCATAGTTCCTCTCAACGGCTCCATTGAATCATGTGAACATTATTTTATGTTGGGTTAATTTATTAATTTAGAATTGAGAATTCTATATTAATATCCACACAACAAATTAATTGGATTAATTTGTATTTTAAATAATATGATTATTTTAAAAAAAATTTTAAAATAGTTTTAAATTTAAAGATTATACAATGTAGTAAGGACCATATCATAATTGTGCACCACATGGTGGTTCACATAATATTCATAGAGTGTATGTGGAATTTTGAATCTTGAATTTTGAATTTTGATATATGTGAAAGGGAAAATATCGGTTATTTTATTTTGAATAATTCAAAATAAAATTAAAATTTAAAAAAAAAAGAGTAACCAATTAGATAATGGGAGAGAGATTTTCTCTCTCCCGTATCAAACATACACACCCACTATATGGAGAAAGTGGGCGTGTGTGTGCAAGTTGTTCCACATAGTTGAATTCATTAATTAATTAATTTTAAAAAAAAAAGAAAGAGGAGTGTCAGTTATTTCTTTGCAATACTAAAAAGAGGGTATATTCGATGTATCTAAAAAAAAGGAAGATATATTTAATTCCTTTTTGACAGAGAAAAACATATACGTAACTTTTTTCTTCAGAGAGTTTCTTCTGCTCTTCTCCTTCACTTTGTCTCATGAGTTAAGAACACAAAGTGAATCAAAATAAGTGTGTGATCAAACCCAAATTCAGAAACGAGCACTTGTTTCCTGTTCATTATGATTTGGAGAACGCTGAGAAAGAATCGTTGGTGTTTCAAAGGATTTGGAGTTCTAAAGAATATTGGTGTTTCCGAAAGATTTGGAGTACTCAAGAAGGTTCTTGAAGGAGTTCAAGAATTTCGACCTGATCGGACAACGGTCATTATCTAAACTTTCTACTTAATTTATTTTATTAAATTAATATAAGTGTTGTCGCCGGAAAAATTTTGAGAAAAATTTTTCTATGTGCAATTTGATCCATAATGCTTCCGCTAAATTTTTAAAAACTGGTTTTCGAAACCAACAATTGGTATCAGAACCGGCAATACCTTATATTAATTTAATGAGTGATTATATGATAATCTTTGTATGATTTTGGGTAGGCACTTATGCATATTGATGTATGTTTCTATTTATGATCATGATGATGAATATTTGTGCGAATGGATTGGTTGTAAATTTTTCCGGTTTCATGGAAATTAGTTTGTAATTTTCCTTTTGATTAGATCAATTATAAATAGGAATCATGGTGTAATTTTTTTTTTTTTTTATTAGATCAATTGTAAATATGATTTATATTATAATTTTTCCATTGATGAAGAATTGTTCTTCATATTTTTTTTAAAGAAAAGTTCTTAATTTTTATATTAAAAAAAAGTTTTTTTTTTAGATTTTTGAAATCTATTTTTTTGAATTTGAGAAATTCAAGGAGGTCCACCACCACCCATATAGAGAAGTTGGAAAGTTACAAGAAGACCCGAAGTTGGAGAATTACAAGAAGACCCATTTTTTTTATTATATATATTTTTTTATTTTGGGTTGTAATTTTAATTTGCCATGGAACCTGGCCAAGTTTTTCCATTTCGATTGGAGAACCTGGCCAAGTTGGAGAATGTTTTTATTATGTTGATGATAATTACACTGCCATGCATATCACATGTCATCTAAGATAGAAAAGTGCCTACCAAATTTGTATGTCATGCATCTTTGTGCATTTTTCTAAAATTGTTTTAGCAATTAATTTAATGCGTCTAGTCACAAATTTAATGAAATTAAGTTTGAAATTAATTTAGCAAACGGATTTGTAAAATTAGTGGGTCAAAGTGAAATTTATAAAATTTAATTGTTAAATTTTAAAATATCACAATTGATTTAATTT
>CM046380.1:15225963-15247619 GCA_025413485.1 Ficus microcarpa | reverse complement strand
ATAATTTAAAATTATTTAAAATTATAAAGGTTTAGTAATTTAAATTGTTTAAATTTTACTAAGGTTTACAAAACAAGAGTTGTTTTATAAATAAAATACACTTTTGCAAAATAATGAGTGGGAGTGGGTAATATGAGAATATAAACCCAAGGTCTCCACTGTTAGTACAACACCGTGAGTTTTTAATAGTGTCTAAAGATGCTTTGATTTCATCCTCCCTACGGAAGGTGTCTATTAAATACAATACCAAGGTTGTCTTCCATGAGATAGGATTTTAAGATGTATTTTAGAATTGATCTACCCTACCGCGGAAATTTCTAAGTTAAGTCTAAAAAATCTAATACGGTGGGTTACACTCATAAAGAGATAATTAAATTAGTTAATTATTTTCTTGACCAAAAATTAAAGGAAATTAATAAGTATTAGAAATACGAGATATTTCAGATAATATTTATTAATTGAGAATGTCTCATTTTTATTAGCAATTATTTGAGCTACCCTACGGTGGCATTTAGTTATGGTGATTAAAATTCCTTAGGCTTTTAAAGTAAATATGTTTTGTGTATTTTAACATGTGCATTCATGCATCATATTTAATTTGCCTTAAAATTTGTTACGATATTTATGCAATTATTTATTGAAAAATATTTCTTAATTATTTTCAGCAAATATGTCAAACCTGATTTTCTCACTTCTCGCCTCTCAAGTTTTAACTGGTGAAAACTTTGTCAAATGGAAAAGCAACATGAATATTCTCTTGATAAATGAAAACTACCATTTTGTCCTTAAGGAGGATTGTCCTCCAGTGCCTCCAGCTAATGCCTCCAACGCTGTCTCAGACAAGTATGACCGTTGGGTTGTTGCAAACAACAAGGCCTGCTGCTACCTGTTAGCAGCAATGAATGAAGTGCTTAGAGCTAAGCACGAGGCATTTGAGACTGCTAGCAAGATTATGGAATCTTTGCAAAACATGTTTGGACGCCCCTCCGATCAAGCCCGTCACGAAGCTGTGAAAGCCGTTATGAACGGCAAAATGAAGAATGGTTCTTCAGTTCGTGAGCACGTCCTCAAAATGATTCATCATTTTAACGAGGCTGAAATCAATGGTGCGAACATTGATGAAAAGACCCAAGTTGACATGATCTTGGAGACACTATCTCCCGCTTTTCTCCAATTCAGAACAAACTACGTCAGGAACCATAAGATGTGTAATCTGACGGAACTTCTGAACGAGCTGCAAACCTATGAGACCCTTATCGAAGATAAGGGTGACAAGGCAAATGTTGCTGAAGCCAATACAGCTGAGGGGAAGGCTTCTTCTTCAAAGAATAAAAAGAAGAAGAAAAATGTGGGAAAGCAAAAGGGCAAAAAGAAGATCCAAAAGAAGAAGGGGAAGGCTGCTGAACCTAAACCTAAAGGAAAATGTTTCCATTGTTATCAAGACAGCCATTGGAAAAGGAACTGTAAGAAGTACCTTGATGAGCTGAAAAAGAAGAAGAAACAGGTAAATCAGATTTACTAGTCATGGAAACATGCTTAGTTGAGAATGATTTCTCAAGCTGGATTATTGATTCAGGGGCATTTAACCATGTTTGTGTTTCTTTGCAGATGAGTTCAAAATAAAATTAAAATTTTTTTAAAAAAAAGGGTAACTGATTAAATAATGGGAAGAGATTTTCTCTCTCCCATATCAAACATACAAGCCCATTATATCGAGAAAGTGGGCATGTGTGTGCAAGTTGTTCCACATAGTTGCATTAATTAATTAATTAATTTTAAAAAATAAGAAAGAGTAGTGTCAGTTATTTCTCTGCAATACTAAAAAGGGGTACATTCGATGTATCTAAAAAAAAGAAGATATATTTAATTCCTTTTTGACAGAGAAAAAAATATACAGAACTTTTTTCTTTAGAGAGTTTCTTCTCCTCTTCCCCTTCACTTTGTCTCATGAGTTGAGAACATAAAGTGAATCAAAATTCAAATGTGTGATTAAACCAAATTCAGAAACGCGCACTCGTTTCCTATTCATCGTGATCTGGAGAACGCTGAGAAAGAATAGTTGGTGTTTCGAAGGATTTGGAGTTTAAAGAAGATTGGTGTTTCCGAAAGATTTAGAGTACTCAAGAAGGTTCTTGAAGGAGTTCAAGAATTTCGACCTAATCGGATAACGGTCATTCTCTAAACTTTCTTCTTAATTTATTTTATTAAATTAATATAAGTATTGTCGCCGGAAAAATTTTGAGAAAAATTTTTATATGTGCAATTTGATCCATAATGCTTCCGTTAAATTTTTAAAAACTAGTTTCCGAAACCAGCATATATTTGAAGTGAACTTGAAATTCAAAGGTACAACATTGAGAAATCTAAAATGCATTGTAAATATTTGTTTAATAAGCATAAAATGTAGGGTATAAATTAGTAAAAAAAAAAAAAAACGCTTAAAAGAAAATCCATGTTGGTGCTATACTTGTTGGATGATAAAAACACTAACCAAACCAATCTTGTGTTTATTCACGTCTAATTGGTATATAAACAAGAAACACCATGAATATTATTGTCTATGGTGAATATGGTTAGATACTAAGGGTTGTAAGAGAATGTTTGTTTGCTTATGCAGAAACAACAAAAGAATTTGTACAGAAGTTGGAGCTTAAGCCTGGTCAGAAAGTTCTAGATGTCGGGTGTGGCATCGGAGGAGGAGTCTTCCATATGGCGGAGAACTTTGGCGTAGAGGTTGTTGGCATTGACTTGTCCATAAATATGATTTCTCTTGCACTTGAACATGCAATCGGACTCAAGTGCTCTGTTGAGTTTGAAGTTGCTGATTGCTGATAACTCTATGAAATAGAGTTATTTAACATGCTTTTAAGCTTATCAATTGATGATATTTCAAGATTATATGCCTTAGTCTTAGTATTTTATATATTATTAATTTATTTGTTTTAGTTAAAGAAAGGGTAAAGTGCTAGACATAATTTTGGCCTTGAGCATATTTTTAAGTCTAATTTTGTGTTGGATTACAGCTGGAGCCCATGAAGCCAAAAAGAAGGAAGCCCATTGGATTAGAGACGACATTGGAATGAACTGCTGGAGTGCATCAGATTTGCTGGAGCAATGCTATAGCAAAAGTCACAGCAAAGTGCAGCAGTGAAGAATGTAATTAAAAGCTTGTGGACCCATGTTTGCCTTTACAGCTGGCAGTGGGTCTTTTGCCCATTTTGTTAAAACAAGCCAGCTGTAAGAGAGCCAAGAATATCAGCTATCAAAGGGAAGGGCCACGTGCAGCTAGGGAAATTTCAAGTGGGGGAAGATTGATAAAAGAAGAAAAGTTAAGGATAGCAGGGGAAGGACGCCGTTTTGGGAAAAGCAAAGGAGGAGGAGAGTAAGCAGCAGACGCCATTTTTGGTAGGGAGGAGAGCTGTGAGAAAGGAGAGAAAACACAAGAGAAAGAGATTCACGTAAAGAGATAGAGCTGGAGAGTTTCGAAGGTAGCTTGGAGTTATTCATTGGAGAGAAGAAATTCGTCTCTTTGTTTTTCTCATTCTAGTATCTGAATTCCTTTGGGATTTTCTTGTTATTTTCTCTGTGAACTATGAATTCTCTGGTTGATTCTTTTGGTTTTGATTTTGTTGAACGAAACATGAACTAAATTTTCTTAACTAGGACTGTTGATGGAACCTAGGTTGTATTGAAGACTTGTTTGTGTTGTTAATTGCTTAGCAATTTTTAATCAGGTTTATTCAAGTGATTTATGTGTTTAATCTCTATTGGTTGACTGGCCATCAATTGATGAAGAAAATAAACTGAAATTGATTCTGGTAAGGTTAATTTTAGTTGGATCTTCCTTGAATATTATATGAGATGGTATAGGAATATATTGTTCTTGTGTACAACCCATTAAAATTGGTACTTAATTCTGTGTTTTGAATTGGATTACATAAGAATATGTTTATTTTGATTGAAAACAATGGATGCACAAATCTTTCGGAAGAGGATTTTGTAAGAGTTTTAGGTTGACTGGTTAACTTTGCTACAGTAATTCCTACAGCCTTAGAGGTCAGATTTACAAAAATCAATAATCCTAGCCATTACTCATCCTTGTTTCATTGCCCAAGCTTGAGATATTGCCACGTTTACCTTTTGCTTGCATTTTTAATCGCGTCCATTAGTTTATAATTAGTTTTTATAATTTTAGTGTTCAAATCAACTTCCAATTTGTTTTAGATTAATTATTCTCTATAATTGAGTTTTTGGTGATATAATCCCTGTGGAGACGATACTCTACTCATCACTATATTACTTATTCAATTACGTGCACTTGCGTAGTATTTACGCATATATATTTTTGGGCGAACAAGTTTTTGGCGTCGTTGCCGGGGATTGATATTATTGAAAATTAATATTATAGGGACAATTTTTTTTTCATTTATTTTACTTTTCTCACTTTAATCACATCTTGTTGTTATTTGCAAGTGTGGTTTTCTTGCATGAATAGGTCAAGGGACACAGATTAAGTTCCATTAGATTCAGAAATTGAAAGAACTTTCAGAGCAAGAAGAAGAGATCAACAAGGAGCTACCAGAATGGACGAAAGGGCTGAAGGAGCAATAGTGAATAATGTCAACAATGTTGCAGCAATTGCAGATGATAGAGACAGGGCGATAAGGGATTATGCTGTACCTATGTTGCACGGGCTGCATCCTAGCATTGTTAGACCAGAAATTCAAGCACAACAATTCGAGTTGAAGCCGGTTATGTTTCAGATGCTCCAAACAGTGGGGCAATTCAGTGGGATGCCAACCGAAGATCCTCATCTGCACTTGAGATTGTTTATGGAAGTGAGTGAATCTTTCAAGCTATATGGTGTAACTGAAGAAGTGTTTCGACTCAAGTTATTTCCCTATTCTCTAAGAGATAGAGCAAGAGCTTGGTTGAATTCTTTACCACAAGATTCGGTAGCAACATGGAATGATTTGGCTGAGAAATTCTTGGTGAAGTATTTTCCTCCGAACAAAAATGCCAAACTTCGGAATGACATCACATCATTTTAGCAACTGGATGGAGAAGCTCTCTATGAAGCATGGGAGCGTTTTAAAGAGATGCTTAGAAAATGCCCATACCATGGACTTCCCCATTGGATCCAAATGGAGACTTTTTATAATGGTCTTAATGCTTAGACTCAGAGTATGGTGGATGCGTCTGCAAATGGAGCCGTCTTGATTAAGTCTTACAATGAAGCTTATGAGATCTTAGAGAGAATGTCTAACAACAACTACCAGTGGCCTACTGAAAGAGTCGCTATGGGGAGACGTGTAGCGGGAGTTCATGAGGTGGATGCAGTTATAGCTTTGACAGCTCAAGTATCTTCATTGTCCAACATATTGAAATCCATGAATATGGGAGCAGGAGCAAGTTCGGTGTAGGCAGTTGATGTTGTGTGTGTTTATTGTGGTAAGGGTCACGCATTTGAGAATTGCCCAGCGAACCTAGCTTCAGTTTGCTATGTGAACAATTTCAACAGGAATAACAATCTGTATTCCAACACTTACAACCCAGGGTGGAGGCAACATCCGAATTTCTCTTGGGCCAATCAAGGAGTTAATTCTTCAGCCAGGCCTAGCAAACCCACACATCCTCCAGGTTTTCCACAACAGCAACAAAGACATCCGCCTCAAGAACAACCGGATTCCATCGAAGCACTACTCAAGGAATACATGGCAAAAAATGATGCGATTATTCAGAATCAATCAGCCCTCATTCAGAGTCAAGCTACATCATTGAGAACATTAGAGAACCAAGTTGGGCAGTTGGCGAATGTTTTAAGCAATCGACCTCAAGGATCGCTTCCTAGTGATACGGAGAACCCCAAAGAGATGGTAAGGAGCATTGCAAGGCTATTACACTTCAGAATGGCAGACAAGTTGATCAACCAATTCGACAACCTGCCAAAGAGGCAGAACCCTCTTCAATCCAAAACCAGCGAGATCCACAATCAACAACTGAAGCTTATCAGAATGCTACAGCAGAGCAAAATGCTACAGCAAAGTCGCAGCAAAGCTGCAGCAGAGCAAACTAGGAATTAGAGCAAAATGCTGTTGCAAAGCCACAGCAAAGTAGACTAGAGAGACCTTCACCACCATTTTCGCAATGATTTCAGAATCAAAAGCAGGATAAGCAGTTCAGAATGTTTTTAGACATGTTGAAGCAACTACATATTAACATTCCACTCGTAGAAGCTTTGGAGCAGATGCTGAGCTGTGTTAAATTCATGAAGGACATCCTCTCGAAGAAGCGGAGATTAGGAGAATTTGAGACAGTAGCATTGACCGAAGAGTGCAGTGCAATATTGAAGAACAAACTGCCGCCAAAGTTGAAGGATCCGGGTAGTTTCACAATACCATGTCCCATCGAGAATCAGTACTTCGGAAAGGCGCTATGTGATTTGGGGCCAAGTATAAACCTGATGCCTATGTCTATCTTCAAGAAGCTAGGGATTGGGGAAGCAAGACCCACTACAGTCACTTTGCAATTGGCGGATAGGTCTTTGGCTAATGCAGAAGGAAAAATTGAAGATGTACTAGTGCAAGTAGACAAATTCATTTTTCCAGCAGATTTTATTGTGCTAGACTATGAGGCAGACAAGGATGTACCGATTATCCTGGGAAGACCATTTTTGGCCACTGGCAGAACCTTGATAGATGTGCAGAAGGGTGGATTGACCATGAGAGTTCATGATCAACAGGTTACCTTCAACGTCTTCAAGGCTATGCGGTTCGCCGATGATGTTGACAAGTGTTCGGCCATCAATGTTCTAGATTCACTAGTGGTTGCTGAATTTGAGAAGAAATGCTCGCCAAGGATGATAAACGATGACGATTTGGCTCTATCAGATGATGAAGAGGGAGCTAGTGATAATCAAGTGTCTTGGATGGAGGGCAAACATATAATAGTTAGAGCCAGAAAACACTTCGAGTCGCTGGAGCTATCAGAAAGGGCCGTTAAATCCCACAAACCATCCGTTGAAGAAATGCCTGTTTTGGAGTTAAAACCATTGCCTTCACACTTGAGGTATGCTTATTTGGGTGACTCAGATACTCTGCCTGTGATTATTTCTTCTAGCTTAATAGAGGTGCAAGAGATTCAACTTCTAGAGGTGCTGAAAAAGTTCAAAAGGGCAATTGGATGGATCATTGCAGATATCAAAGGAATCAGCCCATCAATTTGCATGCATAAAATTTTGCTGGAGGAATGCTACAGCAATTCAGTCAAACAGCAAAGGAGGCTGAATCCAATCATGAAGGAAGTCGTGAAGAAGGAAGTGATTAAGTGGCTAGATGCAGGGATTATCTACCCCATTTCAAACAATTCTTGGATCAGTCCAGTCCAATGTGTGCCGAAGAAGGGAGGAGTTACCGTGGTAGCAAATGACAACAACGAACTAATCCCGACAAGAACAGTAACTAGGTGGAGAGTGTGTATGGACTACAGGAAGTTGAATAAAGCAACAAGGAAACTTCATTTCCCCCTACCATTCATTGATCAGATGCTTGACAGATTGGCGGGGAAAGAGGACTATTACTTCTTAGATGGCTATTCAGGCTACAACCAGATTGCTATAGCACCGGAGGACCAAGAAAAGACAACATTCACATGCCCATATGGAACCTTTGCTTTCAGATGGATGCCTTTCGGACTCTGCAACGCTCTAGCAACATTTCAAAGGTGTATGATGTCTATTTTTACTGATATGGTGGAGAGATCGCTAGAGGTTTTCATGGATGATTTTTTGGTGTTTGGTAATTCATTTGGTGATTATCTAACAAATTTGGAGTAGGTGTTGATGTGATGTGAAGAAACTAACTTTGTGCTTAATTGGGAAAAATGCCACTTCATGGTACAAGAGGGCATCATCTTGGGTCACAAGGTCTCCAATGAGGGTATTGAGGTGGATAAAGCCAAGATTGAAGTGATTGATAAGCTGCCACCACCAACAACTGTTAAAAGGATTAGAAGCTTTTTGGGACATGCAGGTTTTTATAGGGGTTCATCAAAGATTTCTCAAAAATTTCTAAGCCTTTATGTACTTTGCTGGAGCAAAATCAACCTTTCAATTTTGATGAGGACTGTCAGCGGGCTTTCTTGGAGTTGAAGAAGCGGTTAGTATCTGCACCCATCATCAGGTCACCTGATTGGTCACTGCCCTTCGAGTTAATGTGCGACGTTAGCAACTTTGCAGTGGGAGCAGTATTGGGAAAACGTCATGATAAGGTGTTCCATTCGATTTATTACGCAAGTAAGACACTAACGGAGGCTCAGCTGAATTATACTACTACTAAGAAGGAGCTTTTGGCTGTGGTATTTGCATTCGACAAGTTCCGGGAGTATCTAGTGGGCACCAAGGTGATCGTTTACACGGACCATTCAGGATTAAGTACATAATTGCCAAGAAAGATGCTAAGCCACGATTGATCAGGTGGATATTGCTCCTACAGGAATTTGATTTGGAAATTAGAGATCGAAAAGGTTCGGAAAATCAGGTTGCAGATCATTTATCACGACTTGAGACTGGGATTGAAGATGAGAAAAAGAAGGCCATTCGTGAGACTTTCCCTGATGAACAAATTCTAGCCGTGCAACAAGCTGTTGTCCCGTGGTATGCAGATTTTGTTAATTACATAGTCAGTGGACTGTTCCCACCGGAGATAACTAGCCAAAGACAAAAGAAATTCATGCATGAGGTAAAATCCTACCTATGGGATGAGTCTTTTCTTTATAAGCAATGTGCCGATCAGATTATCAGGAGATGCGTTCCAGATGAGGAATTCCAAAGCATTTTGCAACATTGTCATTCTTCTCCTTATGGTGGACATTTCGGAGGAGCAAGAACAGCAGCCAAGGTTCTCCGATCGGGGTTTTACTGGCCTTCTTTATTCAAGGATGCTCACGAATTCGCGAAGACATGTGATAGATGTCAAAGGGTCGGCAACATCTCCAATCGACATGAAATGCCCTTAAACAACATTCTGGAGGTAGAATTGTTTGATGTGTGAGGTATTGATTTCATGGGGCCATTCCCACCATCTTATGGGAATCAGTACATTTTGGTGGCAGTTGACTATGTCTCCAAATGGGTTGAGGCCGTGGCATTACAGACAAATGATTCCAAAGTTGTCATCAAGTTCCTTCACAAAAATATTTTCACCCATTTTGGGACACCGAGAGCGATTATTAGCGATGAAAGAACTCATTTTGACAAAAAACAGTTCGAGAATCTTTTGGGCAGGTATCGAGTGAAACACAAAATTGCTACAACATATCACCCACAAATCAGTGGACAGGCAGTAGTTTCAAATCGGGAAATAAAA
This sequence comes from Ficus microcarpa, assembly GCA_025413485.1. Lineage (NCBI taxonomy): Eukaryota > Viridiplantae > Streptophyta > Magnoliopsida > Rosales > Moraceae > Ficus > Ficus microcarpa. The sequence goes on along the minus strand of CM046380.1, from coordinate 15,238,254 downwards.
AGGATCTTAGAGAAAGAGGTCAACCCAAATCGTAAGGATTGGTTGCTGAGACTTGATGACGCATTTTGGGCATACCGAACAGCATTCAAAACGCCACTGGGAATGTCACCATTTCGATTGGTTTTTGGGAAGGCATGTCATCTACCGGTGGAATTAGAGCACAAAGCGTATTGGGCAAGCAAGCAGCTAAACATGGACCTCCAGCTAGCAGGAGAGAAGAGGTTGCTGCAACTGAAAGAGATAGACGAATTTCGTTTGCAAGCGTACGAAAGTGCCAGGATATACAAAGAAAAAACAAAAAAATAGCATGACAGGAGGATTATCTCGAGGCCATTTGAGGCAGGTCAGCAGGTTCTTCTTTTCAACTCAAGATTGAAGCTGTTTCTAGGGAAGCTAAAATCAAGATAGTCAGGGCCTTTTCAGGTAATTCAAGTTTATCCGCATGGAGCAGTGGAGATTGCTGTAGAAAACTCAGGGAGAACTTTCAAAGTTAATGGGCAGCGACTTAAGCATTACTGGGTTGATGGTTTCAGCTGTCAGAAAACATCTATCTCACTACAAGATGCTTGAGACATCGCAAAGTTAGGCTGAAGACTCTAAAACAAGCGTTTAAGGGAGGCAACCCTATATTCTCATTTTATTAAATTTCATTTACTTTGCTATTTTTATTGATTTTAGGTTTATTTCTTGTTCCACTCTGTTCTTGAGTTTTTATTTTTATTTTTCTTTCTTTGGCGCAGGGTTTGAAACAGTTTCTGGTGATTATGCTACAGCATTTTAAAAAAAAAATTTTGGGGAACAATCTGTATAAGAATGCTGCAGGAATTGCTACCGCAAAGCTACAGCAAAATTCGAGCTAAAGTGAGGTACAATCTGTATAAGAATGCTGCAGGAATTGCTACAGCAAAAGTTGCAGCAAAGTTCGAGCTGGAGTGCAGAGCAATCTGTACAAGAATGCCGCAGGAATTGCTACAGCAAAGCTGCAGCAAAGTTCGAGCTGAAGTGGAGACTAATCTGTATAAGAATGCTGCAGGAATTGCTACAACAAAAGCTGCAGCAAAGTCGGGTGACAGTGAGGAGCAATCTGTATAAGAATGCTGAAGCAATTGCTACAGCAAAAGCTGCAGCAAAGTTCGAGCTGAAGTGAAGACTAATCTGTATAAGAATGCTGCAGGAATTGCTACAGCAAAGCTGCAACATTTTTTAAAAAAATTTATTAAAAAAAAAAAGAAAAGAAATTAAAGGTGCAGCAGTTTAGAAGAATATTTATATTCTAAAAAAAATATAAATATATATTTACCAAAAAAAAAAAAGAAAAAAAAAAGAAAAGAAAAGAAAGAAAAGCGCAGAAAAAAAAAAAGGAAGTTTTCTTTTCTTCATTTATATATATATATATTTATATATTTATATAGTCAAATAATAGAAACCCTACAAAGGCCCATTTGTTTTCTTACTTCTTCTTCTGCGCCAACACCCATCATTCCACCGTTTCACCACCCACTTCACCATTCCAGTCACCATTCCACCATTTCTTTATATATATATATATATATATATATATATATATATATATAAAGCATCCAGCCACCATTTCACCGAATCACAGCCTACAGCCCACCATTACCCAGTCCCGCGGCACCACTAAGCTCGCCATTCTCCGCCGACTCAGCCACTTCACCGCAAACTCCACTAGCCAACACGCCACTCAACGGACCAGCCAAAGCATCAGCCCAACTGCCGTAGACACAGCCATTTCACCGCCGAACAAAGCCGAAACCAAGCCAAAGCGCCAGCTCCCGAACTGCCCACAAGCTCCACCACCCAAGCGCGCTAGTCAACCGCCCCAACCTTTGTGTCGCTCACGCCCGCAAGCTCCACCATTTGAGCCCAGCCAGCCCAACCACCGTACCCAGACCAAGCCGAGCCAACCCGCCCGAAAGCGCTAATCACCAAGCCACTTCACCGTCGAGCCAAAGCGAAACCAAGCCCGCCAGTCGCCATTCGCCAAGCCAGTCCAATGAGCAGTGTAGCTGCGGAAATGCCTCGCACAAAGAAGTTTGCACGCAAGCAAACTGGCCAACAACCCACGAACACCACCACCAGTTACCGCATATTCCAGAGGATGTAAATAAAAATCGGTATCAAAAATATACTTCTGACCGAACATTGTGTGCTGAAAAAGGTTCAGAACACCCCGACCATGGGGTACGAAGATTTCGTCCATTCCGTCATCACTAAGCATAAGTGGAGGCAGTTTTGTGCTCATCCAGTCGTGATGGTTCCTATTATACGCGAATTTTACGCCAATTTGGTAGGGGAAGGGCAGCAAAGTGTCTACGTTCGTGGTGTGCAGGTGCCTATTGATGAGGACATAATCAACTAGTTTTACGAACTTGGCGATGTTGAAGATCTTCATACAGAGTATGCTGCTAATGCCTCGGCTGAATGGTTGGATTGTGCGTTGGAGCAGGTTTGTGTGGCAAGCACTACTTGGATTGTATCACCTCAAGGAAAGTTAACCGTTCCAAGGGCCAATCTTACACTCCAGTGTAAGGTTTGGTATCACTTCTTAAAGACTCGTTTGATGCCATCCACCCACATACAAATGGTATCCAAGGGTCGTATCCTCCTACTTGATTCAATCATCTCGGGTCGGCCTATTGATGTTGGCATCATCATCTTTAAAAGGCTTAGAGTTTGTGCATCCAAGAAGTGTGGCAGTCTTTGGTTCCCGTTCCTCATCACTAGTCTATGTGCTAAAAGTGGTGTACCAATTTTTGACACCAATGAGCGGTTGTTATCGTCAAAGGGGGTCATTACCAAAAATACTATAACAAGATTGCTGCAAGTCAAAATGGCTGAGGATCCGTCGCAACCGCCATGCAATCAGGAGGATGAAGTGAGTCAAGCTCCTCAAGCGCCTACAAATAATGCTGCTACAGCATCCACCAGCAGGGGTCCCACACAAGCCGATCTAACCAACTCCCTACAATTGCTCGAGAAGCGAATGAGCCTAGCTAAGGTTCAGCAATATCAAGTTATGGAGATGCTACAGCAAATGCATTCTCAGCAGCAGCAGTATTGGGATTATGCTAAGTGCCGGGATTTGGCTTTGAAGAAATCTTTGCAGAAAAATTTTACCAAACCTCTTTTTCCGTTTCCTGAGTTTCCAGACGATGTGCTAGCACAAGTTGCTGCTGATGAGGCAACCAACGATATTAGCGAGGATGATGAGGAGGATTGAAGGGTTATACCAGCCACTCACTAAATCAAGGAGTTTCTAACTTTCTCTTTTTCTTAGTTCTGCCCTACTTTGTTTTGTTTTTTTTTTTTTTTGTTGTGTCCTGTTGTTTTTGTTTTATTTTGTGTTGTTCTATTCAAGCAGTGAGGACACTGCTTAGTTTAAGTTTGGGGGTATTTGTTGAGTTTGTGTTAGTTTTATTGCTATGGTGTTGCTTTGTGTTTCTCTTTTTGTGGTGTGAGTTTTAATGGTTTGTGTAGAAAATTCAATTTAATGGTGATGAAGAAACCCAGTTACTCAGCAACATAACACTTTATAATTGCTATAGCATACTCATATTATGAACCACTGTTTGACGCAAAAGTACACATGGGGCACACGTTACTCCTGGTTACTAGGCAGTTCAGAATAGCGGAGTTCCTTATTCAAAGCTTTTTTTTTTTTTTTTACACATTTGAATATCAGCCTTTCTTAGGATATTTTTACATTTAATGCACATCAACTATCCCCAGAATGTTTTGCTTTCTAAAGTTTCGCTTTAAGGATTTGACACAACCAGTTCTCAAATCCTAAACTCTCACGATGACTTAGAGTTCCCTAGGCTTTCCTCAGACAAACAAAGCTATAGCCTATTGTGGAAAAGAGTAGTCTCACTCAAAGATCAAACAGATAACAGACATCACCAATATTCAATTCATGCTTGTTCAATCCATAAGCTGAAAATTTCGAAACACTACAATTCTTTATCGAATTTCCTCAACCCAACAATGTTGTAGCAAAACTAGAGCAATTTCTAACATATAATCCAAAACACCGCAATTATTTATTTATTTTTTAAACTGAATTTTCTACACAAACCATTAAAACTCACACCACAAAAAGAGAAACACCAAGCAACACCATAGCAACAAAACTAACACAAACTCAACCAATACCCCCAAACTTAAACTAAGCAGTGTCCTCACTACTTGAATAGAACAACACAAAATAAAACAAAACAACAGGACACAACAAAAAAAAACAAAACAAAACAAAGTAGGGCAGAACTAAGAAAAAGAGAAAGTTAGAAACTCCCTAATTTAGTGAGTGGCTGGTATGACCCTTCAATCCTCCTCATCATCCTCGCCAATATCGTCGGTTGCCTCATCAGCAGCAACTTGTGCTAGCACATCGTCTGGAAACTCAAGAAACGGAAAAAGAGGCTTGGTAAAATTTTTCTGCAAAGATTTCTTTAAAGCCAAATCCCGACGCTTAGCATAATCCCAATACTGCTGCTGCTGAGAATGCATTTGCTGTAGCATCTCCATAACTTGATATTGCTGAACCTCAGCTAGGCTCATTCGCTTCTCGAGCAATTGTAGGGAGTTGGTTAGATCCGCTTTTGTGGGACCCCTGTTGGTGGATGCTGTAGCAGCATTATTTGTAGGCGCTTGAGGAGCTTGACCCACTTTGTCCTCCTGATTGCATGGCGGTTGCGACGGATCTTCAGCCATTTTGACTTGTAGCAATCTTGTTATAGTATTTTTGGTAATGGCCCCCTTTGACGATAACAACCGCTCTTTGGTGTCAAACATTGGTACACCACTTTTAGCACATAGGCTAGTGATAAGGGATGGGAACCAAAGACTGCCACACTTTTTGGATGCACAAACTCCGAGACCTTTAAAGATGATAATGCCAATATTAATAGGCCGACCCGAGATGATTGAATCAAGTAGGAGGATACGACCCTTCGATACCGTTTGTATGTGGGTGGATGGCATCAAACGAGTCTTTAAGAAGTGATACCAAACCTTACACTGGGGTGTAAGATTAGCCCTTGGAACGGTTAATTTTCCTTGAGGTGACACAGTCAAGTAGTGCCTGCCACACAAACCTGCTCCAACGCACAATCCAACCATTTAGCCGAGGCATTTGCAGCATACTCTATATGAAGATCTTCAACATCGCCAAGTCCGTAAAACTAGTCGATTGTGTCCTCATCAATAGGCACCTGCACGCCACAAACATAGACACTTTGCTGCCCTTCCCCCGCCAAATGGGCGTAAAATTCGCGTACAATAGGAATCACCGCGTCGCCTGGATGAGCACAAAACTGCCTCCGCTTATGCTCAGTGATGACGGAATGGACGAAATCTTCGTACCCCATGGTCGGGGTGTTCTGCAACAAAAAACCTTTTTCAACACACAATGTTCGGTCAGAAGTATATTTTTGATACCGATTTTTATCTACATCTGTCTGGAATGTGCGATAACTGGTGGTGGTGTTCGTGGGTTGTCGGCCAGTTTGCTTGCACACGAGCTTCTTTGCGTGAGGCATTTCCGCAGTTACACCGCTCACTGGACTAGCTTGGCGAATGGCGACTGCGGGCTTGGTTTCGCTTTGGCTCGACGGTGAAGCGGCTTGGTGACTGGCGCTTTCGGGCGGGTTGGCTCGGCTTGGTCTGGGTACGGTGGTTAGGATGGCTGGGCTCAAATGGTGGAGCTTGCGGGCGTGGGCGGCGCAAAGGTTGGGGCGGTTGACTAACGCGCTCGGGTGGTGGAGCTTGTGGGCAGTTCGGGGGCTGGCGCTTTGGCTTGGTTTTAGCTTTGTTCAGCGGTGAAATGGCTGTGTCTACGGCAGTTGGGCTGATGCTTTGGCTGGTCCGTTGAGTGGCGTGTTGGCTAGTGGAGCTTGCAGTGAAGTGACTGAGTCGGCGGAAAATGGTGAGCTTGGTGGTGCCGCGGGACTGGGTAATGGTGGGCTGTGGGCTGTGATTCGATGAAATGGTGGCTGGATGCTTTATATATATATAAAGAAATGGTGGAATGGTAACTGGAATGGTGAAGTGGGTGGTGAAACGGTGGAATGATGGAATGATGGGTGTCGGCGCAGAAGAAGAAGCAAGAAAACAAATGGGCCTTTGTAGGGTTTCTGTTGTTTGACTATATAAATATATATATATATATATATATATAAATGAAGAAAAGAAAACTTCCTTTTTTTTTCTGCGCTTCTCTTTCTTTTTTTTCTTTTCTTTTCTTTTTTTTTTTCTTTTTTTTGGTAAATATATATATTTATATTTTTTTAGAATATAAATATTCTTCTAAATTGCTGCACCTTTAATTTTTTTTTTTTTTTTTTAATAATTTTTTTTTAAATGCTGCAGCTTTGCTGTAGCAATTCCTGCATCATTCTTATACAGATTGCTCTCCACTTCAGCTCGAACTTTGCTGTAGCTTTTGCTGTAGCAATTCCTGTAGCATTCTTATACAGATTATTCCCCAAAATTTTTTTTATTTTTTATTTTTTTTTAAACTGAATTTTCTACACAAACCATTAAAACTCACACCACAAAAAGAGAAACACAAAGCAACACCATAGCAACAAAACTAACAAAAACTCAACCAATTGCACCAAAAAAGAATATCCTGAGAACTCATTCGATGTCATATACAGTCGGGACACCATTTTACACATTCAAGTAATGCAATCTTTTCTATATCATCTTTATTTGAACATTCAACTCCTTTGCTTGTTATTGCTGCTCCAGTTCTTTTCATGACATTCGAACAAGTGCAGGACAAACCGGCATTGGTCAGATCATTCTATAAATGGTTGAAGCCCGGAGGGAAGGTTCTCATCAGTGACTACTGTAAGAGTTCTGGATCTCCGTCTTTGGAGTTTGCCATGTACATTAACCAAAGAGGATATGATCTCCATGATGTGGAAGAATATGGGCAGGTTTATTTGAATCTTCATGTTGATTTTTCACTAATTTATACCTACAAATATTTCTTATACATATATGTTGTGTTTTGTGATAAAACGATTTCGTGAACCGTATGATCTTAGATGCTTAGGGATGCTGGTTTTGACGACGTTGTTGCAGAAGATCGCACTGATCAGGTTAGTATTCTATACATCGTTTTCATTTTTTTTTTTTTCCTTGAAGGTAAAATTTTTTAGCTTCCTGATCCCACACCATGTTCATTGCTGGTACTCGTTACAGTTCATAAATGTTCTGCAACGGGAAATGGATGCTGTTGAGAAAGATAAGGATGAATTCATCGCTGACTTCTCTAAAGTACGTTTCGCTCCGCGTTATTTGGTTATGATGAAATGTAGAAAATTTTCATTAGTTTAGATTTACATGGGAGTGCAATGATTGCGACAAAAAAAAGTAATCGCACACAACTTATATGGTATCCTCGTGATGATTTACCCCTTGACTAAACTTGAACGCACTGACCACTCTTTATCGTTATATACATTGTTATTCGGAACATGTTCATTCTTGTTACTCCTTTTCGGTCTATTGAATTACAGGAAGACTATGATGAAATAGTTGACGGATGGAAAGCAAAGCTAATCAGGTGCACATCTGGGGAGCAAAAGTGGGGCCTCTTCGTTGCCAAGAAAAAGTGAATCCAGTTTCTATCCTCCATACGCCTTTCATAGCTGTTTCTAAGGCGCGACTTGAGCTCTTGGCCATGTATCGTTCTTTGGCATTTTGTGTTAAATGTCGTTTAAATTTACCATCCTATATCTTATCGCTGTTTGTTGTGTCTCTAAAAATTCCTGTCCGATTTAAATGAGGGCGAGGGCATGAGTTAATTTAATGTACTTCCTTCCAAATTCCTTCTGTATTGCTATGTGACGTTGTGCTCTGTTAAACGGTAAATATATTCTGGATATGGAATTTCTGTTAGGTCCGGCCTTATTTTCTAGAATGCTTGAACTAATTTCTCTCTTTCATTTTTCTTTTGGTAATTAATCTTTAATTACTTTAACGTGGAAAACTTATGCAATTCTGATTTCCAATATGTGATTTGCTTATGTTGGCAAAGATTTGAGTTTTTGTTATAGACGTAAATGATGGTTGTTTATATTCAATCGCTTGTAAATATTGCAATATTTCCGCTTAGACGTACGTCGATGTACGTATAATTGCTAGCTTTTTTAATGATGTTTGTGTGTGTGTGTGTGTGTGTGTGTATTCTATTTGCTGATAGCAGACTTCATATCTTGTCTTTCACCCAACATGTATTAACTTACATCATTCAAAGATATGGATAAGCTATTAAATGTCTCTTTAAGCATCATCGTCTAAAGAAGAATTATGACTTGGATATCGAATCCCAAGTCGATTATAGCACCTATTCCAAGATGACTAGAGAATAGGAACCTGTCAGAAGACAATTCATAACTAAGATCGTCTAATCATCAACTACTCGAAGAATAAAGTACGAAGCCGACTGGCGAGTAAACTGCTTAGAAGATTTTTAAGAATCTTCCATAGGTTATCAACTCATGTCTTGGGAAGTTCGCAACCATTCCTTAACAAACAAGTCTGGTAGATATCAAATGGAACACATATGAACTAAATATAATTTGATAAGTAGGTTTTATAAGCCATTTGGTATCCTACTCTTACAAGTCGGTTTTACAATGGTAAGTTCTACCTAATAGATTCCTAAAAATTAATACCAGAGCAAATGCACCACATTGCGGCGTTAGTAAAGACGTCAATGTATTAAATATTGACTGCCGAGTGAGCCACTAAAGAGAAAAGGACTACCATTGGGTCAACGTCAACATAATGTGAATCGCCATGGATTTGATCCCAATAAAGGTCATGGATTTTACCAAACCACCATGTTGAGCATAGGAAAACTTAACCATCAACGTTGTGTCTCTCTTAACAATCTCCCTCTTGATATTATGTGTTACCTATGTAACTTATGTCTTCTCTTACCTAAGCTACCTACACCTTATGGTCCTAATTAGTCTACAAATAAAGATTAAACAAACATGTACTCAGAAACTCTTAAAATAAAAAGTGATCTTTTCTCTCGTATTTTCTTTAGTTCCCTTTAAATATTGTGGCTTTTACTATTGATGATTTATCATTCTATATATAACAGTCTCAAAAGCCAAATCATCATCCTTTCATCACGTGTCCTCAATTTTTTTTTTTTTTCCTTCTAATGCCTTTTATTTTTCTCCCTTTTTATTTGCTTTTTCCTTGTAATGCCTTTTATTTTCTCTCTTTTTATAAACTATACTCTTATCTCTTACCACATTTTAATGGGCGTCACATGACGGATCCAACGTCCATTAGTGATAATTTTACAAAAAAAATTACATTTTATTTATTTTTTATTTTGCTTTATATGTCTATCTCATATGCGTGAATCACGTTGTAACACACCAAATGTTGCCTAACAATAACGTTAAAAATTAACATTAGAATAAATATAGGTAATATGATAAGATAGCAATTTCTTAATTCTAATGTTATGTTAAATTATTTTTCACATGTGATGCGACGAGGAGTCGATATGATAGAACAAAATTCATGCAAAACTGATGAATTTTGTGTGATAGTTTAATTAAAGAAATATTTTGAATATAAGTATATTATGTAATATATATCTATATGTGTAGTATGATGTGTATAGTTATATACATAAATGTATATATAAATCATCTATAAATAGCAATTGGCAAACGGAAGGGGAAAAAATGGGAATTTTGAATTGAAAACGTGAAGAAGAGAGAAGAGGGGGGGAGGGGGAGAGGAAAATATGCTATCCGAAAAAGACCTATTTTACATTACATTAATTTCCAACTCAATTATGAACCTTTAAATGTCCAAAATTATTTCTATAATTTAGATAACTTACAGAGCTTCTCATAAGCTTTCCAATGCCTATTCATTTATGCAAATATGATATCGGAGTAAGAAGTTATGACTAAGATACCTACCTATCATCAACCATATTATGAGGTGCGATTGTAGGTGCGAAAATTCTAGAAGTTAACTTAGTTTTTTTAGTTTTCCTCTCATATGTTTTCACATCCTAATGATAGCCATTCCCCACCTATTAAGAGACAATTAAACCAAAACTTGAATCCTAATTAATTCCAAAATTGATTTGGAATTAAATCACTGACAATTTTTATAAGATATAAAATTCTAGTCTCTTTATCTCACTTCCCTAGTCTCCTCTCTCACTTACTCCCTCTCTCTCTCTCTCTCTCTCTCTCTCTCTCTCTTCCTCTCACATCCACAAAAAAAAGTCCATCAAACCTCCAAATTCATCCAAGCCAAAATCAAAAGGATTTCAATGTTTGTTTTTGTTATTGTTTATTAATGATGATTTTATTATTTGTTTTGGTTTGGAATCCTTCGAGGGGTTAGACGATTTTTTTGATAAGTTTTTTCATGTGAGTTTGAGAAAATGATGAGAAATACCCAATATGATTGATCGACGATCGTTTATTGTTTTAGAAATATGTTAAGTTTTGTGAATGATTGAATTTTGTCAACAAGATGATTTTAGGGTTTTTGATTTCTTAATTTATGATTTTGTTGGTATGGTGATTTAATATTTTTATATGTTAGAAACATATCTTAGAGCTATTTTGTGTGTGTGTGTGTGTGTGTGTGTGGGTGTGTGTGTGTGTGAATCACACACGTTATGGTGATAATTTTTATATTTTTAATGAATTTTTAGATTTGACTATTGCTACTGAAAATTTTTAGATTTTATGATAAGTATTCCAAACTATTTTTGAGAATGCAAACATATTCCATATTAACGAATTTAGTATTTTAGGAAAGTTCTGGATGTCTACTTTCATTTAAAATTAGTGTCATGTCATTTAGAGATACATGTGAATTTTTATGATTTTTCAAACAAAAAGAGGTCCAACTGTCAAATTCTGTAGAATTTTAGCGATCAGTTTTCAAAATTGTTTTTGAGGATCCAAATGGTCTCATTTCTAACGAATTTAAAATTGTTAGAAAAATCTGGATGTCTACTTTCATTTGAAATTAGTTTCAGATCGTTTGGAGACATATGTGAATTTTTATGCTTTTTCAAACGGGCAAATGTCCGGCTACCAGTTTCTATAAAATTTTGGTAATCATATTCAAAACTATTTTTGAGGATCCAAACGGTCTCCATTTTTAATGAATTAGGTATATTTAGAAAAATCTGGATGTATACTTTCACTTACAATTGGTTTTAGATCATTTGGAGTCTTGTATGAATTTTCACGAATTTTTGAAGGGATAGAGGTCTGACTGTCCATTTTTGTAAAGTTTTGTAATTTTGTGAAATTGTTCGATTTTTCTGATTTGATGTTATTGAATAATAAAATAGGCCTATTAGGTGCTGTTATGATACGATGAATGTATTTAATGAATTATTATGATCTCTTGTTGATTTTATTATATTTATTATTCATGAAATGAACGGTTCTAAAGATGAACACCCAAGACCTCAATCGTGCATCATCATCAGAAAATTTAAAAATGTTAAATAAGGCATTTATATAAGTACACTCTTACTTGCAACATATATTAAAGATTGAGAAATATATGTTTGTTGTTGACAATGATGTTATGATGTTTTTAATTAATATTTTCATTTTGATGACGTTTTGATAAAGAGTATATATGTATGTATGCATATGTATTTTTATGTTTTAAAATGGTATTGTACACCTTTGAAGATGATGATGTTGTCCAGTGAGCGAACTTTTTGTCACCGTTGGTTTGAGATTTTCTACCACACTCCTTCCATGACTAGCACACTATGATTGTACAATTTCGGGCCCAATATATGACGATTTTAAAGTCAAAAAGTTTTTTTTAATAATGTTGATATATATGATGATGTTTCTAATAATAAAAGAGAAATGTTTATTTACGTTTGTGAGATTTAAGTATCTTACTAAGCATTTTGATTATATAAGTTAATTCATATTGAGATAAAGAAAAAGGTAAGATGTAGTATTGGAGGGGCTTGTAAAGAAAGCTGGACAATATGTGATGGGAAAACGAGAGGAGCGATTATAAGATGGACACTTTTAATTTTAAATAAAGTTTTGAGACTTTAGTTTATTATTATTTGATTAGATGATTTATATGAAATTAAATTTTATTTCATGAAATGCGTTTTTAAAAAATTTATTTTAATTATGAAAGTTATTTTGATATAGTTTTAAAAAAAATCTAAAGTTTTCTAAAATTATATAAATAACGTTTTCCGATAAG
>CM046380.1:15210706-15225863 GCA_025413485.1 Ficus microcarpa | reverse complement strand
TTAAGATTTTTTTTATTTCAAGTTTATTATCTTCTGTAATATTATAAAAAAAAAATGAATATTAAAAAGCGAAATCATCCATGACAGTTCGTGAGGGATTGTACATGCATTTCCCAACTAGTAACAAATAAGTCAAAAAAAAAAAAGTTAAAAAAACAGAGCCATAAAGGTGGGGAATTTAACAAACAAAGACAAAAAAAAAAAAAAAGAAAAATTGTAATTTAATTTATAAAAAAAAAAAAAAAAAAATCATTGCAAGTAAAAGCAAAGAATGCGGGATCCACATGACCACCACCACGTGAAGTTCAGCGAATTGCCGCGTACAAACAACCAAGACTGACCGCGGACGAATCAAATGAAGAAACTGTTACAGTGATTTTCCTTTTGACAAGACTGGATCCGTGAATTTATGAGCCTTTTCATAAATAGTTTACGGTTGTTAGAGGGTTATAAGGGTCTTTTCGACCAAATGACATCATTCACATATGTATACTGGTCTTTATATATTTTTTTTTTTCAAACTTGCATCGGGACATATTTAACATATGGTTTGCGGATTTTTTTTACCTTTTTTCTTATATTTAAAACTACTTTTCATTATTTATATCTTTTAAATCTAAATTTTTAAAATCTATAATTTTACTATTTTAAGACTAAATTAGATAATTTTTTTAAATTAAATAATATTTATAGAGGAATCAAATAGAATCCATATTACTATTTATTTTTTAGAATACATTTTAAATTTTTATATTCTTTTACTCTAAATATTTTTTTCAAACAAATATAAATTTTCAAAACTCTAATTTAAATATTTCCAAACCCTCCAAACAGATATTTTTATTTTTAATTTTAAAGATGCAATATATTGGCTGGAAAAGTGAGGAAAACGACTTGAGACAATCGTGAGATACGCATTGTCTTAGTATAGCACTGATTGTTTAAGAAGCTATGAAGTCATGCTAGGAAACAAATCTTGTTGAAATTGGAAAACATATTTTTGGCTTGAAAATAATTATTATAAAAGAAAAGTTAATTGGCAATTTCACAATAATTATTATAGTTTCCCGTTTACGCTTCGGGCATTTAGCTTATAAATATATTAATCCATTTATATGTAAAAGAGAGATACATTAGTTTTTAAGTAAAATTTTGAGTTTTACTCCTCTCTCCAATTTTCAGTGTTCTTTTGAATCAACGAATTTTGATGTCAATTTCCATATTTTGCGTGAATCAACGGAATTTGAAGGGTTTTCTTGGCATTCTGCATAAATCAACAGATTAACTAATCTATCTCGTTTTATTTTTACTGTTTTGCTTTTCTAACATACGCTTCTGCTACATCAGTTGATATCAAAGCCAGGTTCTTGTTGTTTGCGAAGCCGCCTCACTGCTAACCCACCGCCAATGCCAGGTGAACTCGCCTAAAAGGTTGCAAGCCTACATCAAAAAGTTGCCGTTCTAATACAATAGGTTGCTACATTGGCTGATACATCTCATTCCATATCTGATTCCGAGTCTGATGATGACATTGAAGGAGTATTCGATCTAATTTTGGTGAAAGTGGCGATGAAGGATAAGGTAAAAAGATTAATTTTGATTCAATATTTGATCCAACATATGACGAATATGTTGGAGAAGAGGAAGATCAAATTACCAATTTTTCTCCAACCTTTGATGAAAGTGATGAAGAAGAAGAAGACCAATTTTCTTTTAATCTAATTTTTTAGGAAATTGAAAAGAAGATTAATGTCCAATCTTTGTCGAAGGTGATGAAGAAAAAGATCTAGTATTCGAATTTATCATGATGAATTTTCCATTGAAGACTGAGTTAGATTCTAGAGGATCCAATATTGAAGAAACTTTTTCATCAGTTGATTTTCATGAATTTGACAAATCATTTAGTCCAAAGATGGGTCATTACAAATTCATCATGATTGTTCTTCACACCTATCAATTGAAGCTATTCCGAATTTGAGGACGAATTCTCTCCAACCTAGGGAGAATGATGAAGCCATATTGGGAAACAAATTGTGTTGAAATTAGAAAGCATAATTTTAGCTTGAAGACAATTATTATAGAAGAAAAGTTAATTAGCAATTTCACAACAAGGAAAGTTAGGTTTAGTTTTTTTTTTTTTTTAATTTTACTTCTAGTTTCCCGTTTACATTTGGGGCATTTAGCCTATAAATATATTAGTTCATTCATATGTAGAAGAGAGATACAATCAGTTTTTAAATGAACTTTTGAGTTTTATTCTTTTGTCTTTAATTTTCAATATTCTTTTGAATAAACAAATTTTGATTTTAATTTCTGGTATTCTGTGTGAATCAATGGAATTTGAAGGGTTTTTCTGGCATTCTACGTGAATCAACAGGTTAAGTAATCTATCCCCTTTATTTTTACTATTTTGCTTTTCTAACATATACTTGCACTACATCATTATGTCTCTATTTGAGTCGTCACTTGGATATGAAATTTTTAAGTTAGAAATAGTTGACTTTTCAAAAACTAATTATAAGTTTTGTTAAGTTTTAAAAACAAAAATCAAAAACAAAAACTGATCTAGAAATTTTGAATTAGAAATGGTGTACCAAACGCACTCTCTATGTTTAGTAAGACCAAAAGAAAATGAGGGGGTAAAAAGGTACATAATCTAGAAGAATTTGCTAACATGACAACTTCAAAAACAGAAATGAGCACACCGTTGTCGTTGTTGCTGCTGCAGCAGCTGCTTTTTTTTTTTTTTTTTTTTTTGTTTTTTTAGGGCCTGAGCTAGGCAATATCAAATCATGATGTGTCCAAATCATTTTACTAAATAAAACTTTTAAAAAATCAATATGTGGGGATTTTTTTTAATTGTGTTTTGGACGAATCTCCTGCTCTAAATCCCTTAGAATTACTAATTATTAATTTAAAGCTTCTTATAAGGATTTATTCCTTTTTTTTTTTTCTTTTGGTCTACTAAATACTCAAAATCCTAATAAACTGCTTTCATTAAGATCTTTATCCCTTCCCTCAGTTGAGTTTTTTTTTGGTCTACTAAATAGTCAAAATCCTAATAAACTGCTTTCATTAAGATCTTTTTCCCTTCCCTCAGTGGGTTTTTTTTTTTTTTTTCCTCTCTCTCTCACAAACAAGACATTTACTTTTCACCTCTAGTGTTCAAACTTCAAACACTCCGGTTCCTCTAACATCGGGTGGGTCATTTGTGTCGTGTGTTTGGTCCACCTTCTTTTAGAGATGAAATAAAAATTGTGTTTATTTGAATCTAAAAGCTCATCTCATTTTCCTTTAAAAAAATAAAATAAAAAAAAAATAAAAAGCTCGTCTCATTTTAAAAATAAGATGGAAAAACATCTTCTTTTCAGAATCAACCATTTTACTTATTTTCCTTTCAAACAAATTTGATACGGTAACATTTTCATATTTAAAAATCTTCTCCTCTACTTTTAAAATTCCACAACCTTTCAAACCAATTAAATATGTTCATAATTAACATAGGAACAAATCTAAATCCATACCCTATTAAAATTTTATTAAATTTGTTAAAAAAAAATAACTTTCAAATGACTTTTTTTTTAATATCAATCCAAACACCATTTTAGAAATTTCGCTTTTATCACATCTGAACTCTTTTTTTTTTTTTTCAAAAAGTAATTTCTCATTTCAAAACAAGAAAAATTTTCATTTCAAAAGCAAACATACGAACCAAACTGAAACATTTAACTAACAAAGAGTTGAATTTCTGTAGGCTCCTTTCATTTATTTATTATTATTATTATTTTTTTTTTTTTTGGCATTTTGTGGGATTACACTAGGTTTTTGTTCATTCTATACCTCTTTCCAAGAATATATATATATAGGACGTACGACCTATCATAAAGTTTGGGTCTAGTGATATTAATATATTGATCAAATTGTTACTAATTGCACACGATAATTGGACATCATTAATTGGCACCATATAATCATTGATCATCTTTGAATAATAAATTTTTAACTTTCCAGAAAGCAATGGCAGTGGGAAAAAGAAAATCTTGCTATTGGGACGCTAGTACTTGAGTATGTTTCATGTAGTATAAGCGTTTTGACGATATTATATATTTATATATATATATATATGTGTGGCTTTTATATCTAGTGGAACAATAAATATTTAGCCACGAGCATAACACACCTTGCTATTGTTACAAGCACAATGATTGCATTGCATTATATATCGAAGGTGCGATTATATATATATATATATTGAATTTAACTTGAGAGTGAGAATTTAAACTTTACGTTTTGTACTGAAATTAGATAGTAAATTATTTTTAAGCTCTATCGGTAATCACATACGTATAAATAATCACTTTAAACTTACTTTTCTTTTGAAAATAATGGAACAAAACTCAAGGGTACTCAATTGATCATGTGTATTGTTTTCATTTCCACTCTTATGTGATGATCAATATCTGTTTAGTAGTATTAGCAATGCATGTTGAGGCCGTTACCCGCTCCGACATCGTGCTCACACACCGGGAACACTTTGTGCCCGGCAAAGTCCATATTCACGGTCACATCCGACCATACCAGAGAGACCACCGGGGAATCCCGACCGAGCACCAACGTGTGATCGGGTACATATTCGCCAACTGTAGCCGACCACTCACCATTCGTATGGCCGAGCACCTCCGACCGCGTCGCCACCCGAGCACGTCCGACCACACGATCAGGGTACCGGAAGCTCGCCTCCTCATGATCGGGAACACCCTCGTGCTCGGATCATCTGGTCACCCAGCTTGTGCCCGTGCGCCGCCACTCCATGAGGAAGTACGCCCCATAATTTCAGGGGGTCAAATCGCGGCCTACCGCCACCTGCCACCACTATCTCCCGAATTTCCGCCGTCTGAACCGGCTGGAACCATCCCTGCCGCCACCTGCTACAACCGCCCCGATGTCCTTGGCGCAGGGCAGATACCACGTGGCGCCACCAGATTGGCCCACCACCTGAGGGCACCATGCCCCTACTCACCCGCCGGGCGCCGTAGGGAGCCGACCCGATCGGGTCGCCCCGAGCACCCGAGCCCGCGGGAAACGCCTATAAATAGAGGACCTTTCCTCCGTTCCAGGTACACACACTCTATCCTTGCCAAAACTCTGCCTCTCCCTTCGCTCATCAGACCCAAGTTCTGACTTAAGCATCGGAGTGCCCACGGCAGACACCCCACCGGTGTCCCCGTCACTTCTAGGTGCTTTCTCCCTGTCTTGCAGGAACACGAAAGAACGAACAGAGTACACGGGCGAGGACGGTCGGAGCAGCCGACCGCATTGGGTGTCGGTGCCGGAGACATTTTTGGCATCAACATTTTGGCGCTAGAAGGAGGGCCCAACTTGAGTCCTTCCAGCAACCACAACACCTTCACGCGCACCATTAGAACGATTGCGGCATAACCATGGACGCCCAGGACAGCCAAGACTTCCAGGAGACCGAAAATCGCACGCGCACGGGTTCCCCGAGCAACCGCCAACAGCCGCGCCCGCGAGCACGCGCACGACGCAGGCCGACCCAGACGGAGTTGCTCACCGAAAACGTGCAGACCCTAGCCGGGATAGTCCGAGCATTCTTGGGTACCCAATTGAACCCCCCGGCCCGGGCCGCACAAACGCAACCCGAGGCGGCCGAGTCTACTCCAAGTAGGCAGCCGGGGTCGAGTGCCCGGGTAAGAGGCGGGTCCCCCGTGAGAGAGAGATCCGATGCTCGGGAAGAACGGGCCAGCTCGGGCAGGGCTCCCAGGGAAGAAGGGACTGCCCCGGGACGCGAACGATCAAGGAGCCGCCGTAGCGTGAGTGCGCGTTCGGGGGCCGCCGACCGCCAAACAATCCCCGGAGGGGACCAGCGAAACGTCATCGACGTGCCCGCGAGCACGTCGGTGTTCGACCGCCTGGGCCTCGCCGGGCTGAGGCGGAGGCGCGCCCTTGGACGCTCCCCCGATCGGCGGACCAAGGAAGAAAGGGACCAAGAGAGACTCGACAGGATGCAACGACAGCTGGACCAGCTGGTGGACCAGCAATACGGACTTGAGCCGGTCGGGGCAGTGGACCCCCCGTTCACCCCGGCCGTTATGGCATCGCCGTACCCCATTGGGTTCAAGGTGCCCGCTATAGCACCCTACGATGGCTCTACAGACGCCGACGAGCATGTGGAAAACTATCAGGCGCATATGCTCATCCAAAACGCCAACGACGCCGCACTTTGCAAAGCATTCTGCCTGACGCTGACCGGGGCCGCTCGCCAGTGGTACCGCAGGCTGAGGCCCGGCTCGATCGGCTCGTTTAGGCAGTTGGCCGAAACCTTCACTACCGCCTTCCTGGGATCAAAGGCCCGAAGGCTTGAAGCAGCCCATTTATTTGGGATAAAACAGGGTGACAACGAGCCCCTGAAACAATTCCTCGAACGCTTCGACAAGGGGGTAATGCAAGTCAAGGGGTGCTCCGACGACGCCCTGGTCCAGGCCTTCCGAGAAGGAATCAAGGATCAGCGGCTGCTGTGGGCCCTCGCGTACGATGCACCCCCATCCTTTGCGCACATGAGGGGAATCGCGTGGAAGCACGCCGAGGCCGACGAATACATGAGGAGAAGGGGGTTCTCACCCCAAGGACAAGCCCCCCTCCCCGGCCAAAAGCCAGAAAGAAGCGGGGCGGGGCCAAGCCGAGCGGACAAAGGAAAAGCAGTACGCTCGAGCGGAAGGTCCGAAACGACCTCGGCCCCGAAGACACCGGCCGGAAAATTCCAGCAGTACACCCCCCCTGGTGGCCACGGCCGACCAGGTGCTCGCCCAGATATCGGGGCGCGGGCTTCTCCGGGACCCTCCACCGCTCAGAGCTAACCGCCCCCGGAGAAACCCCGAGAAGTACTGTCTCTTCCACAAGGACTACGGTCACGACACGAGAAACTGCATCCAGCTCCGCGACCAGATCGAAAAGCTGATCCGGGACGGCCACCTGCGGGAATTCGTGGACGAGGCGGTCGCGAAGGCCGGCGACCCGAGCAGACCCGCCAAGGCAACCCAGGACGCAGCCGGGCCCAGTGCCCGGCCGGCGGACACGGACCCGGAGCACATCGTGCACACCATCTTCGGCGGAGCATCCACCGGTGACACGGCCAGCAGCCGCCGGAGTTATGCCCGCGAGGTGAGGCAGGTCGCCCGCGGCGAATATGTGAACATGGCCGAGCACATAACCAAAATTTGCCGCCAGGAGAACACCGTTTTAAGCTTCACCGACGACGAAGCCGACCGATTGCTGCACCCGCATAACGACGCTCTGGTCGGTGAGATAAGGGTCGCCGACAACGTTATCCGCCGAGTCCTCGTCGACAACGGCAGCTCCGCCGACATCCTGTTCATGGACGCGTTCACCAGGATGAAGATCGATGGAGCAGTGCTCACGCCCACGCGGACGCCGCTTTACGGCTTCGCTGGTGAGTGCGTGCACTCGGCGGGCACGATCCGCCTCCCTGTAACCATAGGGGACGGCCCGGAGAGAACCACCCGAATGGTCGAGTTCATCGTAGTGGATAGACCATCCGTCTACAACGCCATAATAGGCAGACCGACCCTCAACGCTCTCAAGGCAGTGGTCTCCACGTACCACCTCGCCATGAAGTTCCCCACCCAAACCGGCATCGGGGTCCTTCGCGGAAGCCAGGAGTCCGCACGGAAATGTTACGTGGACGCCGTCAACAAGGTTTGCCGCAAGAGCGGAACCCTAAGCACCGTTGCAACCATCACCAGGATCGACGACGTGGATGCCCCGAGCGGAGACGGCGCCCGGCTCGCCGACCTGGATCCTCGCCTGCCCGAAGAGCTGATCCGAGCAGACCCGGTGGGCGAGCTGACACCGTACCAACTCGACCCCGATCACCCCGAGAGGGTGGTCATGCTCGGGTCAAGCATCGACGAGGTTACGCGCGGGGAGATGGAGCGCTTCCTCAGCAACTACAAGGACGTCTTCGCGTGGTCGCATAAAGACATGCCCGGGATAGATCCGGCGATCATGTGCCACCGACTGAGCGTCAACCCCACAAGCAGACCCGTGATCCAGAGACGAAGGGCCTTCAACCCGGAAAGGTACCAAGCCATCAACGAAGAAGTACAAAAACTGCTGGCCGCTGGATTCATCCGGGAAGTAACCTACCCGGAATGGCTGGCCAACGTGGTCCTGGTCAAAAAGTCCAACGGGAAGTGGCGCGTGTGCATCGATTACACCGACCTCAACAAGGCCTGCCCTAAGGACTGCTTTCCCCTACCACGAATAGACCAGCTGGTCGACGCGACAGCGGGACACGAGCTCCTCAGCTTCATGGACGCCTACTCGGGGTACAATCAGATCCCGCTGAGCGAATCGGACCAGGCCAAGACGGCATTCACCACCGACCAGGGGCTTTACTGCTACCGGGTCATGCCCTTCGGCCTAAAGAACGCGGGAGCCACATACCAAAGGCTAATGAACAAGATGTTCGCCCCGTTGATTGGGAAGACCATGGAGGTCTACGTGGACGACATGCTTGTGAAGAGCAAACGCGCCAAGGACCACATCCAAGACTTACGGGGATGCTTCGACATCTTACGCCGGTACAAGATGAAGCTGAACCCGGAGAAGTGTGCGTTCGGCGTAGAGTCCGGCAAGTTCCTCGGATTCATGGTGAACCACAGAGGGATTGAGGTCAACCCCTCCAAGTTACAGGCGGTCCTGGACTTGCAACCTCCCCGAACGGTGAAGGAGGTACAGAGACTCGCCGGCATGACGGCGGCACTCTCACGCTTTATCTCCAAATCCACGGACAAGTGCGCCCCGTTCTTCAAGGTGCTCAAGACAACCGGGAAGATCAGCTGGGACAGCGAGTGCGACGAAGCTTTCGGGGGCCTAAAGGTGTATTTGGCCAACCCTCCGATGCTATCGAAGCCCTTACCCGGGGAGATCCTGTATGTCTACCTGGCCGTCTCCGGGAAAGCGGTCAGCTCTGCCCTAGTACGAGAAGAGAACAAAACGCAACTCCCGGTATACTACAGCAGCAAGGCCTTTCAAGGGGCAGAGGAGAGGTACACCCCACTAGAAAAACTTGCCCTCGCACTCGTCTCGGCCGCCCGCAAGTTGAGGCCCTACTTCCAAGGACACCCCGTCCGGGTCCCGACAAAATACCCACTCCGCCAGGTCTTGCAGAACCCGGAGCTGTCGGGCCGCATCGCGAAATGGGCGATCGAACTGGGGGAGTTCGACATCGAATACGTCCCCCGGACGGCGATCAAGGCCCAGGCAGTGGCCGACTTCGTCGCCGAGTTCACAAGGACGGCCACCCCCGACCAGGGAGCATCCGAGAACACGCCAGTGCCCGGGGTAACTGACCAAGGGACCGAACACTTTGCCGCGGGTGGCCCTCCCGAGAACGTGCCTGTGCTCGGGGGTCTCGCTGAGGACGACCGCCCCAGGTGGAAGCTCTTCGTAGACGGCTCCTCCAACACGGGGGGCTCCGGAGCCGGCCTCGTCCTCATCAGCCCGGACCAGTACAAGACAAGTCAAGCCCTGCGCTTCGGCTTCAAAGCCTCGAACAACGAAGCCGAGTACGAAGCAATGATAGCAGGGCTCGGGTTGGCCCGGGAGCTCGGAGTAACCGACGTCGACGTCTTTAGTGACTCGATGCTTGTAGTAAACCAGGTAACTGGGGAATTCCAAGCGCGAGAAGAACGGATGGCGAAGTACCTCGAGAGAGCGAAGGCCCTGCTCAACCAGTTCACAAGCTACCGCGTTACACGTATCCCGCGGTCAGAGAATAGCGAGGCCGATGCCCTTGCACGCCTGGCCTCGGGGACTGACGCAGAAGGCTTGGTCTCGTTTCCCGTCGGAAAATTAAACCAACCCACTGTTGACCAACCGGAGTACGTCCACTGCTCCGAGAATGCCTCGACGTGGATGGACCCAATCATGGAATATCTCACCTCCACCCAGCTGCCCGAGAACCGGGAAGAGGCCCGCCGGATCAAACGTACCTCGGCTCGATTCGTTATTATCAACGGAAAACTCTACCGAAGAGGCTTTTCCGCCCCCTACCAGAGATGCATCGGCCCAGCCGAAGCAGACTACCTAATGAAGGAAATCCACGGCGGGGTATGCGGAAACCACTCGGGGGGAAAGGCACTCGCCTTCAAGTGCCTCCGCCAGGGGTACTACTGGCCGACGATGGACAAGGACACGACGGAATTCGCACGAAAGTGCATCAAGTGCCAGCAGTTTGCCAAAGCCATCAAGTCTCATCCGGAGAAGCTCACGTCGGTCGTTAGCGCCTGGCCGTTTGCAAAATGGGCTCTCGACCTGATCGGCCCGCTCCCGATGGCCCGGTCCCAGCTGCGCTTTTGCTTAGTCGCGATCGACTACCTCACCAAGTGGGTTGAAGTGGAGCCGCTAGCACAACAAACCGAACCAAAGTGCACAGCCTTCTTATGGAAGAGCATCATCTGCCGCTTCGGGATCCCTCACACGGTGGTCACTGACAACGGCAAACAGTTCGACAACCCAAAATTCGAGGCACTGTGCGAGCAGTTCGGGATAAGAAAAGTCTATTCGTCCCCAGGGTACCCCCAAAGCAACGGTCAGGTCGAAGCCGTTAACAAGACCATCAAGGACAATCTGAAGAAGAACCTGGAGAAGCACAAAGGGGCCTGGATCGATGAACTCCCCCGGGTGCTATGGGCTTATCGCACCACAAAGAGAACGGCGACCGGGGAGACACCCTTCGCCATGGCATTCGGGGTCGAAGCTGTGATCCCCGCCGAAGTTGGCCTGCCTAGCCTCCGGATAGAAGGCTATGACGAAGAAGACAATGAGGAACAGCTGCTGTCCATCCGAGACCTAGTGGAAGAGAAGCGCGACCGGGCCCTCATTCGCACAGCCGCTCGGAACCAGGTCGTCGCGAGATATTACGACAAGAAGTTCCGACCACGCACATTCCGCGTCGGCGACTTCGTCCTAAAGAAAGTCCTGGTCCCCCAACCCGGAGTGGGCTCGTTCGGCCCCAAGTGGGAGGGGCCCTACACCGTCACGGAGGTGGTCCGATCAGGCACGTACCGGCTCCAAGACCAAGAAGGCAATCTGCTCGGCCACCCGTGGAATGCTGACCATTTAAAACGCTTTTATCAGTAATACATGTACAAATTACGAAGATCAATGAAGTATATATTTCGAGGCCCCACGTTTTGTAGCCAAGTATCACGGTCCTCGGACCAGCGACCAGGTCCCACGACCGAGCACCAACCAAGATTGGTGCCCGACCAGGACCCCAGCAACCAGGTCCCACGACCGAGCACCAACCAAGATTGGTGCCCGACCAGGACCCACGCAATCAAGCAGTCCCACGGTCCTCGGACCAGGGACCAGGTCCCACGACCGAGCACCAACCAAGATTGGTGCCCGACCAGGACCCGAGCAACCAGGACCCGAGGCCGAGCACCAACCGAGATTGGTGCCCGACCAGGACCCACGTATACAAGCAAGTCCCTCGGTCCTCGGACCAGGGACCAGGTCTCACGACCGAGCACTAGACCCCGACGCCTCCCGAATCACGCCAGCCTTAGCCCGTAGATCAAGTAACTTGGCCTACGCACTGGGGGGGTAGGACAGGTAAGGGTCCGTCTCCGAGAGCAGAGGCTGTGCTTGAACGACAAATCCGAACAGAAAAACAGTTGCAATATTGAAAAGAAAAAGTACACTGAAAAGGAGAATTCATTTCAATCAAAATAGGTGGGGGGTACAATCTGGGCACCCCCGAGCCCAAAAAAAAAAAAAAAAAAAAAAAAAAAAAAAAAACTAATTTATCTGGCCAGGAAGGACGACAGAGCCAACGGTCGTCTGCTCAGAAGGAGGCTGCTCGGATGAGGGCGGCTCGCGCGCTTGCTTCGGGTGCTGTTGCCCGACCGCCGAAGGTGGATCAGCAGAATGGTCGACGGGGGAAGCCTGCTCCGGATCGTCGATAACTATCAAGTCCTCCAGACGGGGTGTGGCCCCGGTCACCTCACCCTCCTCGGCAACAGGGTCCTCCCCGTCCTCGGCCGCGGTTTCCCCCGAGAGCTCCGGCGCGAATGACCAGTCGATCCCGGTCACATTGGGTTGGCGAGGTTAAAACTGGCGACCATATCCCGAATACCGTCCTTGTATTCGGCCTCCATAAGCGCCTTGAACTCCGCCGACCGAGAATACTCTTCAACGGCGGCTGCACCCGCCTGCTCGAGCGCAAGTTGGAACTCGGCCGACCTGGAGTACTCTTCTATGGCGGCCACCCTCGTCTGCTCGAGCACCCGTGGGAGATCCTCTTGCAGGTACCGAGCACGCTCGCGGTCCTGGGAAGCCAAGGTCTCTTCGACCAACGCGCAGGCCTCCTCAGCCTCGCGGCGCAGGCGCTCCTCGCCTGCCCGGTCATCCTCTGCCTTTGTCGCCCTCGCCAATGCTTCAGCCGCCCTCTGCTCGGCGTCTAGGGCCTTCTGCTCGGCATCCTTGGCCCTCTGCTCGGCAGCTTCGGCCTCAGACTCGGCCTTCCTCTTCTCGGACCGCGCCTTCACAGCTTCTGTCTCAGCGGACCGAAGCTTGGCTTCCATGGCGTTGGCATACCCGCGAGAGGCTGAGTTCGCCGTGAAGGCTAGGCTGACCGCCTACGCAAAAACTGAGTGAGACAAGAAAAGAATGGAAGAGCAAGAAACCGCGAGCAGGATACACTTACCTCCACCAGCCTCTGAACAACACCGTCAGTGGCCTCGATCGGGTCCGAGCACTTGGACGACTCGGCCACCTGATCGGTCAGACGCTCATCGAACTTCCGGAGGAGCGCCATCTGCACCGCACTCCTCTGAGGAGCCTCGACCGCAGCTGGACGGTCTTCCCGAGCTCTGTGCTCGTCTCGCCTTGCCCGGGCCTGATCCTCCTCCCTAGGCTCGCCTCGCCTCGCCCGGGAAGATACGGCTTGGGCCTGGTGCTCCTCCCTTGGCCGAGCCGGGCGGCTCTCACGGACCGCCGACCCGGAACGCTGCTGGCTAGGCAACGCCGCGACAATGGCCCGACTATCTGATGCGGGCTGGGCAGGACGGGCGCTCGGAGCCTCGTCGGCACGCCGAGCGCTTGACGAATCATCACGCGAGCGATGGCCGCTCGGCGCGCTCTGAGAGGACCTGCCCACCGGGGCCCCTTGAGAAGATCTGCTGACCGGGTCTCCCTGGGAGGACCTGCTGACCGGGGCCCCCTGACTAGGGGCCGCAGACGAACCCTTCCCCTTCCCGCTACCGCCGGTCTTAAGCCGCTGTATCCGGGCAGCGCGCTCCTCGTTGCTCGGACGCTTGGTCCCTCTCCTCTCCCGATCAGCCATGGGTTCTGCAATCACAACAAAAAGGAATTAGTAACATACGGCTTACCCGAGAACGATTGACCTTAAAAAAGACGACCTTCGATCCGAATACCCCGCGCCGGGTATAGCTGCCTGACCACCAGGTCCATGTCCTCATCGGCGACCCTCGGGCCCCAGCTCCCGGGGGAGGAGCCACCCGACGACGGACCAGGGACCGAGGCCACTGGCACCCCCCGCGGGATCTCAGACCGATCCGAGCACTCCGCCGTGTCCGGGACGACAACCGTTCGCGCCCTATAATGCACGGCCGGGACGGGCATCCGCGACGCAACGGTCACTTCTCTCGCGGGTTGGTCATCCGGGTCGCCCGAGGATGAAGATCCAACCCAGCCGCACCTCGCGAGGTTTTCCGAGGAGAGGAGCCTTGGTGATTTCTCTCCGGGTCAGACAACTCTCGAAGGCTGTCCACCCTGCTGGCGTTCTCGCCAATGTTTGGAGATCGCGCCCACACGTACCCGTTCCTGAACGAAATGGGCACCCTCTCGTTCGCAGGGAGCTCCCGCCGTGACAACTGCCCGTGCAGCCACCTCCCCCCTGCGTAGAACCACAGGTGCTTGAATTGCTTGTCGGAGTCTGGGCACCCTGTGATAAACGTCCCCTTGTGTCCTTGGAAATAGTACGACCCGAGGGAGGACGGAGCCGACTTCATCCGGTACAAGTTTTGGAATACCCGGAGGGGCATCTCCACGCCGAATGTCTTCCTCCACAGCACGTAGCATCCGACCAGGATGCGGTAGGCGTTCGCGTTCAACTGCATCGGGGCCACATTGAGCCGAGTAAAGCGCTCGCCGTAAAAAAGGGTGGAAGGGCAGGCGGAGCCCGGCCCTAAAGAACTCGGCCGACACCGTTATATATCCTCGAGGCGGCCGGGACGGGAGGTCACCATGACCGGGCACCACCAACCGCACGGACTCCGGGATGTCGAACTCCTCCCGGAGCGCTTGGAGATAGCCCAGAGTAACCGCCGTGGTGAAATAATCCACCGTGTAGATGGGGAGGCCATCCGCCAGCTGCTCGGCTTCCCAGTCACCCATCTTGTAGACGCGCAGGCCGTTCACGCGCATCGGGCGGGTAGATTCTCTCTGCTTCGCAAAGGTCTCCCCAGCAGGGGCCGTGCTCGTCGAACTCTCCGAGCCCTCCCGACCGGAGGTGCTCGCTTCTCCCGCCGACCTCTCGGGCGCCTCTTCAACTCCGGCCGGCCGCTCGGCCGGTTGTACCCGCGGACTGGGAATATCCGACAACCCGGACAAATTCCCGGGCAGGCTCGAGCTGGTGCTCGAGCTGCTACTCGAATCACCGGTCACGTCAACATCCCCGGACAGGTTCTCGTTCTCGAATCTGAAACACTGCTCATGATAAACTCTTTACCTTCTCGCAACTGCTCCGGTTGATCGCAAGGCTTCTTGTCCACTCCAATGCTCGGAAGTCCTCGGCAGCTCTCGGATCCTTCAGGCGTTTGATAAGAAATGAGGAGCGAAGGCCCCCTATTTATAGGGGACGCTTTGGCGGGAAACGCGGACACCAATTTCCGAAACGACGTTTCGGTTTCCCGCCAATCCCACTACTTTCAACATTAATGCCCCAAAAGTGCCGTTTAACCTCCCCGCCAACCCGGAGTCGACACGTGGAACGTGCCACTTCAGCTGGTTGAGCCGCGTCACCCCAGCTCGTTGCCACGTCACCCCTATGCCTTGTGTCATCGAGCATATCCGACCACATCCTTCC
>CM046380.1:15176467-15210606 GCA_025413485.1 Ficus microcarpa | reverse complement strand
TACTTTTTAAAATAGTGCAAGTTAGTCCTTTTTGTTAATTTTTTTTTAATGACCATCTGTTAATTTTCCAATAGAAATAACTAACATAGATCATTTTTAAGCAAATTACTATATTATTAAAAACAAAAAGAAATTTAGATATGTAGTTAAAAAACACTAAACCAATACTATTTCTAAAAAATTTCTCAAAAAAAAAAAAAAAGGAAATTGCTAGAATGATCCCTTCAACTTTTACTAAAAGCGTCGATAATTCTCAAAATTTTTTTTTTAAAAATTAGTTAGTCCTTAAATTCTTAAAAAATATAAGAATGAGTCCTTTTCACCCACAGCAGCTAAAAACTCCCAATTTTCCAGCAAGATCTGATTTTATTTTTACCGTGAAAATACTAAACTATCCCTACCATATCATACTAATCAGTTTTCAAAAAAAAAAAAAAAAACACAAAAAAACTTCAGGTTTGAATCCTCCACCTCTCCTGCATAAACTTAGATCTCTTTTGATAATTTAACTCAAATTATATTATTTCATTTCAATTTTTATCCTTTTTTTTTTTAATTTTATATTTTTTAAAAATCAACAAAAATTTCAACTCAAATTATATTTTTCAATTTAAACTTATTTACCAAACGAATCTTAACAAACCCAGCGCATAAAAGATTTTTTTTTTTTTTAAATTTTTGAAGCAAATAAAATATTCCGCTATCATTTATACTTTCTCTTCTCCGCTCAAACCCAGCAAAATCAATAATTCTAATTATGCCATATCTGACTGAAGACCGGAAGTTGCTCGCGATCTCGCACGGCGGCAATGCCGTTGTGGGGGGTTCACGGAGGATCTGGAAGGCAAAGATAGGCTCGCGAGGCTGGGCGTTCGCTGATCTGGTTCACAGAACAACAAATCCTCACCCTACGCCCGCCCCATCGCGCTGTCGCCGCGAACTCAGAGCTCGCCGCCCCGCCTCCCACAGCCTTTGTGATTTCGGAGGCCACCACCCAAAACCACCGCTTACCCACCGCGACGGGCTCTCCCCCCACCCGTGACGGATTTGGGTCATTCCTCCGGCGAAACCCATGCCCTCTTAGATGAAAACATGCCAGAAGAGATAGAGAGAGAGAGTGAGGGTTGTTCTTGTTTTTTGTTTTTTGTTTTTAAATTATTATTTTACTAGATTACCCCTCAGATTGTTGCTTGTGCAACTCAAGTGGTAAAATATTTAGGGTCTGTATGGTGTATGAGTTTGAGTTAAGATTTTAAATTTCAATAGTAATTTTTGTTGACTTTTTCAGAAAAGACAAAAACTTTTTCAGAAAATAACAAAAATTAAGTTTAATATATAAATTTGAGTTTGGCATGCAAACTCACCTTTATATTGACAAGCATAATTTATACATAAAAGGGATTAAAAAATAAGCTAAATCAGAGTAAAAAGAAAAAGAAAAAGAAAACGAGGCACATCCTTCCCTCGCAAGACCAAACCCAAACCACAGCTGCTCCTCCCTCGAGAGCCTGTCCGTTCGTCGCTAAACCCATATCCGCCTTGGCCCCACCCTCACGAGCTCACCACAGGTCGACAAACCCAGATCGTAGCGGCCTCATTTTCGCGAGGTCACCCTTCTGGGCCAAACTTAGATCGCAGCGGCCCCTACCTCGCAAGCTCACAGCTCCACCATGAAACCCATATCAGCTTTGGTCCTTTAATAGAAAATAAATAAGAAAAAAAATAAAAAATAAGAGATAAGGGATGAGAACACAAGATTAATATTTAACATGACTATACTTCTATCCATAGACTAAAAACAAGAAATTCATTGGTGAGTAGGACTATAAATGACTCCAATATAAATACATGTTACAATATACACAATCATGTAAGTTGCTTAATGCTTATAAATCTCCTAAAATCACGACTATTTTAAACTACAACAATTACAAATAATTAAAAGTTCCTAATAAAGATAATTATATACAAACAATAACTTTCCCGAATATAAATAGTAACTTTCCTAATATTCTCTTCTCCAACATGAAACTATACACATAAATTAGTTGTTATAAGTTAACCGTAAATCCAAAAATTTTTACAAAATTCAAAGAAATCTAAAGATTTACTAAAAATATATGTTGTAATTTAAAGTAATTGGTCTAAATAGTTCCTAAATTATCAAAGAGGTGACAGTTGGTCCTTAATTTTTTAATTTTGGTCAAGACGACCTTAAACTCTCTAAATATTAGCAATTAAAGTCCTTTTCATCCGAGTCCGTTAAATTTCTAAGGGAAAAAGTCACGCGACCTATCATATGAGTTAAATTAACGATTAAAGACGAAAATACTAATATTTTTGAAAAGAAGTAATATCCAATTTACATATAACAAAAAAAAAAAAAGGAGAGAGAGAAGGCTGACTTCATCTTCTTCGATGCCTCCCCCCCCGCCCCACCAAAAAAAAAAGAGAAAAAAACCCAGATCCAAACTACCTTACTGTTCTCGCTGAGCACCCCACCCTCCCCAAACCCAGATCCGAACTCCCCTGTCATTCTTGACGAGCCTTCCCCCCCCCCCCTCCCCCCTCCCTTGGTTCTCGCTGAGCTTGGTCCCCCCTCCCAAAAAAAAATCCAAATCCAAACCCTTTTTCCCCCTATTCTCGCCCAGCTAAGTACCCCCGCCCCCGCCCCCCTCCGCCAACATACACACACACAAGCAACAAATTTGGCCTTGAGCTTTCCCACACCACCACCCCCCTCCCCCAACACACATACACAATTATGCCAAGTGCGAAATTTTCGTCCTTATTCTTATTAAAACCCTTAAAACGTAAACTATTTTGAACTTAATGTAATAATTTCTTTAAAATTTTTAGTTATAATATAATAGGGATACGGTTATCTATTATCTATATTAAAATTTCAAAAATCGTCTGTCACTTTTAGTATGAGGGATCAAAACTGCTAAATAACAAAATTAGAGACCAATTTTTCAAAATCAAAAGTTCAGTATTAAAGTGACATAATATTGAATATTTATAACTCATGAATCAAATAGATAAATTACCCTTATTATTAATTTTTAGTGACACCAATAAAAATAATATCAAAGTTATTTATGAAATACATTTTTAATAATAAAAAAGTTACTTTTGTTTTAGATAGAAGTGCATGCATAACACGTGAATTGACAAATGGTTACAGGTCTTTATAAAATATATCATAAGTATAACAAGTAGTTTTTATTATTCAAGGTTTGTTTATGCATATATTTACTAGTAGGCTCGTTCGGATTAACTCAATGGGTCTGAAATTGTTGGGATCTATATGTGCCATAAGGATAGAAAATCAATATTAGGGATTTTTCTATAAATATGACATTTTGATATTAATAAGAGGAAGTTATCCATGTTTAATAAGTTGTGTCCTATTTACTTTCATTTGTTGATTGTATGATTATTTTGAGTAAACATAAAATACTTCTAGGTTGTTAGTAATATATTAAATTACCATATGTATACGGGGTATGCATAGAAACGTGGTAATTTGATAACAGTCTAAATAAATAGTCCACAATCAACGGAATAAGATTTGGGGATCTTATTCATGATAAGATTGTAAAGTTTGTCTACTTCCTTGGAGGGATGGTTTGTCTTGACCATTGTATAGGTTCCGAGTAGAACTTTAATGTATACCAGTATTGAGGTATGACATTGGACTGGACCTAAAGTGTTAATTGATTCAGTTTAATAATTCCGTTTATAAGAATCAATGATGCTTTGATTATCATCCTGTATTAATCTTAATCCTGAAATGATTACTTGAGTTCGCATCCATGACTTATGTACTTTGATGCACTAAAGGTGAGACACTGTTAATTCATGGTCAACATACTTGTGTTTTGGATGCATGACTTATGGATGGAGAAATCAAGATTCATAGATATGGAATCCATAGCTATCTTAACGATAGTAAATGTTATCTACTTAAAGGCATTATTCAGGGATTGAAAGATAGTATAACAAGATATTGGTCATCGGTTTACTTTGTGTTCTCTGATGGTTTACCAATTGTATGGTTTTACAATTGGTGGTTCTTTCAATGGAGAATAATGGAACTTTAAGTTAAAATGGTTGAAAAGGTAAAACGGAAAAAGTCCTTAATTCAATCATGGATAACATATGGGATTAAGCAAGCGATGAATAAATCATGGAAGAAGCACTACGTGAGAGAGCTTTCGTAATACGGTATGTAAACAGAAGTTCAGCTTCAAACTTTTAGTGGAATAGTTTTGAAGTTGATAATTGATGGATAATTAATCTGGGATTAGTTTTTCACAATTATAGAAGCCTCTTTACATATTTCCATCGGGTCCCTCTATTAGCTCATATAGTTCAGGAAGCGTCTCGGATTTGTTCCTAATGAGATCGGTAAATTATAAATGGAATTTAAAAATGTCTATTAAGACATGGTACTCTCTTCATGCAATCCAGAAAGGATTGGACATGTGAAATTTGTAGATAAATGATTTGTCAACATGTAATTGGTTAATTTGAATTTTGAAAATAAGATTGTGTTTGAATTTTGGAAAACAAATTTTCTCTCCTAATTAAAAGAGGTGCATGTTTTTTTAATTGTGTGGAGAGAAGAAAATTTTGTTTCAAAATTGTTTAAATATATTCCCAACATTAAATTATTAATTGGTTTAAATAATGGTGATTATTTCATGGATTTTTCTTTCCAATTCAAGAGGTGCACGGTTTTTGTGAAGAAAGAAAATTTGAAATATTTCATTGATTTAAATTAATTAATATGGATAATGTTTATGGAAAATATTTATTCAAATATGTGAATCCTATTTAAATTCGAAAAGGTTTAAAAGAAGTTTGAATCAAGATAGGACTAGGATCTTTTGACTAGTCTAGATTCTTGATTTAAAATTTGAACCACAATCATGATCTATCTCACTTGTGGCCGAATTTTTAGTTGAGATTTCCTGTTGAAAAATTGTTTTTAGGTTCAATAAATCTAGCCCTAAAGTTGTATGATCTTTTGGTTCAAGATTTATCTGGAAAAATAATTATTAATTATTTTTCAAGAAGGAGATAAATTTTGAAAAGGATTGGAATACTATATAAAGGCTAGGAGTTCTTGAAAAACCAATTTTTGATATTTTTCTATAGGGAAAACGTTTTTTTTTGGGAGAAAATTTTTTTTTTGGTTTCTTCCACATCAAGAAATTCGGCTATCTTGTGAGAGAGAAAAAGAAAGAAAATTCCATTGAACCAAAACTGCGAGAAGGTTAAACGAGTGATAATTTTTCATAGGAGGTTAACCGGTTCTTGTTTTGTAGTTTTGAAAAAAGAAGTTGGATCAAATTCTCAACGAGGATCATCGGAATTGAGAAGGAGGAATCTAGACTTCGGAAAATATTACCAGTCGCTTGGATTCATAGAACGTGTGCCCACACACACTCTGAGACGTGGAACTCGAGAATAGTAGAGAAGACACATTGGTCAGACACTTTAGTAATTCCGGAATCCAAGAGATAATGTATGCTTGATCATGAATTAATTTATTGTTATATGTATCATGAACTTTTTTTCCGGAAATGGCATAAAATTTTTAAAATTTCTGCTGCGCCGTAATTCTGATACCAGATCCGATTTTACGAACAGAAATTTGAGTCTTTTTATTTCCTTATCAATAATCCCACAACGTAAAAATCATTATAAAAAAAATCTAGCAATTAACAACGGATTCCATTACAAGTTGTAAAATTCAAAATCTATGTATTCTTAAATTCAATAATTAAAAAAGACCACTATAAAAAAAAAAACAATTAAAAAAGACCTAGTGCACTTAATCCATTATCATTAACGTTTTATTGTTAACACTGGTTTAAAATCAAAGTCAAAAAAAAAAAAAAAAAAGCTAACAATATCAACTCTAACTATAACTTTTGAGTATCAACTATTAACGTGACATGTGAATTATTAATATTTTATTAATAGATGTTTAAATGATTGTCACATTAATTGATTGTATCTTTAAATAAAAATATGATAACTCATTATTATGAGTTTGTATTCAAAAATTATGATTAAAATTGTGTTTGTAGCACTGCCCCCTCGCAACAAATGTGAAACAGTATTCTCATTTTGTTAGCCTCTAGTTACAGACTATCTTTTTCATTGCCAGAAAATAAAAAAAGACTACAAAAACGTTACATTTATTACTTCAAGAGAAAAAAAATAAACCCCCGGATTCCAGATGTAAAATTCAAATTCATGCATTCTTAAGTTAAAAAAAAAAAAAAAAAAACATTTGTTTGGGGCATGTTTGGTTTCAATATTGGTTTAAACTAAATTATACATTTTTTATCATGATTTTTGTTTTTTTTTGAAAATTTTTTTGTTTTTTCTGAATTTTTTTTTATCTTTTCTAAAAAATTACTATTGAAACTCAAAAATCTTACACTTGTTTAAAATTAAAAGTTAGGCACTCAATACAGTTCGAGTGCTTACGAACTGTTACGGACACAAATAGTGCTTACGACAATTGTGAGACATTTTATCGTTCTGTCAGCCTCTAGTTACAGTTACAGACAGATAATCTCTTTCATTGCCAAAAAAAAAAAAAAAAAGGAAGTGTGTGTTTATACTTTTGCCGCGGCGTTATAGAGGTACTAAAAATCAGAAAGAAAGAAAGAAAAAAAAAAAAAATATATATATATATATATATGTGACTGAATTTAAGGTACTCTCAATTATTGCATTTTTACAAGAAGACGAAGACAATTGGTCTATAAATAGAACCCCTACTTCCCTTGCCCGTAAACACACACACATTTCAAACCAAACCAAAACCAAACCAAACCAAACCAAACCGAAGAGATTTTAATTAGCTAGTTAAGTGCTGTGCTGTGTAGTGCTGTTTATATGCAGCACAAGCTTTTCTAGATCTCTTCCTTGCAATTTAGGCTGTTTAAACATCATCTTAAAAAAAAAAAAAAAAAACACATTTTCATACATACATATATATATATATATATATCTGTCTTTCGGAAATCTACTCCTAACGAATCAAACTGTTCTTTTTTTGTTTTTGGAACTAAAATGTCTGCGACTGCTGCTCATGCTAATGGTACTTCTTGCTGTTGTTGTTGTTGTGTGTGTGTATATATATGTGTGTGTATTTATTTATTTTTAAAGAGTTCATAGCAAATTTATTGCTGAAATGGGGAGCTGGGATATTGTTAATTATCAAGAGTATGTCAAATAATAGATGAAAATTGAGAAATGTATATGTAGGCGTAGGAGAAGCTGAGCGTGAAATACAGAAGACATACTGGACAGAACACTCTGCAGATTTAACGTTAGAGTCGATGATGCTCGACTCCAAAGCGTCCGATCTCGACAAAGAAGAGCGACCTGAGGTATACAATATTTGTTTACAAACTTACGCCGTGTTCTGTATTTCAGAAATGGTAGCAATTTAAACTGGTAAAAAAAAAAAAAAAAAAAGACATTGGACTAAATTTAGTCTAAAAACTTAAAAATCATAGTCTTTTTGTAAATGAGATATATATATATATGTATATATTTTTTCCATTTATTATGCAGGTACTTTCTGTGCTTCCACCGTATGAGGGAAAATCAGTTGTGGAGCTGGGAGCAGGAATTGGTCGTTTTACTGGGGAATTGGCCCAGAAAGCTGGCCAGGTTCTTGCTTTGGACTTCATTGAGAGTGTCATCAAGAAGGTGGACCACCAACTATGCATGACATGAAAAACAAGAGATTCATCAATATTCTGTTATTCACCAATTGTGGTCTCAGATTTTTATTCTGTTATTCACCAATTTTAGTATCTTCAAGACGTGTGTGGTCATATTTTATAATTAATCCATTAAGGGGGGGGGTTTCCTTTTTTTTTTTTTTTTTTTTTTTTTTTTTTCTTTATTTAGAATGAAAAGATTAATGGACACTACAAGAATGTCAAGTTTATGTGCGCTGATGTGACATCCCCGGAGCTGAATATCTCTCAAGAATCGGTGGATTTGATTTTCTCTAATTGGCTCCTCATGTATTTATCTGATAAAGAGGTATAACGTTACTATCTTCTCTTTGAGTTAATTTACGCACGACAGAATTTACCCCAAAAAAAGGAAAAAAAAAAAAAATAGAGAGGCAAAAATTGGACTGTCTTTCCATTTTTTTAATTAAAAAAAAAAGGTTTCAACTTTGTACTTTCTTTTTTGTTGATAAATTATTGTCCTTTCTTCCCAAAAAAAAAAAAAAAACACTATTCTCAGCAAAATTATTGTCCTTTCCCGCTATTTATGACTCTGATTTTTTTTTTTTTTTTTTGGTAAATCACCAATCTGATTTTTTTACACATTGGAAATTAAGAGATCATGGGCCCAACGGCAGTACATTAGTGCGGAAACCTGACTTCCATTTGCATTACAGGGACCACCTGAGTCCGTTTGTAATTTTCTTAAAACTGATGATTTCCATCTCCTTTTTTGTTGAAATTTTTTAGGGTTTTTTTGCCCTTACTTTTTATTTATTTATTTGTTGCACATCATCAAGTTACTATGATTCTTTAGTATTTAAGGGTACAATAGCCTCCCTCTGTCTTTGAACTAGTTTTTAGGAATAAGTTCTATCTAAACACATTTAACATGACATTAAAAGTCAGATTTTGCAGACGATAGTGGATTTGAAACCTGATTCACACTAGACGTGAGGAATGGTGTTAGATTGTGTATTTATCTTACATTCTTTAGTTATGAGACTGTTGTAGTGTTTAAATATGAAACGAATTCTCTCTCCCCTTGAACTAGATTTTAGGATGAGTTCTGTCTAAATTTTTTTAACACTTAGTACAGTAGGAATGGTCATACTTTTTATCTTGAGAAATTTTTTTTACAAAAAATATAACACATTATATCTATATTTATTATTAAAAAAAATTAGAATACACGCACATATTAATTTTGGAGGAATAGATTTTGTATAAATATATGATCCCTAGCAACTTCTATTTTACATGGTGTTTAAGGTCACAATTCATCAAATTTGTAGGTGAATAAATATGCAATATTTCTATTATTTAGAGGCGATTCATAAATTTCTATGCGTCACTGCAGGTGGAGAATTTGGCAGAAAGGATGGTAAAATGGTTGAATGTGGGTGGGCTCATATTTTTCAGAGAATCTTGTTTCCACCAATCAGGAGACTCGAAGCGCAAATACAATCCAACCCATTACAGGGAACCTAGATTTTATACCAAGGTTTGCCTTTAATTAATTTCATGTGCTCATTTGTCATTAAAACTAAACAAATTTCATTAAAAGTTTGTTTTTGAAATATTTTCTAATCATTATAATGAGATCAATTTTACATGGCCATAGGCTTAGCGGTTCATGAGACAACTTAATGAAGCTGAAAATTTTAGGTCTGTCCCGGAGGGAAAGTTTTTCTTTCCCGGAAAACAAACAGCTAGTTCTTATTATTATTATTATTATTATTATTATTTCCTTTTAAATGAGAATGACAAGTTTATCGCGCATCTGGTTCCGGAGCCGGACTAACATTGTCATCAAGTTGGTGTTAGCTACGTGTGGTCCAAATATTTACTATTATTTTTTTTTCCCGGTTTTCCCTACAAGTTTGTGATAAGGTAGTTCTATTTGGGTGCCACGTGTATATTGTCTTGTCACCCATCGGCATTGTGACATTATGGTTCTGTAATATACGGTAATCAGTTAGAATTATATACATATATATACACACAAAAGAAAACAAAAAAATATGAATTTTTGAGCAAGGCGTTTGTTGAGTTTGTTATCAGATTTATGTTATGTTTTGGCGAGAGGGATGAAAAGTAAGAAGGAAGGATTAGTAAAATATCTGGGTAATGAAAAAAAGGAGGTTTTTCAGCATGTTTTTTGGTAGAAGAGAAAGAAAATAAGAAAGCAAATATCTAATCAAAACCATTTTACAATTATAACCTTATATAAATTAGGAGATGATGATAGATTAAGTCTAAATATGTATTTTATTTATATTTGTTTCGTCAATAATTTTCCATCCAGTTTTCTTTCCAAAATTAAAATGATTAAAAAGTGATAGGATCCATGAATTTTCAATTTCTGTTCCATCCTGATTTCTTCTCTGCCAAACAACCACAATTTAATGTGATATTGGTTTAAATAATAAAACGTTGTTTTTAACAAAAAATTTTATAAAACGTAAATAATCTTGAAATATCTGTCAAAATTCAACATTTCTAAATATCACAAGTTCCTTTAATTTTTTTTTTCTTGTGATGATTTAAATTTATAACAAATATTATTAACACATTAGTCATTTTCGTGATTGTGCATATTGCTTTCTTTTAAATAAAGTTGTATTAATTTTTTTTGAGTGTTTAATTTTGAATTTTAATATATGTTTAAGGTTATTTTTGTACTAATAAAAATGTTACTTCAAATTGATTTTTTATTATTTAATTTAGTGTCAAACGAGCCCTCAAGTGGACAAAATATGACAAAATGAGTGTTTTTATTAATAGTTTAAAATTCGAGAGATGTAAACATTAATTTTCAATATTCAAGGGGTAAAGTTGCAACTGTCTTTAAGTCGTAGGTGACAAAAATAAAGTTTTTATGACTAAAATATGACAGATTTTGCTTGCAGTTTAAAGCTCAAGTGATATTCTTGTTTAACATTTCAAAATTTGAAGGGTCTAAATACCAATTTTCAAATTTTAAAGAGCAAAGTTACATGAGACCGCTGAAGTGCGTATATATATGATACATATTTGCAACACAATCGTACAATTCTTTCTTTAAGACTTATGATACATATTTGCCAATAATAATATTTGCTACTGCGTCGTTAGGTCTTCAAAGAATGTCATACGTGTGATGAATCTGGAAATTCCTACGAACTTTCTCTTGTTAGCTGCAAATGTATCGGAGCTTATGTCCGAAACAAAAAGAACCAAAATCAGGTATATTTGGAAAAATTTCCCAAGACTTTTTGCCTGGCATATGGGTTTTGAATATCAATCTATATATATATGTGTGTGTGTGTGTGTGTGCGCCTAATTGATGGGAGTTTATATATATGTATGTATGTATGTATGTATGTATATGTGTGTGTGTGTAAAACTGCATAATTGGTGCAGATTTGCTGGCTATGGCAAAAAGTTCGTTCAGAGGACGACAGAGGGTTTCAGAAGTTCTTGGACAATGTTCAGTACAAGTGTGCTGGCATCTTGCGTTATGAACGTGTGTTTGGACCAGGTTATGTCAGCACCGGAGGGCTTGGTAATTCTCTAACTTTTCTATAGCCCACCATTTGTTTGATAAAAAGTCTATTCGAAATTTATGACACTGTTAAAAGAAAAAAATTTTTTTTTTTTAATGCATTGTATTAGTAAGATTATTAAGAGCAAACTTCACGCATTTTGGATATCGTTAAAAATGTATCCTTATTATCTTTAATCTCAAGTTTATGCCTTTTCTAATTGGTTCAATAATGCTAATTTTAGCCACTTGATGACTTTACTAGTTGTAAGGCATACGTAGTCATTATGTTGATAAACAAGTAACACCATGTACGTGTTATATTTGTCGGATGATGGAGAACACTAACCATATCTATACCATGTCTAATTGCTATACAACATGTGAAACACCATGAATGCTACTGTCCATGGTAAATTTGGTTTTGCTCCTGTAGTCGAACTTGAGTAATAACATGATTGCATTATTCTTCGTGTTCTCTTCCCTCCATCCACGGAAAGGTCGTATGAGAATATTGGATTTCTTGTGCAGAAACAACAAAGGAATTTGTAGAGAAGTTGGAGCTTAAGCCTGGCCAGAAAGTTCTAGATGTTGGTTGTGGCATCGGAGGAGGAGACTTCTATATGGCGGAGAACTTTGATGTCGAGGTTGTTGGCATTGACCTGTCTATAAATATGATTTCTCTTGCACTTGAACGTGCAATAGGACTTAAGTGCTCTGTTGAGTTTGAAGTTGCTGATTGCACCAAAAAAGAATATCCCGAAAACTCATTCGATGTCATATACAGCCGGGACACCATATTACACATTCAAGTAATGCAATCTTCTCCTAGTCATTTTAATGTTGGGCTATTTATGAACTCTTTTGCTTGCTCTTCTTGTTCTAGAATGTTTCATGACATTCGAACAACCGCAGGACAAACCGGCGTTGTTCAGATCATTCTATAAGTGGTTGAAGCCGGGAGGGAAGGTTCTCATAAGTGACTACTGTAAGAGTCCTGGAACTCCGTCTTTGGAGTTTGCCAAGTATATTAGCCAAAGAGGATATGATCTCCATGATGTGGAAGCATATGGGCAGGTTGATTTGAGTCTTCGTGTAGATTTTCACCCATTTACACACACACACACACACACATATTGTGTTCTGTAATAACACGGTTTTGTGAACATAATGATCTCAGATGCTTAGGGATGCTGGTTTTGAGGATGTTGTTGCAGAAGATCGCACTGATCAGGTTTGTATTCTATAAAGCATTTTCGTGTTTTTTTTATTTTTTCCCTCAAAGGTAAACTTTATTTAGCTTTCCGATCTTACACCATGTTTAATGCCTGTTCTCATTACAGTTCGTAAAAGTTCTGCAACGGGAATTGGATGTTGTTGAGAAAGAAAAGGATGAATTCATCGCTGACTTCTCTGAGGTACGCTTTTCCCCTTTCATTTGTCATGCTTTTCAGTAATTATCTATATAATTCTCAATAGTTTAGCTCTACTAGGCAGTACAATTATCATGACAAAAAAGTAATTGGGCACAACTTATACAATTTCCTCATTTATTACACTCTATTACATTTTTTGACAATGGGATATTAGGGGCTCTGTGATGATTTATCACTAGACTAAACTTGTAACCCTTTATCGCTCTTTATTGTTACATCTAAGTAGTTGTGATATTGATATTTATTCTTCTTACTCTTTTTGGGTTATTTGGATTGCAGGAAGACTATAACGAAATAGTTGGCGGATGGAAAGCAAAGCTAATCAGGAGCACATCTGGGGAGCAAAAGTGGGGACTCTTCATTGCCAAGAAAAAGTGAATCGAGTGTCTAGAATTTTCCGTATGCTTTGCATAGCGGTTTCTAACATGTCTCGAGTTCTTGGTCTTTAAATTTGCCATCCTATATTATCTATGTTAGTCGTGTCTTTGAAAATGCCCTTCTCTGTTGTTAATAAGGAGGCCAAGAGTTATGCTATGTACTTCTTGCAAATTTCCTTTTGTATTGCTATATGATATTTTGCCCTGTCTTATGGTAACAATGTCTCAGCTGTGGAAAACCAATGCAAATGATTTTAAATATATGATTATGCAGACAAAGTTTAAGTCTATGTTTGGTAGAGTGGAAAACGGAGAGCAAGGATGTCGGAGTATGGATTTTAGAGAAGACAAGAGAATCTTAAGTTGCTTTGTAGAGAGAATTGGGAAGTAATTCATGGGGCCACAAATTTTTAATCCTTCCAACTTTGGAAATAAAAGATAAGGAACAATTTTGACCAAAAAAAAAAAAAAAGAAGGGTATGTAAGTGAACTATTTTGACATTAATCATTCATCATCTTCTTAATTATTTAAGGTTATAACTGTAAAATGCAATAAATTAGACATTTTCTTTCTCTTTTATCAAATAACATGAAAGGAAATTTCCATCCTTTCTTTTTATTTATTGCATCTTAACATTTTATTTTGCCTTCCTTTCTATTTTCCATTCCACCTACTAAACATAGCACTAAATATAGTTTGCATTTCTTTTAGCGTAAACCTAGGCAATTTTGATTTCAAATATATGATTTGCTAATGTAGATTAACTCTAGGAGATCGAACTAACAAATGGCTTCAAATTGACCACTGAATCTATACATATTAATTGTTAATTTCACATTCTACAAGGGTCAAGCATCCTTGCATTGTAACACGATAGTAAAAGTTTTGTATGTGACCAAATCAAGGAGAGATGTTACATTGTAATACGGTCTTTCAAATTATTTTTTTATTTTTTTTTGAAAAGGGAAATTTCATTAAACTCACTAAAGAGATACAAAAATATCAAATATAAGAAATCTCGTATTACATGAGACAAAACCCTTCAACAAGAAGGAATCCACAAGTAAAATCTAATGACACTCAAAGGGAAAGACTTATGCTTAAGGCCCGATAACGGGAATATATCTTGGTACACTGAAATCGAGTACATGTAAGGCTCTTTTTAACAAAACCCCAACAATCGATGGATTTTCCTGATCAATCGAGGGCCAAGACTTAATAGCACTAGGATCCTTACTAACTCCACATAGAAGTAACTCTAGTGGAACCAAAATACCGTCAAAACTCAGATTTGATGAATAAATAACCAACTCGGAATGTAGAGAAACCGCCTTCATTATTATAAATAAAAAAAAAGAACTAAAACACCCAAAGAAAAGATGACGAAGACGTCGTCATTGTTACATACAAACTTAGAAACCAAAAAACAAAAAAACCAATCACACGAAAAGAGTCCTTGTCGATAAAATGAACCATATTGTCAAGAAAAACTGTGTTACCGAAGCCAAGCTATAGCAGGACCTCCCCGGCGCATGAGAACCACGCACCAACTATCTCATTCATGCCTTGCTCCTTCTCACAACGCCCATCCTCTTGCCACATGCTTGCCTCTACTAAGACCTTACCATATGATTCTCACCTTCATCTCTAGGGCCGAGACACTAGAGACAGACCAAAGGCTACTATCAGAATCCGGCCCCAAGAGAGAAAAACGATTGAGAAACCCTAACCTCATGCGTTAGAGAGAGAAAGAGAAAGGGAATTTTTCAAATTACTTTTGCCTATTTTTATTTCACAAATTTTATGAATTTATCGGTTTTTAATCTCTAATTATAGTTGCGAGCAGAACTTTTTAAACCATCTTCCCAAAGCGCGATTGTTGTGGCAATGGAGATCAACGTCGACCATTTGATTGAGGCAAATCTCATCCAATAGGCAAGTAAATACTAGAAAGGGAATCAATGATCTTCTTTTGTATTCATTTACTTTACTTTCCAATCTAATCATCTTTCCTTTACAGTTTGGTAAACACACCCTAATGTGTTTGGTAGGCGAGAAAATAGAAGAAAAGAAGGGGACAAAAAGATTATGCGAAGGATTTTAAAATTTATGGTTATTTGATAAAAGAAAAAAAAGAATGAGGAAATAATTAGAGCAATGACTTCAAATCTTTTAAAACAACTCATTTTAATCTCTCCTAAATTGAAAAAAATTGTTGAAAGGATTACATACCAAACATTATAAGATAAGTGATCTTTGTTTCATTCTTCGTTTTAACCATTAAATAAAAAATCCATACATTTAGGCCTAAGCTATGATTTTATTTATTTATTTTTGAAATTGGCTTATGCTATGATTTGGTAGGTGTAGTGTGTAAATGTTTTTACAATGATTTTAAAA
Organism: Ficus microcarpa; assembly: GCA_025413485.1. Classification (NCBI taxonomy): domain Eukaryota; kingdom Viridiplantae; phylum Streptophyta; class Magnoliopsida; order Rosales; family Moraceae; genus Ficus; species Ficus microcarpa. Next base: position 15,195,088 of record CM046380.1, on the reverse strand, counting down.
GCATTGCCGTCTGCAATGTCAACCTAGTGACATTGAATGCCAAAGGTCTCGAGATTGTCTTCCAAGTCCATTCTACTAGATTCCTATCATATTTGCCAAAGTTCATGTAAAATCACATATGTTCTTAAAAAATAATAATAATAACGACATATATTAGATGGATATTGATTTTCAGTAACACCAACATGTTTTAAAAGTCAAGTAACATGAAGTAATTCTATACAAGTTTTATAAATCACAACAGCAAATGTTACACTAATTTTGACTTTTAATTACACGAAATTGTTTTAAAAGTTACCTAACATGAAGTTCTGTAAAGGTTATTTGAATACCAAAGGTTACTCGAAAATTGACCCTCAGTTACACGAAGCTATATCAAATGTACTCATAACATAAGCTTCCATTTATCATGTTGTTTTTATGGCGAGTAAAACACGTTCTAATTTTTTTTTTTTTCCGGTTAATTTCTTTATAATTATGCAGACATTGTACCATTTTGTTTCCTATCTGAGTATAATATTGTTTTTTCTCTTTACTCCTATCTGTTTGAAATAATTTATACACTTTAGACAAGAGTTTATTAACCACTAAGCAATACTATGGACTATTAGAAGTATTAAGTATCACCTATCAATAAAAGGTGGAACCCACATGAACAAATAAAAGATTCAACTTTTATTTATGATAGTGTTTAGCATCCATGGTTTCCCAAATGTTGCAAGGTAGTACCCGGTTGCTCGGTTTGCTCAACTCGGCTATAGGGCATGCTAGGTTGCTCAGCCAGCTACAGGCCACCTAGGCTATAGGTTATGCTTGGCTACCCAACTCAGCTACGGGTCACACTAGGCTGCCAAGCTCGCCCATCAGAATATTTCATCAAGCAAGATAGAAGTTGTGCATGCGGGGTAGAGTGCTACTCAGCAGTTGAGCAAGGAAGTGGTCTTGAGACCTTACCCTCAAAACTGGGACCGACCAGTGAAGAACACCGGTGGTCTTCCTACAAGACCTTCTCTCCCCCCAAACATGTGTGAAGGGCACGATAAAGCAAATTTGGGACCACTTAGCTTGTAGTCTATTAACAAACATAGGGAATCTATGCCAAGGACATATGGCTCCTAGCTTGTGTCCTCTGCACGGCATCCTGTGTTTCCCGCAATGGTCCGAGACACTGTTTCACATGCAGGACACATGGTAGGATCATAACCAATCCTATATTTATTGGGTTAACTATTTGTTTGGGTCAGACTTCGTCTCCTAGAAATATTATAACAGCTTCATCGTGACCTCTAATCAACGAATGACGAATGTTGAACGCCAATGGATCAAGCATTCTCAAACATTTGGGCTTGGCCCAACAAACGATTACCATTCGCAAGATGACGAATGACGAATGATCACCCTTGACCATTTGGTCTTATTTTCCTTCAGGCCCCGCTAATTTACCGAGTGTGGATCAGGTGGGCATTTGGCCTAACAAACAAATGACGAATGATGCTTGATCCTTGCTCGTTTTGGATGGCTAGTTCGTCGTTTAGTGCTCACATTTGACGAACATTGAACAGAGAAAATATTAATCTCTATAACTGCCATGCTCATGATCAATCGTGGCATCGTGGCCCATGCTCTTGCATACGTTTCGAATTGCTTAGGGTAGTGGGAGACTGCCTACTACTGTCCTAAGAACTTAGACCCATGTTTTCTCTTTTTATAAATAGGGAAGAACCTTCTCATTTGCGAGAGCTTTTAAGCCCTTTGCCTACGATTATTCTGTTGCATTATACCCAGAAATTATAAATCTCTTGTACTCATAATTCATATGTAATGAAAAACCACATATTCAGAGGACGTAATCCAATTCTGGCAAACCTCTCTAAATATCGGTATTGTTATGTTTCACTACTTCCATTTTTAATTTATATGCATCATTTCTGATTATGATTTTTCTGTAACTTTCATATGCGATGTCTAATGACTCCAACAATTATTGTATGTTAATTTATTTATCAACTAATCCCGGTTAAAATTTGATAGTAGATTCACAGTATCTATAGTTTAATGCCTACTATGGGGCCTTCAGCCGTAATACACCAGAAATTCATATAGCAACCATGTCAGACAATCACGAAGAGTAGGTGGAATCATTGTAGAGCAGTCTAGATGCTTAGCCTGAAGCTTCAACATCCAGTGGAAACGCCTAGATCGCCAACCTAATGCATCTGGTCGAAAGCTTACTCAGAAGCACAATACCCAATAGACGCAGATGGAAAGCATCAATCTTGAAAATCAGACAATGAGAAGCCATTTGGCCGCAATAACGACACAAGCTGCACACTCCTACTACTACAACCCATACGTAGGATATTTGACAAGAGCAAGCCACATCCTACTATCCTTAAGGGACACGAGCCACAGCTCATAGCCCCGTGGCTCTAATACAACATTTTTCCATGCCGGGGAACACCCCAATAGCAAACAACCAATGACCACAGATGCAACAAGCACTGGACCCAGTTCCCGGAGAAACTCATCCCCAATTTGACAATCGACACCAGAATTACCACCGTTGTCGAAAGATCCTATTCCCCCAGGGATGATGAATATCGAGGTCATGATGTGCAATATAATGTTTGAGGAAATGAGGACATTAGAAACACAAATGGAGCAGCAATTCACCTCATAACTGCATCAAGCCATAAATTCAACACCCGGGTTCGACAAGCTTGCACGTAGGGTCCATGAGATGCCTCTAACAAAACGAATAACGAGCATGCCTACTCCTAAATTTGGTAGCGTCTCTTTTCCAAGGTTTGATGGTATGTTGAACCCATATGATTATCTGCTCCAACATAAACATGTTGTGCAATCGACAAACATTCCCACTAGTATGGTCGACGATATGATGTGTAACTTTTTGCATAAAGTTTGAAGGAACCTGCCCTACGATGGTTTTGCAATCTCTCCCTTGAATCCATTGATTCGTTCGACGAACTTTTGCTTGAATATATGAGAAATTATTTCGTCTGCATTCAATTCGGGAAGACCATAAAGGACCTATGAGGAGTGGTCCAGGGACCAAACAAAATGCTACGCGCCTACATAAAGCGCTTTAGCAAAGCAATATTTGAGATTTCCGGATTAGATAGCGGAATGGCGAGAGAAGTGTTGAAGAAAAGCCTGAGGCACAAGTCCCTCTTTAAGAACAAAATTTGCTCCAAATATCCACCAACCATCCAAGATGCTATGTACAGGAAAAAGGATTCATAGACTTGGAAGAAGAAAAAGAACGCGTCGATCGAGAATTAGCACGAACCTAGAAGGAGGTAGCAAAGGCTCATGAGGACTGCAAAAGAATGATTAGGCGCAAACGTACATAGACACCATGGTGCAATGAGCCTCGCAATGAACGATCATCCAAGTGCAAACAAAAGCACCCTTTGTCACAACCAAGTACGCTTTTAGTATCAGCTCTTTAGAGCTTGTCGCTTATTTGAAGGGCCAGGACTACGTTACTTGGCTAGAGAAATTGCTAGACAATCCTACTAGAGACGTGACAAAGTATTGTGAATTCCACAAGGATCACGACTACCACACTATCGATTACAAGGTTCTGCAAGCCGAAGTTACCGAGCTGCTAAAGAAGGGACATCTCAGAAAGTTTCTTACTGAAAAAGGAAGAGAAACATACGGGCTCGGCAATGAGCCTAAAGAACGAATGGTCGTTCAGAAAATCTAGGATACACCATCACTGCCATCAATTTGAAAGACCATCGGTGTCATCTGCGGAGGTTCGATGTACATCAGAAACTTGATGACCGCAATCAAAGCTCATCGAAGGGAGGCCTTATAGCTGATAGCTTCAATCCTTCCGACGACTTTGGCTAGTATTCGATCATGTTTCACAATAGCGAGGCTACAAATCTTAGTCGACCATACGATGATGCGCTACTTTTTACACTAAACATATTGAACTGTGAAGTGAGTAGGATTCTTGTCAATAATGGAAGTTCGGCTGATGTGTTTTCTCTATCAACCTTGTGAGAGATGGAAATAGACGAGTCCAAGATTGAGAAGTCAACCACGGCTCTCATTGGGTTCAACAGAGAATCCACTGTTGCTGTTGGTAAGATAAAACTCCTAGGTTTTGCCGCCAGAGAGAATAAAATGACCACTTTCTTGGCCATGGATTGCCCATCAGCATACAACATCATCCTCAGATGGTCATGGATCCATAACGTGAAGGCTGTACCATCCATTGCCACCAGAGGATCCAATTTCCCACAAGGAGGGGAATTCGGGATATCAGAGAAGCCAGAAGTTGCACGAACATGTTACCTACATTTAATAAAGCTGAAGACATACGACTGCTTGTAGCAATTACAAGGGGAAGAGGGGATAACCAATAGCTCACAGCCAGACGTCAGGCAATTGGACGAGATTCAGATTGACCCCAATGAACTTAAGCAATGAGTCAATGTTGGCTCGCTACTTGACAAGACAATTCAAACCCAATTGATTAAGTTTCTCGAAGACAATCGAGATTGTTTTACATGGTCACACAACGATATGCTAGCCATTGTGTAATAGCCAACCTTTTTATGGACTCATGATTTTCTTAAAAGGAAATCTAAGTCTGTACAATGTATGTCTATGTGAACTGCATGATTTGATTTATCAGAATATATTTGAGTTCTTATATTATTATAAGACTCAATGATGATTTACTTAGTCATGTATGAGGCCTTATGATGAAAAAGGTAGGATAAGGATTTATGATTTTGTTCCGGTCAATGTATGACCAGGATAATTTATGATATGATTTAGACAATACTATAGTATAATAAGCAGTATATAAATTATACTATGGCCGATCGTCATTATGGATGAAGAATTAAGAATAAGTTATGAGACCACTTTCAAAAAATCATGAATAATATTTGGAGTAATAAAGACTAAGTAATTTCAAGTTCTAAGAAAAACCTATACGCAGTTCAGTTAAATGTAGATGAATTCTGGACTGCAGTTCAGTATAACTGTACTGTTGATAGTTAAAACAATATTAGCACTATCTGGATTATTAAGAAAATGGACTACATATTAGAGGAAGTGCCAACATGGCCCTACTTGGTGGACACCTCATCATAGATAATTATGTAATTTTGAGAATTTTTAATTAAGTGGATAATTATGAAAGAATTTTTAGCTAGAATGGCTCCACATGACTAGCCAAATAAGGGACATGGAAGACAAAATTTTTGTATTTAAGGCCAAATATGTAAATTTAAGGAGAATTTTAGAAATAAAAATAATTTTGAAAATTTTGAAATTTTCACCTATAAATAGGGGTGGTGAGGTAGAGCTTAAGCCATTAGTTAGTCTCCCAAACTTTTAGTTCACTTCTAACTTTTTCCTTCTAGCCTTTAAAAAAAAAAAAAAAAAAGCGCAAAAGTGAGTAGTCGGTTGTGGAGGTTGGGTGTGTGGAGGTGCTAGAACAAATTTCTCTCATCCCAAGGTCTAGAATCAAACCTATCCAAGTTCTAAGATATTACTCTTGACCCTCTTATTAAGAATTTCATTAGGTTTTAGTTAAGATTTATGTATATTTCAAGCTATGGGTTGTAAGAGCATAAACTCATGCTTTTTATCTTTCCATGTTATGGTTTTTATATGTTAGTCTATGCTCGATCTAATTTTAGAGTATCCGGTTTGCTAAGTTTTAAGCATGGATTTGATTTTATGCTCTAGGATGAGTGTGAAGGTTATGTGTGCTCACCATGTATTTGTGGAAATGCTTTCACATGCTTAAGTAGGGAGATTTTATGAATGATGATGATGATGATGATGATGATGATAATGATGATGATGATTGTTAACGTTAAGTGTATGATGGTTAAGAAATTAACCTAAAAACATAATTTGGTAAGCTAGTAAGGCAATCAACTTTGTGTTTTTCAAGTAAAAAGAGAAGTGTATGATTGAAGGTTAAGAACGAATCCGACGTGTTGCATGTTGACGTGGGCTCACGGCTTTACTGTTTGAGGTAGTGTGTGCGAATTTTTAAACAAAAACCAATAAAATACAAACTGCTGGTTTCTAAAAATAAATTAAACAGTTTTCTGGAAACTCAATTTTGAGCCCTTAAGGGCCGAATTTGGAAAAAGTTATAACTATAAAGTTGTAAAAAATGAAAAACCGTAGAGGGTAACATGGATAGTTTTTGAAAAACAGGCTCTAAAGGCCTCTATTTTTATGAGTTTTCAAATCTGGCCGGTCCAGGCACAATGCACGGACAGTATGTTTCCAAAGGAAAAACGAGTAAGTTAAAGGTAGAATTAAGTTTTAGGTAAAAAACAAAAGTTGTTGGGTTTAATGAGGTCTACAACTTTCATGAAGAAAACATTTTCAAATTTTAAACTGATTTAAGGATAAAACTAAAATTTTAAAAATGTGCATAGTATGGAAAATTCCTGCACATGTACTGGCAACCAAATTAAAAAAAAAAAAAGTTGTTTTCAGGATTTTTACAATTTTATGATTTCTATTCAAAAGGAACTGCAATTTTAAAAGGTTTTAAATCCATTTAAAGCTTCACAAATGATTTTTAAAGGCAATTTCAAGTATTTATGAAACCAAGATGTTTTCTAAGAATGCAAGGTATTTTTGAGAAAAATGAAATAGTCCCAAATTACTTGAAAATATGGTAACAATTCTATATGAATAGTAATCAGATAGTGTACCGATTTATTATGTTAGGCTTTGTATTTATGGTTACCTATGGTAGTTGGATAGTATACCGATTTGTTATAATAAGGTTTGTATCTATGATTATCAATGATAATCAGATTAGATACCAACATTATATGTTATGGTTTGTTGAGTTATGTGGTAGAATGGTTCTTACGACTGGTTTTACCGCTACAAAAGTTGGCTTACACGACGGAAAATACACAACGGTTTCACAAAAACCGTCGTCTTAAACATGATTAAAACCATCATGTAATCCATGGATTACACGACGGTTAATGTAATCATCTTGTAATCTGCGGATTACATGATGGTTACGATGGTTTTTAAAAAACCGTCATATAATCCATCGGTTTTAATCATCCCTACCAGTAACCCTCTTTTTATCTTACAAAACTGTTCCGCAGCCGTGAAAAACATTGTAGCAGCTTGCGAAACCACATCCTTCGCTGCCACTATCCACCAAACCAACACTCTCTTATACTAATTATTTGTAAGCATTGATTATTACTTACTCTTTTGAGTTATTTAATGTATTAACTAGCTTTTTATGATATTACATTTTCTTTTTTTTTTTTAGGAATTTAAGCTGTACCATGAAGGTATTAATAAAAAAGCTGATTAAGGGTTTTTATTTAATTTTGTGAGTTCTTATAATGTTACAAGACTCAATAATGATTGTTTAGTCAAGCACATGACCTTTTGAGCAAAAAGGTAAAATCTTTTTTATGATTTGATGATGGTCAAAATTTGATCAGAGAAAGTCAAAGGGTTGACTATGACGGTACTGCAAGTATAGCAAGCAGTATGGAAAATATACTGTGAAAAACCGTCATTACGGACAAGATAGTAAGAATAAGATTTAAAACTACTATAGAAAAATCAAACACAATATTTAGGATAAAAAGGGCCAAATGGCTTAAAGTTATAAGAACAATTTTTACGCAGTCTAATTATACACAGATAAATTTTGTATTGCAGTCCAGTGTGACAGTATTGTATTATTAGTAAGAACAGTATTAGAAATATCTATATTAGCATGATAATGGACTGCATATTAGGGAAATGTTAAACAAGGCCTAGAGGGAGGACACCTCATCCAAGAGATAATTACATGAATTATGGAATTATTGAAAATTGTGGAAAGAAATACTTGCTTGTTCTCCAAGATGATGGCTGGCCACTTAAGAAGGGTAATGGGCAAATAATTTTGTTTCAAGGACTTATAAGCAAATTTTGGATTAAAAATAAATCCAAAAAGAAAATCATTTATCACCTATAAATAGGTGAAGGGGGCTCATTTGCTTCACAAAAATGAGAAAACACCCCAAAACTATGCCCAAATAATTGCTCATTCTCTCCCCTTAAAATCTGAAACTCAAAGAGAAAAAAAAAAGGTGAAGAAAGAGGAGCAAGGTGATGGTCGATTTTGGTGAAGCACCAACTAGGGTGGCCGAAAATTTTGGAACCCACAAAGCTAAGGGAGGCCGGTTTGGTAAAGAGAAAGGGGGGAAAAGTTTGGATCAAAACCTAGCATAACCTTTGAGTTGATTAAGGTAAATCCCCTTTGGTCCCTAAGCTTTTTAATTTGAGCTTCAATTGGAAATTTAAGTGTATTTTTAAGTTGGATTGTAAGAGCTTAAGCTCATTCTATTTCCCATGCCCTAGTTTAGATTTTAGGTTTTGTGCTTGATTAGGTGATTGAGTGGTTTTGACTTATATGCTATGCATGATTATGTGCTTATGGTAGCAATGATTTAGGGTTTGCATGTATGCTTTATGATATAGTTGTATGTCCTCAATATGCTTAAGAAAGTTGTAGGTTATGCATGTTAGGTTGTTAGCTTGTGATGAATGGATATGCAAACCCAAAAGTTTTTACAAACCCTAACTTGGTGCAAGAACACCTAAGGGTTTGCATGAGAATGCATGGACGTATGTTTTACGTTAGAAAGCGCTGCATGACTGTTGTAGGCTCCCGGTGAGACCGGTTGAGTTAGTGTGCGCGTAAATTGGACGTAAAATTGGACTTAAGCAAGAAACTGCCAGTTCGGGTAAAACTAGCCAGGTTTTTGGAAAGCTGGTTTTGAGGCCCTTAGAGGCCAAGTTTGGAAAAGCTTAAAACATGAAAGTTGTAGATAATGGAAATTCCTAGGGGGCATCATGGACAGTTTTTGAAAATAAGGCTCGAATGACCTTGGTTTTTACAAAAATCCGAACCTGGTCATGCCCAGACTTTATGCATGGCCAGGCAGGTTCAACAAGGGAAATAAGTAGGCTAGAGACTGAACTGGGTTTTAAGTAAAACATAAAAGTTGTAAGGTTTTTCAAGCTCTAAAGCTTTTATGAAGGAAACTTTTTCAGATTCAATCCAAATTTTTAAATAAAAATTAGATTCCAAAAACTGTACAGGAAACAGGAAATTCCTGCACAGGAATTTTTAAAAAACAATGCAGAAAAAGGACATTCCTGCACATACACTGATAAATTGGTTGTGGGAACTGTTCCAAAGTCTGTTTCCAACACCTAATAATTTTTATAAGCCCTACTCAAAGAGTTACAATTTTTGGATAAGTTGAACAATGATTTTTGTATATAAAGAATTGGACAAAGAAAACTAAGTTTTTCCAAAGCAAAGAAAAATGAATATTGGATCACAAGTTGTCTTAAAAACTTGGTAACAAAGTGATAACCAATGGTAACCGGGAAGGATACCCGAGTTATTGGATTGGGGCCAAAGCCCAAGATTACCTATAGCAACCCAATAAGATACAATTTAGGAGTTTGGGCTTTAGTAACCCAATATGAGTTGACCCAAGTTTGACCTAAGTAAAAATTGTAACTCTTTGAGTAGGGCTTGTAAAAATTGTTAAGTGTTGGAAATTGCCTTTGGAACAGTTTCTCACTGCCAATTTATCAGTGTATGTGCAGGATTGTCCTTTTCCTGCACTGTTTTAGAAAATCCTGTGTAGGAATTTCCTGTTTCCTACATAGTTTTTGGAATCTAATTTTATTTAAAAATCTGTGGTGAATCCAAAAAAGTTTTCTTCATGAAGTTTTAGAGCTCAAAAAACTCGACAACTTTCATGTTTTACTCAAGACCCAGTTCGGCTTCTATCCTACTCATTTTCTTTGTTGAACATGCCTGGCCGTGCATGAAGTCTGGGCATGACGAGGTTCGGATTTTTGTAAAAACAAAGGCCATTGGAGCCTTATTTTTAAAAACTGTCTATGCTGGCCCCTAGGAATTTTCCTTCCTACAATTTTCATGTTTTAAATTTTTCCAAAATCAGCCTCTAAGGGCCTCAAAACCGTCTTTTTAGAAAACTATCCAGTTTTACCCGAACTGGTAGTTTCTTTCTTAAATCCGTTTTAACGTTCAATTTACGTGCACACTAACTCAAACGGTCATAACTGTGAGTCTACGATAAACATGCAGCCACATTCTAACGTAAAATCTCATCATCATACATCCATACATACACATGCAAACTCTTAGGTGTTCTTACACCAAACTAGGATTTGTAAATTGGGTTTGCATAACCATATATCATTCAAGCTCTAATCTAGCTCAATCACAAACATGCATAACCTACAAATTCTTAGGCATATTGGAGACATACGACTAACACCATAAAACATACATGCAAACCCTAAAATCATACAACCATATCAACATAATCATGCACAATAACATAAATCAAAACCACCTAACACCTAATGAAGCACAAATCTAAAAATCTAAGCTAGGGCATAAAGAATTAAAATGAGCCTATGCTCGTACAATCCAACTTTGGAAATACATTTAAATCTCCAATTAAAACTTAAATTGAAAAGCTTAGGAAACCAATGAGGATTACCTTAATCAACACAAAGGTTGGTGCTAGGTTTTGATCCAAACTTTTTCCCCCTTGCTTCTACTAAATCCGGCTTTCCCTTAGCTTGGTTGGCTCCAAAATTTTCGGCCACCACTTGCTTGGTGTTTCTCCAATTTCCGACCACCACTTCCTATCTCTTTCTCTTTTTTTTTTTTTTTTTTTTTTTTTGTTTCTTCTTCCTTGGGGTTTCAGATTTAAGGGGAGAGAGTGAGGAGAAATTTTGGCACGGTTTTGGGGTGTTTTCACATTTTGTGAAGCAAAATGAGCCCCCCATCACCTATTTATAGGTGATAATTAATTTTCTTTTTGGATTTATTGTTAATCCAAAAATTACTTATTATCCCTTGAGGCAAAAATATTTGCTCATCACCCCCTTAGGTGGCCGGCCACGGTAGTTTGTCTTAGAGGCTAAGTTTCTATTTCTTTCCATAGTTTTCTTTAATTCCAAAAAATCACTTAATTATCCATAGATGAGGTGTCCTCCTTCTTAGGCCTTGTTTGGCTTTTCTCTTAAAATGCAGTCCATTTTCATGCTAACACAGATATTTCCAATACTGTTCTTACTAATACACTACTGTTATACTGGACTGCAGTTCAGAATTCATATGTGTATAAATGGACTGCGTAAAATTTTTTTTTATAACTTTAAGCCATTTAGCCCTTATTGTCCTAAATAATGTCTTCATTTTTCTATAGTGGTTTTAAATTTTATTCTTATTATCTTATCCGTAATGATGGTTTTTCGCAGTATAATTTCCATACTATTTGCTATATTTGCAGTATCGTCATAGTCATACCTTTGACTTTTCTAATCAAATTTTGACCAACATAAAATCATAAATTTTCATTATACATTTTTACTCAAAGGCTATCTGCTTAACTAAGCAATCCATTACTGAGTCTTATAAAATCATAAGAACTCACAAAATTTGATAAAAACCCTAATCAGGCTTTTTCATAAATACCTTCATGGTACACGTTAATTCCTTTAAAAAGGAAATCGTAATATCGTAAAAAGCTAATTATTACATTTGTTTTGAAGAAGGCTAGACTTTAGAGGCAGGTTCACCTCCACATCGCCTCATCCTCCATTGTTATTTGAGGTTCGCTGCTCAACTTGGGAACGATCACCTTGACTGGTTCCTTATTCTTTGTCGACACCTTTCTCCTTGGCTTTTTGCCTACCTTCTACTTTTTGGTAGGGGGCTGCTCTGGCACGTTCGAAGGTTTAGGGATGATTCGATAAAAAAAATGGAGTAGGTGTGAGAGCTTGAGCAACCTCGGCTACCTTGGCCGCTGCTGCTGCTTTTGTAGCCTCTTTCTCTGCCCGTTTCCTTGCAAGTATTTCCTTCAGGGAGGGAAAATCAATTTTCATTGTGTCTAAAGTCAACTCTGTGATCAAAGCCTCTTCATCAGAAAGTGGCTTGATAAACAACGGAGTGCCAAAGAGTCTCCTCAACACTCCTTTGATAATGAACGGCTAATCAACCGAGAAAGGAATTCATTTAATTATACCTGATTGGATTACAACAAAGTCCTTCAGAGGCTCGACTGTCTCAACCTATGGGGAATATTAATTTCATCCTACACTTGATTAGGCTGGGTAAGCATTCATTTGAGCTTCGCTTCAAACAAAAGTGCCTTCAGTGGGGGCTTCCTTAGCTCCTTACCTGCAGTACAAAATAATAACGTTTAACATAAACATTCCAATAAAATGTAGAATCTTTCTCTTGATGCTCTTTGTTCGAGACTTACGAAAAGGACCCTACAAAGGGAAAAAATTGTTGCTAGTGCACCCAACGATTTCTTGTTCACTAGCATGAAAAAATTACCAATCTTGCCAATATTTATCGATATTTCTCATTTCCCCGACCACCTGCCACTTTCATCTCAGGTACATCGAGTAGCGGCCATGGTCATTCGAGTTCTCCTGCAAGTAGTAGAGGGCGAGGAAATCATCTACTGATAGTTCGATGTTTGCCTTATCGGCAATCACTATCAATCCCAAAAATACTTATATCCCATTCAACATCAGCTGAGAGATCGCTAGCTAATAGTGATGCATACTTTGAATAATGAGAGGATGAATCAGATGTCAAAGTCCACATTCAAAGTAGATCATGTACATGCAAATCCAACCTTTAGATACGGTGTCCGTTCATTCGTTCGCAAAAGGAAGGTGAAGTTGGATTTCATTTGGGAACTTGTACCGACCCATGATAAGGGCCAACTTATCCTTCGTCAGTATAGAAGGAGGTTCACCGTTCGTAGAAATGATTCTGTGCTTATTCGTCATGAGGACTTGCTTAATCGAGCAATAGGAGGAATATAAAGAACTCCAACCCCCGACACCATTGCCGGTCACTCCTTTCCGACACTTCGTTGCTGGACTTAGCACCTTTATCTTTTGGAGGAAATCAAACTCCTCCCTTGAACTTCGAATGACGAACGTTTGTTCATCATCTGCGGCATCACTCTCATCAAAGTCGATGTTCGCCAAGACTTCGACAGCTTTCTCTAGTAGTCTTTTCCCATTTACTTTGTTCATGTTGGCTCACAAACAAATTTTGTACGAATGGTGAAAGATTTTCAGATCTAAGCTCTAAATCTTTGGAATCCTATTATGTTGTGGGTTAAACATGGAGAATACCAACCCAAAAACTCAAAGAAAAACTCAGAAAATACCACAAAATACCTAAGCCAGATCATTCACCCGATGAAAATGCATAAAATTTGTAATAACCAACCTTTCTACAAATTTACGATTTCCTTTTTAAGGAATCAAAATTTGCTATATGTATGTTTTTGTGAAATGCTTGATCTGATTTATCAGAGCATTATTGAGTTCTTGTAATGTTTTAAGACTCGATAATAGGTTATTTATGCAACTATGAAGCCTTTTGCGGAAAGAGGTGAATTTAGGGTTTACGATCCTATGTCGGTCAACGTTTGATTAAAATAACCTAAGGTAAGGTTAAGACGGTATTACATTATAATTAGCAGTATGGAAATTATACTGTGAAAAAAACCATCATTACGTATGAATAAGCAAGGATAAGGTATAAGACCATTGTAGAAAAATCAAGCACAATATTTAGAGCAATAAGAACTAAGCAGTTTTAAGTTCTAAGAAAAATCAAAACGCAGTCCAACTAAGTGCAAATAAATTCTGGACAATAGTTTAGTATAAATATACTGTTATTGGTTGAAAACAATATTTGTAATATCTGTGTTAGAATAAAAATGAACTGTTTTTTGAAAAAAGACCAAACGGTGCCTAATGGGAGGACACCTCGTCCTTGAATACAAATGGATGATCATTGGAGGAATTTTTGGCCACTAAGCATTCCTTATGATCGGCCACCTCATAGGGACCAAAATGCAAATATTTTATTTTTAGGGGTTATATGCAATTTTAAGAAAAGTAAATAAGTATGGATTTTTAGAAAGTTAAGAAAGTATTAAGGGGATGACTAAGCAAGAATTGGAAGCCAAATGTCTCCTTCATAGCTGGCCACCTCACAAGGACTAAAGTGCAAAATATTTTGTCTTTAAGGACTAAAGTGCAAATATTCTTGTCTATAGGGGCCAATGTGTAATTTTAAGAAAATTATGTGATTGTAGATAAGTATGTAAATTTTGAAAGATGGACTTTTCTAGCTAGGACTTCAAATCCAACTAGGCGTATGATGAATTACAAGCTTGGTTACCATAGTTACATTGGAAACCAAGGAAAATTAGTTAGGGATGAGTTTGAAAGAAATCTTGAAATTTCAAGCCTCCATATGGCCTATATGGCCAGCCACCTCATGTAGTCAATGAGCAAATATTTTGCTCTTAAGGACTCATATGCAAGAATGAAAATAAGAGTTTCATTGAGAAATGGACATGTCATGCTTCTAGGTTTGGTGACTAAGCACACTAGCCTTGCTTAGTTGGCTAAGTGTGGTGCTCCAACAAGCATGTATCTCCACATGGCACTCTGGCCGGCCACCTTAGTGGTTCTATGAGTAAATATTTTACTCTTAAGGACCAATATGAAATCGTGAAAATTTGAGTTTCACTCGAACTTGACACATCCCGCTTCTAGGTTGGTGACTATGCATACTAGCTTTGCTTGCTTGGCTAAGCTATAAGCTTGAGCAAGTATGACCCCTCCACATGACACTTCATGGCCGGCCACCACAAGGGTTCTATGAGCAAAGAATTTTGCTCTCAAGGACCAATATGCAATTTAGAAAAAAAAATTTCCCTAACTTTGAGAGTTTGACAAGTGGTGTTTCTAGCCTTGGTGAGTAAGCATATTAGCTTTGCTTACTAGGCTAAGTGTTGAGTTTGATTAAGTAGGACCTTCCACATGGCCCTAGATGGCCAGCCACCACATGGAGTCTATGAGCAAAAACATTTTGCTCTTAAAGACCATTATGCAATTTTAGAAGTAAAAAGTAATTCAAGAATGAATTTAATCTTAAGTTGTGCAGCTCATTCCCTAGCCTTCTTCCCTAAGAGCCAAACCAAAAGAAAAGAAAAAAGAGAAGAAAAGTGAGCAAGAGAGAGAGGCCGGATTTGGTGTTGAGAGTGTGTGAGGAAAATTTCTCAACCATAGCCTAGATCCACCCTCTTGAATCTTGATGTAAACCTTTTACCCTCTGGTTCTTCAATTGAGATTTGGGTTTAAGATTTAAGTGTATTTATGTGTTGAAAATGTAAGAGCATAAGCTCACTTTTTAATTTCATGCACTAGAGTTTATGGTAAGTGCTTGATTATGCTTGATTAGGGTTTGGTGATCTCTAGCTATGATTTGATGCAAGTTTTTGATTATTGAGTTAGAGGTTAGTTGGCTGTGTGAATGCCTATTACATGTTTGCTATATGTCCTTATATGCTAAAAAATGATGTCTTATGAATGAATAAGGAAAAGGGTGTGATATGTTGCAATTAGGGTTTAAGAAAAACCCTAAAAGCCCTAATTTGGTATAAATTACCATTTGGGTTGCACAAAAGTTATATGGATAAGAAATGAAAGTATGATTATGAAAATGTTATGAAACACCCTGCATACTTGACGTAGGCTCACGGTTTTAACCGTTCGAGTTAGTGTGTGCGTAATTTTACATAAGAACTCATTTGAATGAAATCTGCCATCTTCGAGTTTAAATGGACAGTTTTTTGGAAACAAGATTTTGACACCCTTAGAGGCCGAATTTGAAAAAGTCAAAACTGCAAAATTGTAGGAAATGAAAAATCCTAGGGGCCAACATGAATTGTTTTTAAAAATAAGGCTTCTAAGGCCTTCATTTTTTATCAAAACCCGAGACCAATCTTTATGATTAGTGAATATGGTCAAAAATTTTCAAAGGAAGAAACAAGCAAGTTAGAGACAGATTCAAGGTTTTGACCAAAAACAAAAGTTTTAGATTTTGCTGAAGTCTACAACTTTCATGAAGGAAACTTTGTGAAATTCAAAACAGATTTTTGAAGAAACACTAGATTTCCAAAATCGTGCAGGGTACGGGCAATTCCTGCACAGGATTTTTAAAACGGCAATTCCTGCTTATACACTAACAACCAAATTTATTGGATTAAGTTGTTTAAATACAAGTGTTCTATGTCGATTTTTGGATCCAAGGTTACTTATAGTAACCAAATGGGATACCAATGTAACATAAGCTTGTAACTAGGGTTTTTAGGGATGTTGGTGTGGATACTAACATTAAATGATATGATTCATAATAAGATAGGATGATTCTTATCTTATGACTTTTCTGGAAACAGGAAGATAACCTATTACTGTGATATGGCGGAACACAGGATTCAGGAATTGGCATAATCGGTAAGTACAACTCCGCCTACAATATAAACGAAAAATGTTTTCACTGCTTGTTTGTTTTCACCGTCATTACATATAAGCAGTTAGAAGTGCATATGATTATTGTGGCATCATTAAGCATGCTCATTAATGCTAAATCACTTGGTAAGAGTGAAAACCCAGTTTCAAGTAAAAAACTGCTTATAAGTACGAATTGATTTCAAGTACGAAATGGTTTTTCAAATATGTATTAAAGTAAGAACAAGTTTTCAAGTATGATATGAAACAAGTTTTCTCATGTCGTACCGACTTGCACTAGGTCAGGTTTGGTCCATGGTTTGAGTTGGATAGGATGGCCATCCCAACCGCTCCATGGCTACGCGCCACGGTACGTACACTTATGTTAAGAAATGGGCCCAAAAAGTATGCTAACCTAAGAAAACATAATGAAAGAATAAGCGGTTCATGCATTGTTATTTAAATGTTTTGCGGGTTAATAGTTGTATTTACTGAGCAAAAGCTCACGACTTACGTTTATGCTGTAGGTAAGCAATCTATGAGCAATATGTGATACAAGGCAGTGGAGCGTGGCAGTGCAAAACTATGAAACTGTGGGCTGGGAGCTGTTATGCATTTTTTATTGTATATTGTTATTTACTTAAATATGTTGTATTTAAGTTTAATGCTTCAATTCTGAAGTAAGCAAGTAAGTAAGTATCTGTACATATATATGTGTGACTATATACTGAGATGGATTTCAGTTCCAAGTTGTTTAAAGAAAAAAAAATTTTAGTCCCCATTTCTGCATGTTATGCTTTGAAGTAAGTAAGTATGGTTATGGTAACGGCCTACGTAAGGTGGGTCGTTACAAAATTAGCCTCAAACGACTCAGAAATAGTAGAAAGACATACCTTTCGGATCAAAAGAACATAAAACAAAGATAAGGAAAATAAATCTTGCCTGAAAATCTAGTGATTTTGGAAACTCTTGGACTCTCTAATTTTTTGGATGGCTCCAAGCAAAGAAATAAGGAGAGGAATAGAGGGAGATGGAGAGTTCTAGCCCTTTGAAAAGAGATCAAACTGTCATGACAATCCTATCATGCCTAATCAAATGGCACAAATCACAAGGCTTCCAGATTCTCGCTTAGAGAGATTATTTCACGACTATTCAAATTTCAAAAAAGCAACCATCGTTTTGGGTTATTCGATCAGCATTTGCCACGTGTAAAGAAGATTCCTTTTTTCTAGGGCTCGATATTTTTGATTGATTAGTGTTGGTATCTACTAGACTTCTGTGATCTGACATTTCCGATTATCAACATGAATCATTTTTCCAAATGATGAGTATCAAACACTCTATTGAGAATTCATTGCTCGATAGAGTGGGGGGCTATCTATTGGGGTTAGACTTCGTCACCCCGAAATATTATAACTGCTTCATCGCGACCTCTAATCAACAAACGACGAATGTCGGACCTGATGGATCAAGTGTTCTCAAACATTTAGGCTCGGCCTAACAAACGATTGCCATTCACAAGAGTGACGAACGACGAATGATCAACCTCGACCATTTAGTCTTATTTTCCTTGAGGCCCGCCAATTTACCAAGTATGGTTCAGGTGGGCATTTGGCCCAATAAATGAATGAAGAATGATGCTTCATCCTTGCTCATTTTGGATGGCTAGTTCGTTGTTCAGTGCTCATATTTGAATAACATCAAACGGAGAAAAGATCAATCTCCATAAATTGTAAAGCCCAAGATCAATCATGGCATCGTGACCCATGCTTTTGCCCATTATTGTCCTAAGAACTCAGACCCATGATTTCTCTTCTATAAATAGAGGAAGAGCTTTCTCATTTAGGAAAGCTTTTCAGCCCTTTGCCTGCTGTTATTTTGTCGCATAATACCCAGAAATTGTAAACCTCTTGTACTCATAATTCATATATAGTGAAAAACCACATACTTAAAAGATGTAGCACAATTCCAGCAAATCTCTCTAAATATCGGTGTTATTATCTTTCACCACTTCCATTTTTAATTTATATGTATCGTTTTCTTATTATGATTGTTTTGTGACTCCTATGCGATGTCCGAGGACCCCAACAATTATTGTATGTTAATTTCTTTATCGACTAACTCTGATTAAAATTTGATAATAGATTCACAACATCTATACTATTTCTTTAGGTC
>CM046380.1:15158367-15176367 GCA_025413485.1 Ficus microcarpa | reverse complement strand
GGTAAAAATAGCCATAATGCCTCGTGACGTAAGAACTCACGTCACCCTCCACTTTCTCCCTCGAAGAAAGAAACACTCCAGCTGTCCAGCACATCTGTCTAAATGTACAAAAAAGTTTTTTGTTTTGTAATGTCGGCAGAATCTAGCCCGACGTTTCTTTTTATCTTTCCGTAACTTTCGGCCCGATGTTTTGGCCTCCCATTTCCTTTTGTCGGCCATGATCTAAGGCCTCAATTATGTTCTCCAACTATTTGTAAAAATTGTGTAAAGTCCGGATTTGAAATCCGAACTCCCTTCTACTCGTTTCTCCTATAAAAGGAGCACTCCCCTTCCTCGAGAAGGCAGAGACCACCTGTAAAAACCTTTATGAATAATATTTCAGTTTTACAAATTATGTCCAGCTAAAAACCCTTGTGATATACTTTAGGAGTCCCTGTAGATATATTATAGTCTATACAATGATCCGTGGTATTTGAGTTAATCTGCTGGTAATAAATTACCAGTCATCACACTGATATGGTCCGTATGTAGGTAGTCTGATACGATACCTTGTCATAGAGTCGAAGATCAAGTCGAAAGATCAACTTCTTGTGAACAGGAAGCTTGAAAAGCTCCAGAAGGATGTTCGAGCTCGCCCAGGCAAGGAGTGCCGCTTAGAGCCAACACATCCCAAAGGACTTTTTAGTCTCTCCTTAAGGCAAGAATGGTCTTAGGCCTGATTTACGACAGTTAAAGCAGGTGTCGTTGGGCCATTTCCCTACTGATAGTCTCAAAATATGAACAACGGGAGGAATGATATTATTATTGGAGTGTTTGTCAAATGTCCAAATACATATGGAAAATCAACGAACATTCGTGAATATATAGGGTTTTTTTTTTTTTTTGGACATGTCTATATAATGTCCAAAAATCTAGGAAAAGTTTTACTTTTTGCAAAACTTAAAATTTTGCATCACATTTTGTTTTCTTTCCTTTTCATGATAAAATATGACAATATTTTTCCATTTTGTAGGCAATAAATAGTTGACCATACTGTAAAACATTGGTTTTCAAGTCCATCAGGGCCATCACTGATGGATCATGATCATGGTCAATCATTAATCAATCAAAATTGAAAAAGAAAAAAAAATGACAAACAGTAATTTTGTTAAATGAAAAAAAGTATTTTGACTTTAGAGTAATTCAAGGAATATAAGACCTAATTATACAATCTTTACAAAAAACTTATGCTCCGTTTAGTGAAATGGTTTGAGTTGAAATTTTTTAATTTGAATTTGTTGACTTTTTAAAAACTAAATCTAATTTTTGTTAACTTTTCAGGAAAAGACAAAAACTGAGATGAAAATATTGAGTTTAAAATGTAATGCCAAACGTAATTTAATATTTAAAGCATTAATATATGAAGTATCTATATAGTTAAAACAGACAGTAAAATTAAATAGTACCCAAGATTTATTCCATGCGATAATAGCAATGCATCTACTAATTGATTACTCAAAATAGTCAGATGTAACCTACTCTAACTATTTCAAATATTCTACTCATTATATTTGGGAACATATGTTTATTCGTTGTGAAAAAAATACATTTATATATATATGTATAAATATATGTATAAGTAATTCATTGAACAAACATTAATAGCATAACTACTCGTGATTGAATATAGAGTAAATTACAAAAAGTTGATTCGGGAGCTAGCTCAAATTTTGCTCGAATTAGTACGTATTAGCTATTACTGGATAAGGCTGGTCTGAAATTTCAACTCTCATATTTGATATACAAAATGACAGGAAAATAATATTCCAAAACTAGGCTAGACACCTAGATATGTCCAAACTTACGATACATTTAAAGTAGGGAGTTATTAAAGTGTGGACCAATGTACAGTTGTTATGTCGTCCAACTTTCTTTACAAGTTTGTCTGAACCTTTTGTCTTGTTTTTTGTTTTTGTTGGAAAGGTGATTTTTTTTTTTAACACATTACAAATTACAAATCTATCACAACCAACCAAAAAAAAAAAGACCTATTGTTTCTCCACTTTTTTTATAATAAGAAAAGATATCAGTAATATCTTCACACTCCTAATTCAGTGTATAAAATGTAAACAGTTTAGGATTATAAGTATAATGATAAAAGATCCTTTCTCTAGATATTGAACAGCTAATAGATTAGGAACTCACTGAATCCATTAACAAATAATTGTCAAACCGACGTATCTATATGGTATATAACTCAAATTCACAACCTCATAGAAAGTAAAGATTTCAAATAAAGCTTCTTTTACCGTCACGTCACCATCATTCGTTGGGGAAGTGCAAGTAGAACGGTGACAGTGGTCACCACTTGCCTACTTGTCGAATGGTGATAGTGGTCAGTGCGAGTAACGTGGGGCAGGTACGTACGGTCTTCTTTGAAAATTCATTGCTCATGCCCATTCTTTTTTCCAGAGAGAAAAAAAAAAAGAAGGCACCATTTGAATTAGATATGCTTCAACATTCTGAGTTGAAGACATACCAAAAATATATATATATATATATGGATATATTTGTAGATATTTATATCTAACCTAGAGAATGACTTTCCTTTCTTGTAAAATATAGAGTATTATTAAATAAAGTAATCACGTTGAAAAATTGAACAATAATTCAGATGACTAATTTCTTGATGTCACACTTAAAATGAAAAGCATCATTATATTAAAAAAATGTCAAATTACACTTCTTATTTACATTATGAGTGAAGGATGGTCCATTTAAAAGACAAAGCGCATATATATATACACACACACTCATGTATGTGTAATGATGCATAAATATATGTAATTAATGATGATAATTTTGACAAAAGAAAAGGAAGGATAAGCTTTAGATTTTCCTGCAAACTTTTGAAACTTAAAATGATGTGCTCCCGAATTTTAAAAAGTAACATATGTTCTCCCGAATTTTCTATGCCCTACTCCAACACTCACGACGGCAAGCCATCCCATCCCTTGTCCCCAAGGAAAGAGGGAAGATTACCTTCCAAGAAGGGATTGACTAATAAGATTTGATTTATGCTTTCGTACCTTTCACGTTTTAATGAACAAAACAACCTTTTTTAAATAAAAAAAAAATTTTTTTTTTTTCTCTATGGAACAATACTGGCTTCCAATAATCTAGCTATCTCTAACCACTGATTGCCAATTCTTGAGCTTCAGCGTAAAGATGATAGTCCTCTCATAACCCATTTATACGATCAATTTACCACTCGATCGGGTGTTCCCATTCACTACTACCATAGTACAATTATCATTTCATATATAACCTTATCTACCTTTTACATTGACACATGGCAATTTCTATCACACAAGCTAACAAAATGATTGAATTTGTTACATTTTCATAATTTAGGGAGAATAAATATGATACTTTGAATTCGTGCTATATCTTTACAAAGTTCAAAAATTAGAGGGAAAATGTTAAAATTTAGACTTTGTTTGGGATTTGAATTCAAACTCAAAATTTTCATATCAGTTTTTGTCTTTTTGTAAAAAAAGTTTTTTTATCTTTTTTAAAAAGTCAACAAAAATTATTATTAAAATTTAAAATTTTCAATTCAAACTCATTTACCAAACGGACGTGTACAGTTTTGGTAGAGTTATAAGGAATGGTTGAAAGTCAATACTGATGGCTTGATTATCGAGAAATGTGGATCGGAAATGGTCCCTGAACTGCGCCAACAATGACATGACTGCATCCGTGTATACAGCCACACAAATATCTTTGGTTCACCGTATATCTTTTTGAGATTTTTTTTTTTTTTTTAACTTCTATTTTATTATAAATGGTTTGTTTAAATGATATGTAAATTTTTTTGTCGCTCTGTTTATCGTTTGATTTTCATTTTTTTGACTAGTTTATATCACTGAAATTTACGCGAATTCAATATCCATGATTTTGGTGTCAGGCAATATTACAGATTTGTGTTGATTTTGTCACTAATAAGCATAATATACTCTCAGCTGTGAGTTTTTTTTTTTTCCTATGCTATACTCAAGTAATATTGACGCGTCCTCAGTGATAATGAAGAATTTTGAGGGCCAAAAATTAAGGTGATGTGAGAAAATTAATATTCACAACAATCTTGGCTAAAGTCTCAGGACCTGTTTGAACATTAGTTTATTTTAAACTAAATTATACTTTTTTTATCATAATTTTTGTCTTTTACTGAAAAAGTTTTTTGTGTTTTCTAAAAAAGTTTTTTGTCTTTTCTGAAAAATTACTATTGAAATTTAAAAATTTTAAACTAAATTCATTCACCAAATACACCCTCAATCTACATAATTGAAGGGATGACAAATAAAGGAGAAATGGGAATGACATTGAGAATGTGATCGATCGGGAAGTGAAAAGTGAAGTACAGTTATAAACCGTTGCGGAGGAGGACTAAAGGCGAGACTTGGTTCCAGTGGTGCAGCATGCGTCTCAGCTTATCTGAAAAATGAAAACATCTTTTATTCGAGGAAGGATTGGCCAACTATAGGGAAAAAGGATTTGTAGAAAATCACTTCAATTATGGGATGTGGATCATAGGATGGAGAAATTTAGTGGAATGATATTTCAGCGATGATTTTGACGACAAATAGTCCTTGGCTAGAAATGATTTTCATGAATGCGTGTAGTTTTCCCTCAAGTTCTAAGGCTTCGATTCAAAGTATATCTGCTGACCTGCTAGTGATAGACTAGCTCTAGTGCACAAATTTTGCGCAAAATGTCAAAAAATATCCGGGATATTTCCACAAAATGTCCAAAATTTTGGGGAAAAATTTTTACAGAAGTAAAAATTTTAATTTTGTCGTATGTTTCATACAAAACAGTGCAATCGGCTTGCCTACAGTAGGCTTGAGCAATTAGTTTTCTACTATTATAATATGAAGCTAAAAATATGAGGACATGGAGGCAGAGCGAGATAAAGTAGTAGAAACATTTTATTTGGACTTGCTTGACGCAGTAGTTGAGTCAGGTATAGAAGATGATGATGATCTTATTATTTAATGGATTAGGCCAATACATTTAGATGATGAGAATGGCAATCTAGATTGAAGAATTATAGGACATGCTCGAGAGTTTGGCATTAATGTTGATAGAGTACTAGTCAAAGAAGTAGGTGCTTCTCCTAATAGTGTTACTAATTCTTTTGAGGTAGTTATGCAAACGCCCAAGCAAAGAAAAAACGTTTCTTTGCAAGATAGAAATGATGATGATGAGGATAGTGGTCGTAAACGTGGCTGTGGCCGTGGTCGTGATTATGATGGTGAGAATAATGAAATTATAATTTTTTCATATAATTAGAAACGCTCGAAATTTGTATGTAGTATATTATGTTTGACATGTAATATTTATGTATTATATTATATTATTGTATTTTGTTTATAATGACTAATTAGTACGTGTAATACTCTATTGAAACTACAATCAATGTATAATAATTTGGATTTCCTAATTCATTATGCAACATGACTCACATATTTGATAAAAAAAAAAAAAAAAAGAGTTATTTTTTATTGTAAAATTAGTTTAGACTAGTTAATATTAATTATTTTTACATTTTGTAAAGTTTCAGTAATAAATTATAAGTTTTTTTTTGTATCTATTTTTTTTCAAAATATTCGTCGATATTATCCGTAAATCAAAACCTGGATAATCCGACCTCGACATTTCTATCATTGGTTCCTACCGGAGGAAAAAGACACTTCAAATTTTGATGTACTACAGTCTTAGCTTAATGGCCTTATTCACCTAGTGGATGATGAATATCACGATGAGCAGATCACGTGGCCTTTTTCTACCAAACTTTTTATATGACCAGCTGTAGTATGCAGAATTATCTATAACGGACTGACTTTTCCTTTAAAAAAAAAAAAGGGTAAATCTCTTACTGATTACTCTCTGAAACTGCAGCAAAAAAATTAAATCAATAAAATGAAATAATCCATCCTTATACATTCTCTTCGATTTTGATTTATTTATTTACCCTAATCTGCTTACGTGCCATTTTATAAATCCCCCCACGCGAATGATTAATCACTGGTTTTTATCTTCATTATTATTTTTAATTCTCTTCTTTTTAATTATTTTTTTTTGCTGAACACAGTCCTATATTGTTGTATTTATTTAAAAAATGGAGACTATTGTAATTTAATAGAAAACTACTTTTATTAAAAGTAAAACAAAGATAAAAGCAAGCAGAAGCCAAAAACAGAATCTAAAAATCACAAATTGCAACTTCTCAAAATATCTTAAAAACTACATTGGTATTTGTGATCTTTTTTTTTTTCTTTTTCTTTTTTGGTCAGTGTTGGTATTTGTGTTCTTCGACTTTCATTAGTAAACCCCATTTACAATGGCCTTCTGTGTAGAGGCTATCACACAGGCCGAAGTAGGCTTACTAAGTCACCAGGTTGAGAACTACGACAAGGAAAATAATGCTGAGCAAATGATGACTGAACTAGATCTAGTCGATGAAAAGAGAGAACAAACCCTCATCCGGACTGCTGCTCGTAATCAAATGGTTATCAAGTACTACAACAAAAAGTTTCACCCAAGGACTTTCAAAGTGGGAGACTTGGTCCTCAAGAAGGTCCTGGTCCAAGTAATTGGGTTGGGCTCCTTTGGCCCCAAATGGGGCGGACCGTTTAGGATCACTGACGTCGTGCGACTATGGACATATTGACTAGCCGACCAAGATGAGACGGTTCTCAGACACCTCTGGAATGCCGACCACCTTAAGCATTTTTATCAGTAGTTATCTTATTGCTTAAAGTCATGTACCGATTATCTCAATAAAATGAAGCGTTTTTAAATTACCTATTTTTGTTTCCTAAACTAATTTAACAAAGAAAGCCAATCTGGTCTGCTCTAGTAGGCCATACTATTTGCAAGGTCCAAGGACCATCGAGAAGAGAAATGTGGTTCTCATAACGGGAAGCCGACCAGTGTTTGACTTGAAGTTTATTTTATTTTAAGAAAAACCCAAGCCAATCAAAGAAAACACCTAAGCAGGTACACCCTACTAAGTCTGCTTTAGCAGATCACATTGTTCCCTGAGTCCAAAGACCAACAAGAGGAAAAATGGGGTTCCCACAAATAAATGCCGACCAGTGTCTAACTTGAGGTATATTTTAAGAAAAACCCAAGCCGACCACAGGAGGCACACGAGCAAATACACAACCTAGACTATTCCGACAGACTACATGGTTCCTAGGGTCCAAGGACCACTCGAGCTGGTCCGCTCGACCACCTTTAGATTTGGAAAATCCTTACAGAATCTCCTTAGTCTAAAAGGGCTACTAGAAGGATAAAATATTAACGTATAACCATTGAACTGTAGAAACACTAGCAGATTGAAGAAACAGAAAATCTCATTAGTCTTAAAATGTGGGGGGTAAAATCATGACACCCCGAGCTCCAAAAATAAAGAAATAAAAAATAAAATGAAAAAGATATGCAGAAAGAGGTAGGGCTTCTTATTGCTCTCCCGGACCAGCCTGCTTAGTTGTAGGCGAATCAGTAGGAGTCTCCAGCTCCTCAATTATCACAATGTCTTCAGTTACCTGGCCGCCCACGACCACTTCACCCTCTTCATCGTCTCCGGCTACTGCGTCATCGCCATCGCCAACCATTTTCCCGGAGATCTCGGGGCATGAACGACCAGTTTAACCCAGTCCAGGTAGGGTTGGATAAGGTAAAACCAACCTTCATGTCCCTCATCCCTTTTTTATATTCGGTAAGGAGATGGGCCTCGAACTACTTGGATTTCTAGTACTTGGAGACCGACAGTTACTGTGCCTGGTCGAAGGCCATGGGAAGTGCTTCTTGGAGGTATTAAGAGTGATCGAACCGAACCAAGGACAATTCAACTCGGCCTCCTTCCTTGCCTCCTCGGCCTTGCGTGCTTGCTATTCAACCTTTTTAGCCTTCTCTGAAGCCACCTTCACAGCTTCTCGCTACTTCTTAACTTTAGTGACTGGCCCGACCACTTTCTCTTCCATAGGATTGATGTGGCTTTGGGCAGTGGTATTGTTGAAGGTAAGCGAGTGAGACCACCTAACAAGTGCAAAGCTGGTCGGAATTAAAAGGAAAAAAAAAAGAGAAAAGAAAAATAATGGAGGAATATCTCAACTAGTTTGTTGATCATGTCTTCACTGACCTGGATGTGATCTGAATGCCAGGAGAACTCGACAACTTCTGAAATCAAGCAATCGTCGAACTTGGCCACAATTGCCTTCTATGCCAATGACCTTTTCTTGATAGGCTCGGCTCAAGTGACTATGACTGATGGGTTAGGGAGCTCACATCTTCCCGCCTTGCTCGACTAGGTAGCTTAGTTGAGACATGCTACTCTTCTTGTGTACGGCTCACCTAGGCTAACGAAAGGGTCGAAAGAGGCCTCATTCACTGATCCAGAACTGTGGCCGCCCGAACCGGTCTTACTTCCTTCTCCCCTATTGGAGAACTTTCAATGTAACTAAGCTGTGCTCTCCTAGTCATTCGGCCCTTTGGTCTTGCACTGTCCCTAATTGCTCATGATCGGCTCTACAAACAAATGAGACAAGTTAATTACTGGTTGGAATGTTAATAATAGAAAGCTTTTGGTAGAGGCGACCTTCAATCCGAAGACCCCATGCGAGATAGAGTTACCAGATCACCTCCTCCACGACTTTGTCGGCGATCCTTGGGCCCTACGTCCCAGGGGAGGAACTGCCAGACTACAGACCAGAGGTAGAAGTGGTCAACACTCCTCAGGGGGACCTCTGATCGAGCAACAGAAGTGTTTGCCACGTTAGCAGCAACCACCGTCTGAACGTGATAGTGGACAGTAGGATGGGGCATTAGCGTTATAATTGTCACTTCCTCCCAGATCGCATTGATCGAGAATGGTCGTGTGGGTAACCAGATGTGGAGGATGAATCGAACCAATTGTACTTGGCCAAACTCTCATTTGCCATAGTCAGTTTTGGTTTCGCTCAGGGTCCAGCTTGTCCCGGAGCTTCTCGATCCTTCCTCGATTTATAAATTCCGTGTGTGGTTCCATTGTCCACACATAATCCCTTTTGAATGTGATGAGGAACCACTCCTCCGAGGGCACCTGGTTGTAACTCACCCGACCAGACAATCACATGCCCGTCGCGTAGAACCACAAGTGCTTATAGTTCTTGTCAGAGTTCGGGCAACCTATAATGAACATTCCCTGGTACCCTGGAAATAGTACGACCCAGACGAAGAAAGAGCTGTCTTCATCTAGTGGAGATTTTGAAAGACGTTAAACAACAGCTCCTTGCAGTAGTACTTTGCTCAAAAAACAAAGTAACTTATCAAGATCCGATAAGCATTAGCGTTCAGCTACAATGGGGCAATGTTTATTCTCCAGAGTACCTGCCTAAGAAAAAGATGGAATGGCAGACGAAGGTCGGCACAGAAAGACTCTGCTGACAGAGTTACGTGGTCAATAAGAGGTTGTGATGGCAGGTCATTCGAACCAGGCACGACCAATTCTACATCTTGTGGGATTTGGAATTCTTCCCACAACGAATCCAAGAACTCAAGGATGACCGCTAAAGTAAAATAGTCCATAGTTTCCATATCTGCCATCTAGTAAACCAAGTTACTGTTTATCCACACCAGACGGATGCAATCATGCTAACAAGATTGGATAGGCTTACT
This sequence comes from Ficus microcarpa, assembly GCA_025413485.1. Classification (NCBI taxonomy): domain Eukaryota; kingdom Viridiplantae; phylum Streptophyta; class Magnoliopsida; order Rosales; family Moraceae; genus Ficus; species Ficus microcarpa. The sequence continues at coordinate 15,166,662 of CM046380.1, read as the reverse complement.
TGGGGGGATCGTACTCCCCAAGCTCTTAGACCCTTCGTTGGGGGTTTCTTCATGAATGGATGTGCTCGACTGCCCGACCATTTTTGCCATTACTGCGTCGTCTTCTTCTGTAAGATCCACAACCCGAGACGGTTGTACTAGAGCCTACACACCGTTTAACTCGTCCATAAATGAGAGATCAAGACGAGTGGTGGGCCCCATCTGCAGAATCTGCCTTAGCCATTGGACACCTTTTCACGCATGCCCAGTCATCAACACTAATCTTCTTTGGGTAGGGATGTTGGAGACATCCGACAAGTAGTTTGGAGTCCTCTCTAGTTGCCCGGATAAAAACATAGTACGGTCGCCGGAGTTAAAGGAATCTGTGCTCCCCAAGGAGCCTATTACATTGACATCCTTGGAGAGATTATCTTGCTCAGAGTCGCATATTAGGTCGCTCATCTTGACAGAATTCTTGCAAAAAGTAAAAGGACTACCTTCTCGAAAATTCTCAAATACGTCGATCATGGATTTCGTTCAATCTTCTCGGCTGTTGTCGGGAGCTCTCGGTAGTTAGTATGAATAATGAAGACACGAATGAAAAAAACTGAAGCCCCAACCCCCTATTTATAGGGGTGGATTTAGGTGGGAAAAATTGAGTTCGGACCTTGAAGTGTCAGTCTGACCACCTACCAATCATGGCATGACACGTGGCATTAATTGACATGTGTCAAAAGTTTTTTGTAAAACGTGTATTCGACTATGTCAAACCAAACCAACAATGACTAGGCCTGGTGAGAACTACTTCGACTAGATCTGACCAACATCTCGAGACAACACGCCGATCACCTAAGCAATCGTGACCACACATCCACGAACACACCTGGCTTGATCAACTGGCGAGTGCTTGAGGGGCTCCCGTTAATGGTATGATTTCTCCGACGTTGGAAGACCACTAGTTCACCAAGGAACTAGGTGTGCGAGAACAAATGGACCAATTTTCACGCCCAGTGGAGAAGATCCAATGACCGAAATATATCTGACCAGACCGGGTAGATCAATTGCCGAGGATTCTTCTTGGAGCACCCATTTGATCTACCAACACATTCGATGTACTGCTGGTCCTCATGCTGGCTCTCCTTCATAGACCCTGAGCAGATCACCGTCAAGGCCCGTGGTACTGGTCAGGGCAACACTTCCCCGACCACAACTGGATCCTTGCCTGTGCTGTGGACCCCATACTGTCCTTGCCATGCTGTCCTATACCGACTGACAATAGTACTGTGGCACAGCACAGCACACCCACCACCCTACGCCACCTTACACCTGACATCCACTACCTGTTACTGTACATGTCCTTGTCCCTGTCTTGGCGCCGGCTTTCGCCGTCTAACCGGACTGACACATTACTTACCACTTACACCGGTACTAATCCGTACATGTGTCCCTCGTCACAAAACTGTAGGGGCACGTGGCACTCGCCTAGTGGAGGTTCGGTGCCTGTATGCCCGAAGTATGTCCACTCACCGGGATCACTTAGAGTACAACCCATCAGGGTCACCCGAGTGCCTGGATCCGTAGGGAATGCCTATAAATAGAGGATTAGCTCGCCCATTCAGGTATGACAACTTTTTCTTACCAAAGCTCTGCTTCTTTGCTTACTTATCAGTATCATTACTGACTTAAGTATCGAAGTGCTCTGAGCAGACACCCTACTAGTATCTCGTTTACTCCGAGGTGCTTCTTTTTTATAGGCAACCAGACAGAGAACGACTATTTAAAGCGGATCACGTCAACTATTCCGATCAGGTGTTGGGCCAAAGGTTTTTGACATCAACACTATGACTATGAATCGAAAAGTTAATTGAAAGACTGAAACAATAGTTGCTACAATAAATTTTTAAGGATTGTTTTATTTTTATTATATTTATAAAAAGAATAATAATAACAGGGATACCAACTCTAATATTAATTTTTAAGTATAAAAAATGACATATGTTATTTTAACAATCAGATGATTGCAATCTAACATTTTTTTTAATAATATTTATCCTTTTCACATATTGTTCTAAATAATACCGTTATAATATTTTAAAAATAATACTATAAAGATATCAATTTCAATCCCAACTCTTGTATGTCAATCTGCATGACATATGATGTGGCCATCCATCTCATACACCACATCAGCATTTTTAGTTTAACACTTTTTTTGCTAATGTGCCCCCTAGCTTTATATTCATGTCAAACGAAAATTAATTTAGCTCACTAAAAATAAATGGAAAAAAAAGGGAGATAAAATATAAGGTCATATATCACGGTATACAAAAATAAGAATTGAAATTGGGGTTCTAATATTATTCATTTTTTAATTAAAACATCACATGTAATGTCTCGCTACTGGACTGGAAACATATAAGTTTTTTATTTTCTTTAAAGTAACGTACACGATTTATTATATTTTTTAATAAATAATAATTTCGTCTATAAAAGCACGAACTAAAATATCCATTCTCAACTTTCACTCTTTTCTCTTCCAAAACTCTCTCTGGCTTCTGAAGATGAGAGCCCATTTGCTACTCAATTTCTTCCTCGTGAGTAGCTGGCTGCTGGTTTTAATCCAGTGCGCCGCAGGTGCAGCGGAGCTCGATGAAGCATCTTCTCCTTCTACGCCGTTGTTGTCGCCGGAGAGCCTGAATTTGGACACCGGAGGGCTCAGCCGGAGCATCTTTCCGAAGGGATTTGTGTTCGGAACGGCGACGTCGGCTTACCAGGTGGAAGGCATGGCCCAAAAGGACGGCCGTGGCCCCAGCATTTGGGATGTTTTCATCCGAACTCCCGGTGAGAGCTCTCACCGTTCATGATCATTATCTTCATTTTCTTATTTTTATTTTATTTTTATTTTTATTTTGTTGAAAGTTTTAATCTTTTTGAGTTAAAAACAGAAACTGAAAACGAGTTTTTTTTTTTTTTTTTTTAAATTAATCTTCGGGAAACAGGAATAATTGCAAATAATGGAACGGCAGAGGTTGCAGTAGACCAGTACCACCGTTACAAAGTAAAAGTCTATTCTTTTCCGTCCCTTTTTTCTTCTTCCAATCCACGAGTCTCTGTTTTCTTTTTCTTTTTTCAATGTTCATTCTGTGGACTTTTGTCTTTTTATTTTTGTTTAACAAATTTTTCTTGGGGGAAAAAACTGATGACGTATTTAATTGGAAACAGTCATTATCTACCGTAAATTATGGGCTTGTTAAAAGGAAATAGCTTTAATTGGAAACAGTTTCTAACATATTCAGACATTAAAATTTCCCAATTTTAGTATGGATCAATTAAGGGAATTTTCAAAATTTTGTAGCATAATTTTAATCTGAAGCTGAAACTTGTTAGTTGTTAATTGGAAATTATCATTGAAAACATTGGGATCTTTTTTTTTTTTTTGAGTGTTTTTTCTGATGAGACATTGGGATCTTTTTAGGAGTGGGTTCATCATGCTTTTCCTTTTTCCTTTTTTCACTTTTTTTTTTTTTTTTCCTTTAGTATGTTGCCGACAGCACTTCTAACTCCCAAATTATTCGTTGGTTTTCTCAACCAAAAGAAAAAATAAAAAAGAGAATTCTTTGTTGGTTCACAAATGGGGCTGAGTCCCTGTTTCTTTCTCGTCTGGTTGTCTAGACTGAACTTATAACCACTACTTTATTTAAAAATTAAAAATAAGAAACCCTAAAATCAGTAAGGATTCTACAATGAGACATTATATTTTGCCTTATGAACGTTGTTTTAGTAGTTGTATTTATTTTTCAAATATATATACTTGGAGCAGTTTTTATACCATTTTTAAACGTGGATACTTATTGAAATGACCATTAAAAATTCAATTCAACAATTAAAACAAAAATAACTTAAAACAACTTTGTTATTTTCCCAATAATAAAATAATATTGATTTTCGTATTTTAACTATTATATAACGATATTTTAATTCACACATGATATTATTAAAACAATATGAAAGTGGATAAAATAAGAGATCACAGAATCGGATCCGGAATAATAATCAATTACTTCTTTGATCTCGTTGTCGCCTCGCCTCACAAGAGCACGTTCGCTATTATTAAAATAAACCTTAATTCTCTGCCCCAATAAATAAAAAATAAATAAACCCTCAATTATTTATGAGGTATGGGACTAAACCATATCATTCCGACAAATGTGACCAAAAACTGGGGATATGCAAATCATACTGGTTTTTTTTTTTTAATTATTATTATTATTATTATAAGTTTACAAACATTATAATATTTTGGATAGAATATTGATATAGACACTGATTGAAATAGATTAACCATGTGTTATCAAATTCAATTAGTTTACTTTGACAAAAGACCCACGAGCTTTAATGAGAGAATAGTGGGGCCTGACAATTACTTTCTTTGTCACTTTCATTTATAGCTTGTTTGGATATAGATTGTATTTAAATGTTCATTCAAATCGAATATTTTCATTTAAATATAAAATTTGAATTGTGTATTTAAAATAAATATGCGTTTGGATAGTTTTTGTTAAGTATGATATTTGAATAATATAAAGATAGAAAAGTGAGTTCTACAGATTATTTTAAAAATCAGAAACTTGTTTTTGTTGTTTCAGGAAGATGTTGATATCATGAAAAAGCTCAACTTTGATGCCTACAGGTTTTCCATTTCATGGTCCAGAATTTTTCCAGGTAAATTACCCAGATTCATTTTGCCCGAATGGCAAAACTTCATGAACTCTTTTTGTTGTTCTTCTTTTTATTATTTTGAACTTGGGATAGGGATTTGAACACAATACCTCAACTTTGAAGCGGGTGTGAAACTACCGTTAGGCCAAGCATGTAACTCTTTTGTTATTATTAAAACTATTTCCGCCGCTTTAATTTAATAATTTTGCTTCTTAATTTCAATGCAGAGGGTACTGGAAAAGTAAATTGGAAGGGGGTTGCATACTACAATAGATTGATCAACTACATGCTCAAAAGAGGTAATTTCTTTGGTGCATTTATTTCATATGCTACTAAATTTCAATTGGCACATCCGCATTGTAACTATTGTTTTTTTTTTTTAGGCATTACAAATTTTTTTGTTGTTGTGAATTCGATGGGTTTTAATCGAGACGATTTCATTTATGCAGGCATTACTCCATATGCAAATCTTTATCACTATGATCTTCCTCAAGCACTCGAGAAGAAGTATCTGGGTTTGCTCAATGACCAAGTAGTGTAAGTACCAAGACAAAAGCAATTCTCTTTTGAACAACAATTTTATATCCTTGAGTCTTACTTAGATAGAACTTGAGATGTACTTTACTACATTTTGCAGAAAAGATTTTGCGGATTATGCAGATTTTTGTTTCAAGACATTCGGAGACAGAGTAAAGAACTGGATGACATTCAATGAGCCCCGAGTTACAGCTGCTCTTGGATATGACAATGGATTTTTTGCCCCGGGGAGGTGCTCCAAGGCATTTGGGAACTGCACAGCCGGGAATTCAGCAACTGAACCTTACATTGCAGCTCACCATTTGATTTTATCACACGCAGCTGCAGTTCAAAGATACCGCGAAAAGTATCAAGTAAGTTCAACATGTCTGTTGCTTTAGATTCATCATGAACACTTGGCTTGGTTGGTCCAAATTGACTCCAAAATATTTACATTTTCAGAAAACACAAAAAGGAAGGATTGGAATTCTCACAGATTTTGTCTGGTATGAGCCGCTTACTCGATCAAAGGCTGATAACTATGCAGCACAAAGAGCACGGGACTTTCATATTGGATGGTAAATTTCCTTCTCAAGCCCTGATATCGATAGCATGCACTTGATGAATATATTGCCGCGAACATAGTTTGGTTCTCATCATTAGTGGTTCAATCTGGATTTTCTTCTCCATGAATGGTTATCTTTTAATCATAACTTGCATAGAGAAAGGACTACATTCATCTAAATGTAAAAATGTAGAGTAGTTTTTTGGTAATAGAGCCATCTACCAGCTACCAACTTTCTAACTTATTGACTTCACACAGGTTCCTTCATCCGATTGTGTACGGTGAGTATCCAAGAACAATACAGGATATAGTAGGCAAGAGGCTGCCCAAGTTCACAAAAGAGCAAGTTAAGATAGTGAAGGGCTCGATAGACTTTGTTGGTATCAACCAATACACTGCATACTACATGTACGATCCACATCAATCCAAACCGATGGCGTTGGGTTACCAGCAGGATTGGAATGCTGGATTTGCTTGTAAGTTTTTTCCCCTCTTCATTTTAGAACATACATAGCAGCTATAATTATTTCATTGCTTACTCCGTTTTGTGCATTTTCTCTTTAACCTTTCAGATGAGAAGAATGGAAAGCCAATCGGTCCTAGAGTAAGTTCTGTTAATTCAGTCGCACATTCCTTTCGCATAATAAGAAAACATGAACTCAAAGTTTTCTTTCTCTTTTCTCTCTCTATTCTAATGCAGTCATTTTTGAAATTTGCAGGCTCATTCTTATTGGCTTTACCAAGTTCCATGGGGCTTGTACAAATGTTTGATGTACGTAAAAGAACGTTATGGAAACCCAACAGTTATCCTATCCGAAAATGGTACAACTTTTTGTTATATTACAGGGCATAATTTGACCCATCGGTTCAGGGAAAAAATTCATTGAAATTGGTATAAATTTCACATCCGTATTGTTTCAGGTATGGATGATCCCGGCAACGTGACACTTGCTCAAGGATTGCATGACACAACAAGGATCAACTTCTATAGAAGCTACATGGCTCAACTGAAGAAGGCAATCGACGATGGAGCGAATGTGGTCGGTTACTTTGCTTGGTCTTTGCTTGACAACTTCGAGTGGAGGTTGGGCTACACGTCGAGATTTGGAATGGTCTATGTCGATTACCATACCCTCAAGAGGTATCCAAAGATGTCGGCTTACTGGTTCCAAAAACTGCTCCAAAGAAGCAAGAAGTAGAGCTATCCTATGGGACTCCTGTCTACGGTGTATTCTCCTTAGTACGTTTATGCAGGACTAGTGAGTTTTCCCTTTCCTTCAAGTTAATAAAAAATAAATGACTGTTTTCTCTTTTTAAAAAAAAAAGAGTGAGAGAAAGAAAACTATCTTTCTCTACTACTGTTGTATCTGCTTTCAATAATTTAAAAAAAAAAAAAAATTTCAGATCTCATCTGCTATTATCCTTTGCCTTGCTTCTACAGTCGCATTATCATCATTGAATTGCATAGTCATGGTACTGAAATCTGCCCCCAATAGTCACTGACCGTGAAGATGAATTTGACTACATTTACATTGAGCATGTGACCTATCTATATCTACTAATTTGCGAGCACATAGATCAAAAAGGAAAAAAAAAAAGTCACGTGGTCGTACGGGAGAGGCAACGAATGCACTGTAAAAAGTGCATTTGCGTTTTTAACGGTAGGTAAGAGATTTTATACATATCTAGACATATATACAATATAAAAAGATTCAAAAACTCTTTCTTCGATACACTTCCACAACTAACACGTGATAGCCTTTTTCTCTTCTTTTCTTTTTATTTTTTTATGCTTTTAATCCTTTTTTTTTTTTTTTTTTGGTTTCTAGCTCAATGAAACCGGTACCTATTGAAAGTCAAAATAGTATCTACACACAAAAGGCAAAAATATTAATCATAATTAACACACATAGGGATTGATGGGGGTGGTAAAAGATGATGGTGTCTTCCTAGTCTCTTCTTTTGTCTACTCAGGTTTGATCCTCATGGAACTCCCATAGGAGCCACACTCCAGCTTTGGCTGTGAATGCGTTGGGTTTGTGATGTTCTGAGTAGAACCTGAATTGACAATAGTAAGATGTTGGATTAGAGACCTATTTCTTCCTTACCATTATTAGAAAAGTGGATCTCGTCTATAGGATTGAAAATGGGATGATGAGAAGGTCACCACCAAAGCCTTTTCTAGTTATAAAAAAAATAGATTAGTCATAATTAATTGTCATGAAAATATAAATTGGAAGTACATGAGACTCTGGCAAAGATGTTGCACATATAACCAAAACACTCTCAAAAGGAATGCATCAACCAACTGCCTTTACATATAGATATCAAAAATGTTAAGTTTGTTGAAAAATGAGATATTGTAAAATATTCATTTAAATTATTTTTTATGATTGTTTTCGATTTTTAGATTGATTGATTGTAAAATAGAAAATTTAAATTTATTTGTGTTAATTTACATATCAGGAAATAGGAAAGTTTTTAGATATAGAAGATTTAACATATTTGGGTAACTT
>CM046380.1:15108718-15158267 GCA_025413485.1 Ficus microcarpa | reverse complement strand
ATCCATTTTTGTACTTATAACTTGTTTTTATATAGGAGCTAATTCATAATGCTCCTTGCTACTAAATCTCCTATCTATTGCTAGTCCGTAAATGAAACAATGTTAATCCTTTGTCTTCTTCTTTTGTCTTTTAGTCTCTCTCTCTCTCTTTTTTTTTTTTTTTTTTAAGATGATATTAGAACCAACACAACTGAATCTTTTAAAAGCTCTTGTGAATCCATGTCCATCGTGTAGGAGGTGTCATCATCATTTTCATTGCTAAATTTGCTGCTAAACCACCATTGATGTCATCATCATCTAAAAATGGATGGCCACCTTGGAATCCCATGCTTTTGTGAATGCGTGTGATCGAATCTCTTAACTAAATAGGTATTCTTTATCTCAGTACACATAAAATTACAAACGTGTAAATAAGAAGAAAAAAATGAAAAAAGAAAAAAAAAATATGAGAGAGAGTAAAGCAAAAAAAATATTGAAAAAAAATTGACAAAAAATGAGGAAAAAAAATCAGCATTTGTGTTTTTTTTTTTTTTTTTTTGGGATGTCGTACAACCATGAAAAAGAAAAAAAAAAGATTGAATTTAAAACCAAAAAAAAAAGGATCAATTTTTGATCCCTTGGTTCCCGCTTTGATCTTTTGTTCCCGTTATACTTTTGATCCCATTGATAATTGATCCTATCGATCTCATGGAATTAAATTAAAGCATATACTATGAAACTCATGTGAATCTAAGCCTAACATGTAAAACTTCAAAAATTGAAATATGTGCTGTGAAGCTTATGTGAATTTGAGCCTGACATGTAAAGCTTTTAGAAAACAATCTACTGTGAAACTCATGTGGACTTGAGTCTGTCATGTGAGAATTCCAAAGTTATTCTTAAAGTATTTAAGGCAAGTTGGTGCACCAATTTGAAGGGGAGTATTGAGAAATGAGATATTGTCAAATATTCATTTAAATTATTTTTTATAATTGTTTTCAATTTTTAGATTGATTGATTGCAACATAGGAAATTGAAATTTATTTTTGTTAATTTTCATATCAAGAAATAGAAAAGTTTTTAGTTATAGAAGATTTGACATATTTAGGTAACTTACCCATTTTTGTACTTGTAACTTATATTTACATGCGAGCTGATTCATAAGGCTCTTCACTAGCAAATCTTCTATTTATTTCTGGTCTATGGATGAAACAATGTTAATCCTTTGTCTCCTTCTTCTATCTTTTAGTCTCTTAAAAAAAAAAAAATTTCAGGATGGTATCATAGTCAATACAATTGAATCTTTTAAAGGCTCTTGTGAATCCATATCCATCATGTAGGAGGTGTCATCATCATATTCATTGTAGAATTCACTACTAAACCATCATTGATGTCGCCATCATCTAAAAATAAATGGCCACCTTGGAATCCTATGCTTTTGTGAATGCATGTGATCGAAACTCTGAACTAAATAGGTATTCTTTATCTCAATGCACATGGAATTGCAAATGCGTAAATAAGAAGAAAAAAAATGAAAAAAGAAAATATATGAGAGAGAGTAAAACAAAAAATTGACAAAAAAAAAATGAGGAAAAAAAATCAACATTTGTGTGTGTGTGTGTATTTTTTTTTTAATGTCGTGCAACCATGAAAAAGAAAAAGAAAAAAAAAGATTGAATTTGGAGAGAAAAAAAAAAAAAAGATCAATTTTTGATCCCTTGGTTCCCCCTTTGATCTCTTGTTCCTGTCATCCTTTTGATCCCATTGATAATTGATCATATTGATCTTCTTGAATTAAATTGAAGCATGTGCTATAAAATTGAGTGAATATGATCCTAGAATGTGAAGCTTTGAAAATTGAAGCATGTGTTGTGAAGCTTATGTAAATTTGAGCCTGACATATGAAGTTTCTAGAAATCAATCTATTGTGAAAGTCATGCGGATTTGAGTATGACATGTGAGAATTCCAAAATTGTTCTTAAAGTATTTACGGTAAGTTGGTACCGGGGGAGTATTGAGAAATGAGATATAGTCAAAGATTCTTTTAAATTATTCTTCATAATTGTTTCTAATTTTTAAATTTATTGATTATAATATAGTACATTTAAATTTATTTGTGTTAATTTTCATATTAGGAAATAGGAAAGGTCTTAGTTAGAAAAGATTTGACATATTTAAATAACTTACCCATTTGTGTACTTGTAAACTTATATTCATATGGGAGCCCATTCATAATGCTACTTATTAGTGAATCTTCTCTCTATTCTTAGTCTGTAGATGAAACTACGTTAATCATTTATCTCATTCTTCTATCTTTTAGTCTCTTATTCATTTTTTTTTAATTTTTCAAGAAAGTTCTAGAGCCTAATTAATGCCTAATGAAAAAATATCTTACACAGAGATAATGCCTAAATCGACCTTCATAATAGAGGTAGTTTAATAGAATACCACATATATTTATCAGAATACCTTTCGATGACTGAAGGCAATACGGATCACTTGTAGTCTCCAACCATTGGCACCGGTCATCAAAGAATATTTTGGTAAAATACTTTTGATATGCACCAGAATATGTTTGGTAACTAGCCTGATCTCTGATAACCGACAACTAGAGATTGGTGTTGAAAAATACTCTTTGTATTTTACTGGAATACTTTTGGCATTCTACTGAATTTTTTTTTATATTTTTATAGGACGTCATTTTTTTTTTTGGTTATCAAATATATTTTTAACATCAAATTATTTTAAGGGAAATTCTACAAGAGGGTAACTCTACTTTGTTAGATTGATGGGTACAAATATTATACCCTCCAATTCCAATCCAATGATATGAGTGAGTGAAGAACCACTGTATGAACCTAGTACCTTTCACATGTAATTTTAGTCAGATTACGACATTAATTATAAAAAATAATAATAATGATAATCCAATCAAATATCAGTTTTTTTTTTTAAGAGCAAATATCTCACGCGGACAGCGGCAACAGCCCGCCAACACCCCGGCAGTCCAGACGTGAATCCACCGCCACCACCCTCAGCAAAGAATCAAAGGAAACCCAATATGGATGATTTCTCCAACAACCGTAGTTAAAGATTGTGTGTGTGTGTGTGGGTTTTTTTTTTTAGGGGATTCAGCTGCCTTTTGAACCTTTTTTTTTTTTTTTTTTTTTTTGAAGTTTAACCAAATGCAGATTGAGGTGAATGTCAACACTGCATTTTTTAGAAACACATTGCCCAAAAATAAAGTGCAATTCTCATTTCATTATCTAAAATGCTTGGGATAATTAGGGTGTATGTCACAAAAATGAGGAGAGGATTAATTTTTGACGCAAGGTAAAACGTACCGTAAAAAATACCATAAAGATGATGAATTAAATAAACAATTACTTAATCTTTTTTCTCTCTCTTCCCCTTTCTCTCCCCCACACCCATTTTCTTCTCTAGCCTACAAGGTGCGATCATGACCTCTCGCAACTCCAATCGTAGTTGCTCCATCCAAAAACACAGGCCAATCGCTGAGTAGAAGTCACTCCATTGTCTAGACACCATGATCTACCGCCACATGAGCTCCGACGGCGCGATCCGAGCTCTCAACTCATCTTGATCTATAGTGAGCACGTGATATGAGGTTGTGACTGGAGCAACTGCGATTGTCAGAGATCTATCTCCTCCTACACTTGTGGTTGATCTCCAGTGTCAGATTATTTTTTTAGCTGATTCTTATTATGATTTATTGTGGATATTGTGAGAAATTTTTAGATATTTGTTCCATATTATGTGAATTTTTTTTAATTAATTTTTGTTGTTTTAGTGGATAATGGTGGCTCTTGTGTTTGTAACGGATTTTTGAAAGACTTTTTTTTTTTTTTTTGAAGTAATGAGATGATAAATTTTGAAAAATGTGCTGGATTTGATGGTTTCTTGCCGGTATCCTAGTGGTAAAGGTGGTTATCAGTTAGTAATTAATTGGTAACCAATTAGTAATCAACTGGTAACACGTTAGTGGTCGGTAATTGTAACGACCCGACTTTTTGGACCGTTAACTAGCTTACTTATTCTTATGTAATTTAGTCTTAACACTTATTTATATTTGGTTCTAAAAAAAGTACATAATTATTTTTAAATCATATTCGCACTACAAAAATTAGAATTACTAAAAATTTTTAACTGAGGAAATTAAAAACCTCTAGCAAATAATTATCCTATTCAAATTCATATTTAGATAATAATTAAAAAGCTAATACTTCATATTGATTAAAACGACAGAGTCTAAAGTCTTTTTCTCGTAAAGTACTCATACTAATTTAGTAGTACCAAAATATTGGAACATAACTATAAATGTAGTCGTTACAAAATAATTTAGGAAGTCTAAATGCGGAAATTAAATTCGTGGTAGTATCCCAATCCCTTCCTTCATCACCTTCGCACAGCTTCGCCAGTCCATGAAATATCTAAGTAGCGAACTGTTTACCGGCGTTACCTACAGCACGAACACATATATGTATGAGCTTTCGCTCAGCAAGTACAAACAATATCTCACAAAACATTTTATAAAGTCATATCATCACACGTAACATAAAAAATGTTCGAACATGCATGTGATCATATGTGTTCATTTATGTTTTATTATAGACATGTCTTGTTTACTTAAGGGCCCCTATGTCGTACCCATATGGGCGCAACCAATAGGGAGTTAGGGGAGCGACCCTCCAACAGCCTCTAAGGTCATATCTTATAACTTTCGTTCTTATCATATCCTCTCACTAATTGGAGGTTGGTACGATATTTAATCCTATCTTTTGTTTGCCTTATTCTCATTAATTGTGATAATGTGTAGATTTACATGTTACTATACATCTATCATTAGGGCATAATTATCTGTGAAGCATGCCAATCATATCAATGCAAGAGAAATTATGCACATCAAATATTTAATCAAAGCAATACGTATAATTCATATACTCATCACATCATCGAGTCAAGTCATAACAAACGTAGAGTATCAACAAAGAAAAACATTTTGTTCCATACTGTAGGTGAGGTTTGTACTTACTTATCTTATGTGCTTAAACTTCCGGAGTTATATCTCCTACTATGCAAATTTAAGAAATTATCCTAATTTAACAATATCTCATTATTAGATAAAATCATAGTTATATTACTTTATTCAACTATTCATTTATTTTACAAACTATAGTGAACTTAATTTACTTATATCATAATTAGCCTTAACAATTACTTCTTATTAATTATTAAGTGTTAAAATAAATTTCTACTAATTATTTTTAATTAATTTAAATTAATTATTTTGATTAATTAATTAATTAAGTAATAGTTAATTATTACATTTATTAATTGAGTAATTATAATTAAATTATATAATTATAATTGAATTATTAATAATTATCTTGTTAATAATTTAATTATGTTACTTAAATATTTTTTTCTCATATAATAATTCATAATTTGACTAACATAATAATTAATATTTGATTAATCTCTAGTTAATCATCCATAATTATTTTGATGATTATATTAGTGATTAATCACTAATTAATCTCTAATTAATCATGTGTTATAATTATGTAGTTATTTAACATAATAATCTTGATTATCATCCACTAACTCTTATAATTAATTAATTAATTATCAATCAATCAATCAATTAATTAATTTCTTTATTAATCACATTTAATTATGTATTAATTAATTAATTAATTAGTTAAGTAATTAATTAATTAATCAATCAAGATGACAAAGATTCACCTAAGGGTATACCTCTCTTTTATTATTGGGCTAGTCCAATCCCCTTAGTTATGTTTATTTAGTTGGGCTAAGATAAGCTCTAAGTTTATGCTCAGTAACCCTCTAGTATACTTTATCTTAGCCCATTAAAACTTGTGATTTAATTTATGAAATTAGGATTTTTCACATTATTTGGTCATATACTTAAAATCAACTCATTTCATAACTAGATATATTCATATGTTATGACTTACCCTTATGTCACATTTTAATGTTTAATCGTTTTATCGGTGTAGGATTTTAACCTATAAGATTTATTTAGATTTGAGTATAATTCCGTTTTGGACACTTGATGACTAGTTAGAAAGCTTGAAACATCTAGTTTCTGTCTTTATAATTTGTTTCTTCAGATTTCAAGCATTTCAAATATTAATGTGGATGTTTTCTTAACTGTCTTATGGTAAAATCTCGGATTACCAGATTATAATACAATTTTAAGGGATTTATTAAAATTTATGTACATATCCGTTTTAAACACATGATATCTCATTTTGAAACTTAAGATGTCTACTTTACAGTGGTAAAGTTATTTCTTTTAGTACTTGAGCATTTCATACCATAAGCTTAGGTTTTGTCACTGTTGGTCCCACATTCGTACCACAAGTCCAGATTCATGGGTAAGATTAGAAAATCCATAACAATTTACTTACAAGTCCAAATAAGACAAAAGATATATTATTGGAAAGCTTATAATGTCTATTTTGTATGATGAAATTAGTTTTATAAAAAGTTATGGTTTACTAACTCAAAATCTACAAAATCTGTAGCTAATACAGGATTACAGTAAGGATTTTCGGTTCATAGCCCAAATTTGTAAATTCATCAAAAATTGTACATTTATCTATTCAAGGCGTATGATACCTTTTTGGAAAGCTCAAGGAATCTAGTTTTTAGTTCTCTAATTTATAATCCAAAATTCTGAGTCTAAACAGTTCGGAGTATAATAAACCCGTGGCTGGTCTGTGCCCCAGAGATCCATTTTCTCCCTAGTTTTGTGTCACAACTTCAAATGCACATAACTTTAGACATATAAAAGCAAATCAAGTGATTCCAACGCCTAAAATGAAGCTTATCTTCTGTAGAATCTTAATATATAATTTATTTTTCATACGAAAGTTTCTAATGCATACTATATTACCACAACAGTTGTAAACTTTAACAAGGTTCATAGATCTTACCGAAATGCTCCGACGATCCTTCAAGATCTCGAACCTCCCAAGTTCTTCCCAAAAATTTTTCCTAGATAAGAAGAAGTCTAATATTAAGATCATAACTAAACATCATGCTTTAGTTCTCCAAAAAAGACTAAAACACAAAAAATACCGTTAGGTTACCTCTAGTAAAACATCATCTAACTCTATTCCACACTTCTGCGAACTTGGTGACGGGGTTGCTTAGAGCTTGAAATGGAGGGAGGAGGGTGCTTGAGGGGTGTTGGAGATGAAGAATAGAGTGGTGATTCTTTTTTTTTTTGTTTTGAGCTTGATAGTGGCTTGAGAGTTAGGGTTTGTGAGCTTAACTTGTGTGAGAGTAAAATAAAGTGTTAGGGGCTAATTTTCAACCAACTTTTACCTTAAGGAGAGCTGTCTTTTGAGGGGTAAAATGGGGAATTTTTGGCTGAATCAACCATTGTATTGCTGCCACCTTTGGGAGGGGTTTGTAGGGAAAATTTGGTTCAACAAGGTGGAGACAAGGGGTCACTTTCACTTGTTTCTTCCTTGGGTCAACTTGCCAAAATAAACCATGACATCTCTTACATGTGGTTGCATGCATGCACCACTTTCTTCTTTTCTCATTTATTCACATTTCTTCTTGCTTTAAGACTCAAAAACCGATCCCTCCCTTGCTCTAGTCAATTTTATTTTGTTTTTCTTTCTTTCAATTTCCACCATTGATCCAAAGTTGTCATTTTTATTCTCATCTATTGGATTTTTCATCACACATATCCTTACCCTAAATTCTCATTGGTTAATTATTATCCAAAGTTTCGCTATTGATTTGCCTAGGATCCCTTAGCATAAAATCTAAACCATTGATTTCAAATCAAGCACAATTCTTAATCAATCTTCCACCTTTGGATTTCCTAAGAGTAAATACTAATAATTCATCTTCTATCTATATGACATATTAATTCCCACTCATGCTCTCAAAGCTTAACTATTGGTATTATCAAAATAAATACTAAGATCATTAAATTGACCTACTAATAAAAATCGAGGTCCTTCCCAAAAATTAACATTATCCCTCTGATTCGACATAATAAATTTTTCGTATAAATTTATATGTCATTCAACTCATCTTTTATGTATTTAAAATTTCTCATTTAAATAGAAAAATTCACATTATTAAATCATCAACATCATCACACTGATGATACATATATTATCATTCATGATCTCGAAATTTAATATTCATTAAAATAATTCATTAGAAATATATTAATGAATAAAATCCATAATAATAATTCATAAATCAAGCTTATGAATTTCTAGGATATCATAGTAATCAACTGGTATCCTACTAGCGAAGGTGGTTACCGGTCCGTAACCAACTC
Source organism: Ficus microcarpa (assembly GCA_025413485.1). NCBI lineage: Eukaryota > Viridiplantae > Streptophyta > Magnoliopsida > Rosales > Moraceae > Ficus > Ficus microcarpa. The sequence goes on along the minus strand of CM046380.1, from coordinate 15,149,929 downwards.
GAGACCAGTGGATAACCAACTAGTAACCTGATGGTGGAAGTATTAATTATAATTAGTTTTTTTAAAAGAAATAAATAAATATTTATGATGTCATATTCTGACTTTTTTGCAAGAGTTTTCTTCTTATGTGGCAAGAATCAATCTAATGCATGATTTTTTGGCATTTCTCTAAAGTTCCCGAATTGCTTGGACACGACAGCCCAATACAAGGAAACCCCGCAAAATGAAGGGCCCGATTGGAGAAGGTATTGGTGACAAAGTTTTGAAGATTGGGGACCGAGTTGAGTTTTGAATGCGCGTATGGTGAAAATGAATTGTTTTGAGTGACAAAGTATAAAAACTTGAAATGTGTATGGAAAAAGATATATTAATATAGATATTATTTTGTTTCTTTTGAAATTTTATGTAATATAGGAAACAAAATATCTAATTTTAACTTGTATATATAAAGTTATAAACTTTTTTTAGTTTGAATTTTGTAAAAATGAAAAGAGAGATTTGGAAAAATGAATACTAAAATTGGAGAAAAAAGACCCAAAAAAAAAAAAAAGAGGGTTTAGAAAAGTGTTTGGATATCTACCCCAAACAAGCTCCAACTTGAGCCAGGAAGAGCAAATCCTCTCTCTCTACCCTCTCACTACAACTGCTGCGAATCTCAACGTTTAGAGTTCAGAGGAAGCAGAATGAAAGCAGAAGAAAAAAATAATTTGATAATAATTTTTAAAAAAATCGCATATATGAAACTAAAATGACAGGTCCAACATCCAAAAACAAAAAAAATCAAACAAACAAACAATCGGCTCCATTTGGTGAAACGGTTTGAGTTGAAATTTTTAAATTTGAGTTGGTTGACTTTTTAAAAACTAGTTATAATTTTTGTTGACTTTTCAGAAAAAGACAAAAACTGATATGAAAATTTTGAGTTTAAACTCATTCACCAAACGAAACTGAAAACACTATTTCTTCATAAAACTCAAATTTAAAACCCAAAAAGCAGACACATCATTCTAGCGAGTTCATGTTGAAGAGGGTGGTTGAGTCACGTCACAAGATTGAGTGGGTCATCATCATAGGGCGGAAATGGTGGGTTGCCGTAGTAGGGGAAAAGAAGTGTTTGTTATCGCCGGAGGGGGAAGGAAGGGGCAGTGGGGTGGTGTGGGAGGCTACAAGATGTGAGCTGTTTTTTTTTTTTTTTTTTTTTAACACTCAAAAATGGTGTACTCAAATGTAGTTGTTTATATATTTGTTTCAATAAAAAGGTTATTCTAGATCATTAATTTCCATTCGGACGATTATCCTTTGTTTATCCTACCTAAAGGAAAAAAGTACACCCCCACCATAGAAGTCCCTTTATTTTAATTATACATTATTTTAAATGATTATTTCAGATATATTAAGTTATCATATTTATTTTTTCAATTTGTCAACAATAAATCACACAAATATATATATATTGTAGCATAAAATAACTATATTACAAAAAAAAAATCAGAAAAAAAAAGTTTAAAAAACAACAAAATAAAAAATCATAGTCTGCAAGACAAGATTGACAGAGAGAGACGTTGTGCCATTGCCATTGGCAGAGATCCTCCACTACGGTCGCAAATCTCCAAGTGGCAAAAATGTTTTCCTCAAACCACCGTGACAGCTAGCCATCGGATGTCCGAGATCACTGCGACCGAGATCAACATTCTTGAGATTGCGAAGTCCTGAACTCCAAGGTCAGACTTCATTGTGTTAATATCCAATATTGATGCCAACTCGTCGACGATAGAGACAAAGACGAGCTTGTCGCAGAAGGGAGGGAAAAGATAGAGAAGATTGAAAGGAGAGAAGAGAGAGAGGAGAAAGAGGGGGCGAAGGGAGTGAGGGTGGAGTGAAGGAGGAAAGAGATGCATTCCAACCTACGAATGACATAGAGAACAAAGAGAAAGAGATGAGAGAAAGGAGAGAGAGTGTGTGCATGTGTCTTAGGTTTGTTGAAAGATATTGTTATTTTTATTAAGGGTATAAATAAACCCAAGTTTCGTATTGAAAACATATAACAATAGTTACATACATGTAAGGATATTAGATCATTGCACTTTAAATATTGACCTTTTAAGATGGAAGCCTAATTCTTTAACAATCTCAATTCCTTTTTTTTTTCTAATCTTCACATGATATCAGAACCGAGCAAACTCAAATGAGTGCCCCGATCCATCCAATACAAGATTGTTGATGAGGACATCAAGGCTGCAAGAAGTACTCCCGAACCAATTCAAGTTCCAATTGATCCGGTGATAAGAACTCGAGCTAAAAGATTCAAAGAAAAGCTAAATAACTTAGTCAGGGGAGTTTTAAAACAAGAAAACAGTGTGTTCACTATTAATGGTGAACAAAGACTGATTTTACTCATCAAAGTTGATCCGGAAGAGAGCTAAAAATCATGTGGACATTTTTATTTTCCAAGGCTGAAGTGGATGTTATTTTCCAATAAATAATCAAGTCAAGATTACGTTTTCAAGAGTTCAAGAAGTTTAAAATTCAAAACAAGATCTGATCAAGATTTAATTTCTTTGTAATCTTATTTTAGTTTTAAGTTTTAGTTTAAAATTTGAATTTAATTCTGAATTTCATTTTTTTTTTATAGATAAATCTGATTCCTAGGTTTTTTTGACATGTTTATCCTTAGTGGTAAATTAGGAATTTTACAAATGTAACTTCAGCTATAGAAGGCTGACTTTTTAGATTATGAAATAAGTTTTTAATGTTTATTCATGTCATGAGTTATTCTTTTTGAGTTCTTGAAGAAATTTATCCGAACTTATCAAAGATTCCTTATGGCATTCAAATCGACTTATCAAATGGACTTCCATAACCGTTTGTGGTGTCTTCACTATACTAAGGTTCTTGTTTTGTTAAGCAACGGGTCCGGTTTTTATCAAACTTGAAAGATCTTGGGTTGTTGTTTCCAGATTTGGTATCAGGTTTCATCACGTTGTTGGCGTGGTTCGTATCAGTTGGTATCAGAGCCTAGATTCCTCTGGTTTACCTATCCTTTTCTTCATTTTCTTTTTTTAAATTTGCCCTAAAAAAAATTATTTAACTTGCACTATAAAATCCGGTTTTTCTCTCCTTAAATCTGTGATATTAGTATTTGATTCAGAGTCAAATTACTTGCTTTGAGATTGAGGTCTTCTAGGATTTTGAAACCAAAATCTGATTCCCACTAGGTCTACAAATCCTAAAAAAAAAAAAAAAAAAAATCAAAGACATAAAATTTGTATTCTTCCGATCATTAGAGTCATCAAATCCATATAAAAAGAAGGATTAAAAAAAAAAACTAAAATAAGATTACAAAGAAATCAAATCTTGATTAAATCTTGTTTTGAATTTTGAACTTTTTGAACTCTTGAAAGCATAATATTGACTTGATTCTTTATTGGAAAATAACATCAACTTCAGCCTTCGAAAATAAAAACGTCCACATGAGCTTTGGCTCTCTTCCTGGTCAACTTTGATGAGTAAAATCAGTCTTTATTAACCATTAGTAGTGAACACATTGTCTTCTTGTTTTAAAACTCCCCTGACTAAGTTATTTAGCTCTTCTTTGAATCTCTTAGCTCGAGTTCTCATCACCAGATCAATTGGAACTTTAATTGATTCATGAGTACTCCTTGCAGCCTTGATGTCCTCATTAATTGGTCTCTCTTAAGAGAACACCATCTTATGGGAACGTATTAAGGATAAAACTAAACTCAAGTTTCATATTGAAAATATATAACAATAATAGCAAACAGATAAGTATATTGGGCCACTCCACTTAAAAAGTTAACATTTTAAGATGGAAACTCAATTCTTTAATAGTCTCTAATTCCTTTTGCTTCTCTCTAATCTTCACATGGTATCAGAGCCTAACAAACTCAAACAAACGACTCGATCTATCCAATACAAGATTGATCTATCTAAAGAGAACAACATCTTACAGGAACGTATTAAGAGTAAAAATAAACCCAAATCCCATATTGAAAACATATAACAATAATAATAGACATTTAAGTATATTGGGCCACTTCACTTAAAAGGTTAACCTTTTAAAATGGAAGCCTAATTTTTTAACAGTCTCAAATTCCTTCTTCTTCTTCTCTCTAATCTTCACAATTTTGGTTTTTTTTTTAACTTTAAGATGTGAGATTCGAACTCTGTACCTTTAGGTATTGTCAAGTATAATATTACTGCTAGGTTTTGTCTACAGTAACATTATTTTAGTCTTTTAGCCAATAGTCTAAGGAAGAAAAAAAGACCAGGTCAAAAGTTCAAGTTAGTATTAAGAAAACAAATACCAATATCATGGTAGCCTAGTGATAATATTACATCTGAATCTACTTTTTGAATTCACTTAAAAGAGTAGAGTTTGAATTTTTTTCAAAAAAAAAAAAAAAAACCCTAAATGGGCCCCAGATGATTTTCTAGTGGGGAGGCCTGGTTTTGCAAACTGAAGTCCAATTACCAAACTAGTCAAAAAAAATATTTAAAAATAAAAATAAAAAATAAAAAATAAATAAAAAAAATTAAAAAAAAACCTAGAAGAAGAAGAAGTTGAAGTAGAAGAGAGAACCGAGGAGCGTCACGGCTGTGCAAACGGATGAACGCAAAAGCGTCTCCATTGTTCTTCTTCGTGTTCAAGATTTTCTTTTTCCGGTGCTCCAGTGAGTTTTTTCCTTCCCTGTTTAATTTTTTTGAAAGTCATCTCAAAATATTGCTGAAACATCCAGTGGAATTTGTTATTTTTCGTCCATATCTCCACAACGCCTCAATTCTCCAATCCTGTCGCCATAATATGTTTTTCCATCGCCTTTTACAATGCCTGAATTAGGCCAAAATATTAAATTTTTTTTTTTTAAATCATGTCTCTAAAAGCCAATTTTTCTTTACGGACATGGCGAAATTATTTTACTTTTATATTGATGAGTTTTCAATTGATTCAGTTTTTGCTCTTTCGGTGGCTGTTGAATTGTGCATGCCAATTGTGTTATTCCCTTTATTTATTTATTTGGGTGTCACCATACAATTAAATCATGAATAAGTGATTTTTTTTTCCCTAGTTCATATTATAGGAAGAACCGATATTTTCACACAAAGAGTGTGTTTTTTTTTTTTTTTTTTTTGGAACGGAATCGATTGAATTATGCGTGCAGAAACGTTTTTTTAACAAGCGACCCTCCATTGTTATTGAGTTCTTTCCCTTAGTACATTTAAGATATAAAAAATTTGGAGATTTCAGGTGATACTAATCGGAGAAAATTCTAAGACAGAAGATATTAGTTTGTAGTTTATGTTTTCATGGTACTTTTGTTTTGACATTGTACAATTGAAATCAAAGTGATTAAATTCTTTGTTTTCTTCTTTTTGATGAGTGATTTCTTTGATTTTCCCAGATGTCATTAGTGCGAATTTTGGTTTCTTACGGTGGAGAATGGGTTGAAGCACCCGAAGCGGGCATTTTTAAGTTCACGGGTTCTAAAGGAAAAGGAATGTCAGTTCCAAAGAGCATAACTTACCAGGAGCTATTGAATAAGTTATATCACCTTCTTATGGTTGATTCTAATGAATTTTCCATTAGCATGAAGGTCCTGTATTCCTCGAGTTTGCCTGTCCCGCCAGCTGAGATCATCTGTGACGACGATGTGAGCTTTTTCATCGGTGAAAACTCGAACGTTTCCCTTCGAACCCCACTATGTGTTACTTTAGTAAGGCGGAGTTCACACATCCAACAAAATGGTCATGAGGGGGGAAGTAGCCTAGCTAATTTTAATGCCATGCCCAGAACACAGGAACAGACTCACAAACCGTTTGTTTCCATTGCTGGAATTGAAGAAAATGCGCCAGATTTTTGTGCCGACAATGAGCATGATGTCGGTGATGCTGATGGTGATGCTGATGATGATGATGATGGTAATGATGTTGATGTTGGGATGCCGTCTGCTGAATTAGCTCCTGGAGATGTGTCAGTTGAGCCTCAACTTGGTACAGGGAATCCTCAAAGGACTCATAATGCGGCTGATGTTGATCCCATCACCCCTGTTGGTCCTGCTACCGCTCCTACCGAGTGGGTAACCACGAGAGAAGCTTTAGCTGCAATTACAAAAGAAACCTCAACTGCAAGAAGAAAAGAAGCTTCAACTGCGACTGCTAATAAAGCTACAACAGTGAAGGCAAAGGGAGATTCAACTTCAAGTTCTGCAAATCAATCTGGTGAGTTGGAGACAAGGCAATTATTCTTGAGTAAGAAGGAGCTGCGTGCACAGCTAAGTATGCTTGCTATTAGGGAAAATTTCAACTTTAAAGTGCAGAGATCAACAACAAAACTCTTTGTAGCAGGATGCACAGAGGAAAATTGTAAATGGATTCTTCGTGCGGTCAAAGTACGAGACTCTACATCGTTCCAAATAAGAAAGTTTGTGAAGGATCATTCTTGCTTGACAGAGACTCGTGATACGGAGCATCGACATGCTAATAGTTGGCTGATTGGCCAACTCATCAAGTCAAAGTGCCAAGGCATGAACCGAACATATAAGCCAAAGGAGATCATCGAAGATGTGCAAAGAGAACTTGGGGTGAAGTTGAGTTATGAGAAGGCTTGGAGGGCAAGAGAAGTGGCTATGAATGGTGACAGTGGGGGAGAAAAGCGCCACCTAAATGGATTATCAAGTGAAAGACGAAAGAAGCAAAGGAAAACATTGGCTAACGAAGACCGATCTCCTCGAAATAAGTGTGGGAGGTGTGGTATGCTCGGACATAACCGCCAAACTTGTGCAATCCCTAGAGAGCAGCATCCAAATGGCAGTTCTGGAGGTACTGGAGAATTGTACCTAACATTATAGGAGCTTGGAACTTTAGCATTTTCGGGCAATTGTAAATGAAGGTTTTGTGTATTTATTTAACTTCACACCTTGAACTTCAAGTTGAAGAAAATGAAGCTTTTAGGTATTTAGTTTGACAAATAAATCCTGTTGATAAATGCCCAGCGCGAGTTGAGAAGTAACCATAAAAGCCCTTTAATTTTTCATTTTTCCTGTTTTTTATTTTTTTTATTTGTTATTTTTCTGTTTTCCTGTTTAGTAATAGATGCTCTCTTTCTCACGTGATTTGATAGTTTACTAACAAAAAAATGACTGAATTTTAATTTTCATAAGATAAATTGAACAAATTTCAATCTTTTGTGAAGGGTAAATAAAATTAGTACTTTCAAAAGCTTTTGTGGAGAATAATTTCCTGTTTAGGATGGATCTGGAAAGTTGTGTATTAGATCTGTTTGTAACTTAGAGATTTATTAAGGCTAACTCAATTGGTGTTCAGTGAATATTTATGTTGCTTTCAATGTATCGCATTCAGTTTTAAAGTTAATTAAGAAAAAAATCAATGATAAGAAATAGCTGGGAACCATTCCAATATCAACCAAAAATAACGTTATAAAACCTCCGTTTAATATAGTTTTATTTTTGCTTCAACAAAGTAAATAACATTTTGGATAAATTTGAAAATTTCCTCTTAAAATGCCTCATGAACTTTAATTTATATTTAGGAACTCTTTTGAACTTTCTCTTATGTTAAATTGTTAATGGATTTTAACACATATCGTGTTATGAATAGAATAAGGTAAATCATTGATGTAACATGATTAATTTATCCTGAAATTTGTCTTAGGACTTAATAAGAAAAGTTAGAGATTAATTATCAATTTTAAAATCTTAATTATTTCTTAAAAAAATAAACTTTAAAATATTATAAAAGTAAAGCTATGTGGAGAAAGAGAGAGAGGAAGATGCTAGCATGAAGCTTTTTTACTTTTTATTTTTGGTTAAATGATAACTTTGTTTGCGCTTGGTTTATCGGTTGGAGATAAAATTTTTAAATTAAAGTTTATTGGTTTTTTAAAAATTAATTATAAATTTTATTGATTTTAAAAAAAAATAAAAATTAATATAAAAAAATATAATTTAGTTAGAATTAAACTTAAATGCCAAATGAAGTTAAACCATCCAGAAGAGAAGAACAAGGCAAATTCTTTGGCTCCGCAAAAAGATCAACTTAAACTGGGTGTTTTCTTCTTCTTTTTTATTTATTTATTTATCTTTTTTTTTTTTTTTTTTTTGAGCTGCTTCAGTCTGCCAAAGCTCAAAGGTACTCATCTCATCAGCCCATAACTAAAAGATTTACAAAATTTCAATACAGTCTCAATAAGTATGCTTTGTTTTTATGCCTCATGGGAATCTAGAATTTGTTCGATTTTGATTTTATTATTGTTAGTTTAAGATATATTTTCGTCTGATTAGTGTTAATTTCCTCGTTTTCGTTCACAAGGCTGTAAAAGATTTAAAATTTTCATTTCGGATTTTTTTGAAAGTAGTGGAATTCGGAGATGGTATCTCTGTATTGGCAATTTTCTACATTATTTTGATCTTTTGTAATTGGTCATTTCATCTTTGATTTGCAAAGGATCTTCAACCGTTAAACATTCAGTTTTATCTGTTATTTCTAAACTCAACATGTAAAAAAACAATCAAAATACTTCACTAATTGGAATATTTTCATATCTATTTAACATGAATAATATTTCTTTTTTCCCTGAAGTTTGATTCAGACATTTTGTTTTTGCTTTTTATTTTTATGGATTATGACCAAATGAACAAAACATAATTTCTTGCTACCTCAATCTTTGTACAAACAGGAAGATAGGAAAAAAGATAGATTCTTATGTGCACATGTACAAAATTCATTTTCATACTTGTACATCCATTCATATAGATTGTATGTAGATATCTCTAAATCAGTAGGGTGGTCATTTGGGATTTCGTCACAGAAAAGGAAAAATGCAACAAGAGAAGAATGGTGACCATGATCCTCATAAGTCTCTAGAAAAGATGCCAGGCATCATCTTTGTCAGGTCCCCTAACGTTGGCAAGCGCACTCTCCTCTCGCGTATGCCGTTTTCTGTCTCTCTTTGTTATCCTTCTAAATTCTTTGGATCTTTAAATTTTTCAGTAAACTGCCGAGATGTGCAAAGAAACTGAAAGCAAACATGGTAGTACGATTCATCTCCATCAATTTTGATGACACATCTGATTCGACATCCCAAGAAGTACTTCTTGGGTAGGTTTTCTTTTTTCTTCGTTTGTTTTTCATATTTTCATATATTTACTTTGCGAGCCACTAGACCAAGGGAAAAGGTGATACTCAAGGTTTGTCCAATTCATACTTTATTCTGCTACAACTCCTCACCTGGTTGTTGATTTTTCACAGGCGGCTGGACTATCAACACAAAATACTACACTGAGAATGTTTCCATATGCATTGCTCATTTTCACGACGGATTCTCAATTACAACCCTGCCAGCGTATACTCAGCTTGCAACCCTTGTCATGGTCCTCGACACGAATGATGTAGGTCATTTCGTTTTTTGCATTCCCAGCCCTTGTCATGTCATTTTTTGCGTATACTCAGCTTGCAGACCTTTTCATAGTCTTCGGCGTGCTTGATAATTATTGATGCTTTAATACACTACCCTCTATGTTTTAGAATTCATTGCATATGCCACCCCAAAGATTGGTGTAAGTGAATTTCAATTTATGACATTCTATGCAGCCATCGTCTCTTGTTGCCCTACAAGATTGGGTATCTCGTGATCATCTTCAAAGGTTTGAGATTTTGTTGTGCATAGGGAACAAAGTGGATCTTGTTCCAGGCCATCCGGTTCATTCTAAATAACAGAAAACACCTATTGAAGGCCGAAGATTCGTTTGCTGAATCTCATTTAGAGTTTGTTGACTATGGAATTTCTGAAACCGAGGGAGGCAGTTTGTTAGGGGGTGATGAGCCCTCATTGGAGATTAGAAAGTCATGTTTGGAGTGGTGCACCGAGCATAATATTGAGTTTATTGAATCGTGTGCTTGTAACCCTGATTTCGACAAATGTAAGGCCCTTCTTCCTTCCTGTCTTGACCTGCTTTGGCATGCTTTGTAATTATAAGCGAACTAGTTCATCGTTTTGCCCGAGTTTGTATCTATACAACACATGATGTAACTAGAGAATGATAGTACCTGCTTAAAATATAGGGTTTCACATGATAGTTAATATAGTCGCGAGGAGTATAACTACTTGTTTCATAACAGTTCAGTGTTTCCATTATATCAGTTATTTATGGAAAACACTTCGAGTCGTATTATGAGCAAGAACGTCCATGGTTGTGGCTAAGTTGGAGTTATACCATAAGCTCTAGTTGTTAAGTGGTTTGAGATCTAGACTTACTCACATCTAGTGAAAATACTTAATGCTTACTGATGAAGTTCCCCGTTGGGTTCCCCAGACGGAACTTAGATATTAAGTTAGTTTGGGGGTCGGGGCGAATTGTTGGTGTTAGTTTTTAAACGAGATGAAGATACATCTCGACTTTTTTGTGGACAGGTTTGTCAGCTGATGGTGATTCACAAGGAGTTGAATGTCTCCTCGGTGCTCTCTCTGCTCCTATGTGGCCTGGAATGATTCTAAAGTCCAGAGATAAGATTACCGAGCCATCATTGCCTGAAAGAGAAGGTCTTTTCACGATTTACCTTTAGCTAGTGTTTGAATTGTTAATCAGAGTGCTAAATCTTTCATCCTCTCTTTTCAGACTTGTCCGAAGAAGAATCTGATTACGACCTTGAGTGTGAAATTTTGTCAGCTGGTTCTGCTGAACCATGGGCTGACACGGATAACAGATGGGTTTCTGCAAGTGGTACTAGTTCCACCTCAAATGCAGAGGGATCAGTGTCTCAAGGCAATTCCGACTCAAATGGCGATCTGCAGAATGGATACAAGAACAATGGGAAGGAGATTCAACTGTCAGCATCAACAGCTGCATTACATGACAACAGTAACGAGTGACACAATATGTAGAAGAACATAACCAATGCACGAAAGTAGATGAGAGTTCACATTTTGATTTTGAGGAGCTGGATATTAAGGGTTAAAAGAAACCCCAGTCCCACATTGAAAACTTATAACAATAATAACAGACATATAAGGATATTGGAACACTCCACTTAGAAGGTTGACCTTTTAAGATGGAAGCTCAATTTCTTAACGGTCTCAAATTTCTTCTTCCTCTCTCTAACTTTCACACTGTTTGAGGCTGATGCCCGATTTTCAGAGGAGAGAAACGGCTGCAAATCTGGCATTGAAAATGGCTGCAATGTTTGGCGGAGGCAGTGATGATCAAGACGAAGCTTGATGCAATCAATGTTTTGCTTCGAAGTGTAACATTGAATTAAAGAGTGAAAAATACTATATTTGGTTATGTATAATGTATATATGATGAAGATATAATCTTCTGAAAGCAATAATACCTTCCAACTTGTACGTCAATTTCAATGTGATTCACTTTGAATATACGACAAAACACAGAGAACTGAATTTGATTGTTCTGTGTTGAAATCTGTGTTAGATACCAATTGTCCTACAAGAAAATATTATAGATAAATTGTGGATTCATAAGCTCTTGGGTCCCCTCCCCTTGCAAGCCGGTTTTGCAAAGGTGAGTTCTACCTAGTGGGTTTCTAACAATCTGATGCTACTTTCTCTGTGAATCTCGTGTATATATACGTGAAAACCGAATGTCTTGGGGTATCAGCAAGACTCGAATGCACGATTTGCTTATAGGCTTTCCCCACTTGATCTTAGAAAGCATATCATAATTAATAATACGTAAGTCAAGTAATCAATTCATTTTAATTCTTTGCATGCATTTCTCTTTAACCTTGCGGTTGAGAAGAATGGACTGCCTATTGGTCCTAATTTAAATTCCAATAAACTATTCACACATTCATTTCATATAAGCATGACTTCCAAAGTATAATGGGGTTTGTACAAGGGTCTAATCTACATAAAAGAGAGTTATGGAAACCTGGCTGTATTGCTATCTGAAAACTTTATAAAGAAAAATTCTTCATTGATCATTGTTCTCCGATCCTTTCTTTCATTTTTGGTAAAACACCATGATCATTGCCAATAGGAAAAAAAATGCAATCGAAATTGGTTCCCACTTGCATTCTTATGGTTCAACTCTCAGGAATGGATGATACGGGCAATGTGACACTTGCTCAAGGATTGCATGACACCACAAGAACCAACTTCTACAAGAGCTACTTGACGAAACTAAAGAAGGCAATTGATGGAGCTAATGTCCTTCTCTTGGTCTTTGCTTGACAACTTCGAGTGGAGATCGGGCTACACTTCAAGATTTGGGATAGTCCATGTAGATTACAACAACCTCAAGAGGTTTCCAAAGATGTCTGCTTATTGGTTTCGGAAACTGCTTCAAAGAAACAAGTAGAGCTATCCAGACTGCCCAGGAGTCTTTGAGGCAGTGTTACATACAACTCTACCAATGGAACTGCTGAGTGTCCACTTTCTCCAACTTGTCAAGTAATTCCATTTCAAAAAAATCATTGTCAAAAAAAATTATTGAATGAAAAGCCGAAGGAAACCAGCCCGAGAACAAAAAAAATGTCAGGGCATAATTTGGTCTTTCTAAGATGCCATCCCAGCATGGGTGGTCATATTTTGCAACTCCAACGTTCATAATTCTCAAGTTATCGTATCAAAGTCTCATATATCATACTCCAGGCATCGGTGTCAAATTCTTCTCCCGGCACTATAAAAGAATCGCCATACTTTAAGGACAACTTAAAATTGAATTATACACGAGAAAAGAAGTTCAAGATAGTGCTCTTTTTAGTATCCGAACTCTTGGAGATGCTACTCTTTAGTTTTCCAATTTTCCCTTTCCTTTTCCCACCACCAGCGTTCTTATTTGCCTTGGAATTTACACTCTCTTGGGATTCAGAAACCATGCACAAAACTTCTGAATTCTCTTCCTTGGTCACCACTGAAATCGGTTCACTAACTTTTTCCACCTCAGGTACAGTTAAGTCTTCGAGCTTCCTTTTCGTAGAGGCACCAGTCTCGAGAACTTTCTGTGATATGTTAGTACTGTTAGAGATAACAGAATTGTCTAAATCTTCAACCTGACTGGAGCCTGAAACTTGACTTCCTATTTGATCGGAATGATTTTGATCAAATTTCTGTCTCTTGAATGGATTATTGTCAGGAACCTTCAGCGGGATGTCCGTTACTGTTCTAGTTTCAATCACTTCATGAACCGTGGATGGCATGATCAACTTTTGAAGTGCTTCAACTTTGTTAATATACTTCTCTTCATTCAAGATTGGATTCATCTTTTCTGTAAGCAACAATAACCCATCGTGTATAAGTTGTAGCGGTAAGAAACCTACCGTGTAAACACACAAACACGTGCATACAAACATACAAATAAATACCTAATCATGCATGAGTAACAAGATTGGTGCTTGAGTATGACTTTATTTGTGCTACTCAGTGTACTTAATCAAGCATGCATGTAAAAGCAGTGAAACTCCATATCCGACGACACTCGTGCCCCATAAATTTAAAGATGGTTGGAAACTTATACCCACGAGCTTTCAACTTTGGCAAATGGAACCTTAAGTTTGAAAATTTGTTGCAATTCTGGTCCGAAACTTGAAGGACTTGGAATAATGGATGGAATGTATCATGATTTTCGTACAAAATTAAACCCATAGGTTGGCAAGTAAACCCTTAACCTGATAACTTTGGCATTTGAGACCCTGATTAACGTCTGTTATCAATAGGACTACATTGCTAAAGATTTTCAAATTTCGGGTCCTAAATACCAAAGTTGTAAGTTTGAGGTCCAACTCGCTAATGATGAAAAACTCAACGTATATCTCGATCTAACAGTGTAAAGAAACCTGTAAGAGTTCGTTTGATGTTTGTGAGACAACTTGCCTGTACTATCTGTCTCTCTGGCTTTTTGGTTGGCGAAGGCCACGAAGCAGCTCTCTCTTGCAGATACCACAGGAGCCTCGACTCTTGGCGGTCGACCTGAAGTTTGGATCCTAACTGGATCTCGACGACATCTTGCAATCGGGGCATGGTCAAAGGCCTCCATACTGATCGGATCCACATTTCCTTCAGCAATTGCAATTGCCACTGATGGAGGAATTTCACTGAATCCAGTTGTATAGGTCAAGGGAAAAAGTAACACATTGAAACACCACCAAAAGTGGGCAAAAACAGCCTTGGTGGTGATTATTTTCGGAGTTTACATGTGAAATGATATAGAAAGAACATGATGCTAAATATCACCCACAGTGATGAGTTTTTCAACCAATGAGAAAATTTTTTTTCCCCCAAATGTTATTATACAGAGTGATGTTCCTAAAATGTCGAGTTGTTGTTTTTTCAAAAAGAGATTAGAAACAAGGATACGGTCCTAGGAAATCGAGCTCCCAATCTAGAGATTGTAGAAGTGCTTCTGGAAGCGGCCTCATATGTTTGAGCTTTTTGGTCTCTGCATCATATCTGTGCCGGAAACAATAATCAAAGGCCAGAATATGTCACTAACTAAAAGCATATGTAACTTGAAATAGATGTCTTTGAAAGAGATGGTCTTTGTTCTATACTTACATTAGAGCATGCCGAAAAACCGCAAGTGCTTCTCTGAAAGATTTGGGGTAATCTTCGGGCATTTGCTTTCTCTTCTCAAGTTTCAGAACTGATAGAACCTGCGAACATGCAACCAGAATGTGAGCATGCAACATCACCTACACTTCTAGATTTATAAAATATTACAGAAAACTAGTAGGGAATGCATATAAAGTTCATTTATTATTAATTTTTACGTCCTGGAAAAGTAAATTAAATCCGCTGACCAGCGTAACATTGTACTTACTCGGTCTAAATTCCGGTACTTGGATACCAAAGCATGAGATTTTGCTATTCCGATTCCAGGAACAGAGGGAAGGAAATCACATCCAGCTAAGACACACATACCTGTGAAATGGTAGATAAATATGCGAGTTCATAGTTCAGGAAAAAAAAAAAAAAACACGGAACCACTTTTATTCTCATGAAAAAACAAAAGATTTCAGGACATGTAAGCACTTTCCCGGAAAGGAAATCAAATTTCACAACGAAGCCTGATCTTACAATGAGGCTCAAATCCAATCTGTTTCCTAAAACTCCATTCACAATTTGAAACTGTTGTAACCAAAAACACGCAAGAAGAAGTTCAGAAAGAACACTGTGAACTAACCTGTGAACAATTCCTTGTCGAAATTTCGGAATGAAGGTGTACCCGACACAGAATCAAAAACATTATCTAGCAGTATTTCTTCACCATTGCCATACCGATCCATCTTAAATGCAATCTGCTTAGAGCCAATGTAAATCCCAACAAACAAAGCCAACAATTAAATAAGAAGTACAAACAAACAATGAAGGAGTGTATGTAAACATCCATTTGCAAAATTTCAGGAAAAATCCTTACAGCTTTGCAGCCGTAAGCTATAAGATCACTGTCCTCTGTAATCACGGCTGTAATTCCACCTTTTTCTACTCCGAGGCTGGACAGGTATGCCAACTGTGCATCAGCCTCATATGGAGCTACTACAAATTCAATATTTTCTAATCTCAAAATCTGAAATTTTATACACAGTCCACGAGTTATTAGCAGGCCAGAGTCAAGTTTGGAACACAAAGACATCATTAAAAATCATTAGCATGAAATTGTCTAAACAAAATGTGAAGCAAAAATTGATTCTTGAACTTGATTATTAACTTATATATATATATATATATATGTATGTGTGTGTGTGTGTGTGTGTGTGGCAACCTCACCTGTATCAGTTGATGTGCCATTGACGGAGTGATGCTCACTGCCCTCTACAAGTGAAAAACAAACACAAAGATCATTCACAGATGAATGAATTCTTTAGAAATAAAACAAACATTAAATTTTACTTGATGGGAAACAGGAATGGATATTCTGAATCTTAGTTGAAGAAAGTAAGAAGATGTTACAACAGAAAACAGTGCAAGTTCAAAGTCAACCTCTAACTCACAATCTGTCGCTCAGTCAGGTAGCTGGTTACACATAACAACTTCATTTCTTATTTTCTGAAATCAAATTTTTTGCACGTCAATTTTTTTCCTTTGAATTGTTAATAAAAAAATTCAAATTTAATTGGTTATATTGTCAAGTTATGTGAAGCCTAACTATTGCCCTGACCCTGAGTTAGCACTTGAACCAACCTTAGATTGATTAGGGAGAAGCACAATGAGTCCGGGACAAAAGACGTGTTTGATTCTTTTGCATTTTTTCATGGTAAAATTCTGGAACGGCTTAATGTGAGCTAAAGTAGACATAGCTCGCATTAAGAGCGGACCACTGTAAATATTGTTCAAATGGGCACAACAATTATAGAAATCAGCATAAGAAAATAAAAGCTAACATCAATCTGAATCCAGATATGAGCACACTACTGTTATAACCAAAACCAACCGAATAAAATGCATCCACAAATAAGTTCTGAAAATGAGAAAAGCAATACCTGGAAGAACTCAGAAGCAGCACTAACATTCCCTTCTTTTAGCTTCTCCATAGCCAAATCCCGATTAGTTGTTTTTCTCCTGAACCATTTCAAATTAAAAAAAAAAAAAATTACATTCAAAATTACATCTTTTTTTTTTTTTTTTTTTTGGTGATATATTGAAAAATATAAGTACAAGGAACTTAAAAATAAAAAAATAAAGATGAGAAACGTGCCTATGACGGTCTTGCTCAGTTTCAGCTTTACAGGGAATATTGCCACCATCAAAAACAACAACTGGGGTAATCTTATAATGACGGAGCAGATTGATTCTGTGCATAAAGTAGTCAATGTATCTCAATTTCTTCTCACTATCTGAGTCCAGACACAGCTCCATACTACACGAATACGCTGCCAAAAACTAACCCCAATTATTATTTCATTTTTTCTTCATTTTCAGAAGTTTCACCCAAAAAAAAAAAGAAAAAAAGAAAAGAAAATTCAAAATAACTATTTAAGAAAGTTACCTCCTTTATGAAGCCATGAATATGCATCTATACCCACCTGCAAATACATAGATTTTTAGATTTCAGACCCAGAAATTGAACCATTCAAAACAAAAAAAAGGGGGGGGGGGGGGCCAGGAAAATCAGAAAGAGGAAATGGTGTATTTACGCGCATTCCAGCGTACTTCTTTATGTGAATGGGTTTGATGTAAGGTTTCATGAATCTGAGAAGATCTTTGATACCCATTTTTGCTCGGATTATTCCCTTTGGGGGTTTTGGTTTTCGCTGTTTTGCTGTTTTTTTTTTTTTTTTAATTACTGAGGATTTCTCACTCCTCTCTTTCTCTCTCTCTCTCTATATATATATATATACATGGGCATAAATATATATATATATATATAAATGTATTATGTTTTTTAATTTCTATGGCGCTGAAGGGAAATGAAGAACCATAGAAGAGAGGTAAAAAGAGAGAGAAATTGGCGGGAAGAAGAGCAAATGGCAAAAGGGCGGAAATTTGAGAGTTGTGACAAACTCACGTGACTGTGATGAGGCTGCACGTGCCTGCAAGGGTAATACCGTCTTTCCAATTCCTCCTTTTAACCGCGAAATTTTGTTGAATTTTGGAAACCCGCTCTTTCCCTATTATTGCCAATTACCGCGCTCCTCTCTCGCGCGTGTCCTACACGGCCTTCTGTTATTGGGAAAATGATGAACCGGTGAAGCAATGGTGCTTTGTTTGTCTTATCATCTCATTCCAACTCAAACTATACTTTTTTTTATGTTTTTTTTAAAAAGTTTTTATCTTTTTCTCAAAAAGTTTTTTATCTTTTCTAAAAATTCAAAAAAATTTACTATTATAACTAAAATATTTCAACTCAAACTAATCAACCAAACAAACACTAAAAGTTTGAGATCAATTTGACTTCCTTTTGAGTTACCACTTAGAAACCTGGTCCGTTTGAAACATCAATTGAAATTGGAGTTTTTAAAATATTTTGATTTGAAATGAATGAATGTTTAAAATTATATATTTAGTTGAAAATAAATTAAGATAGTTAAATAGTACAAAAACTTAAAATGTATCGTTTTTCTCATTGTTTTATATAATTTTTTATTTAAAAAATCATCTTATTTTGATTTAAAATTAATAAAGTTTAATCCGTTAAGAAAATTTGGAGATGTGAACAATTGATTTATTTTCAGAGAAAAGACAAAAAAAAAAAAAAAAAAAAAAAAAAACCAACAAACAATTGAAAAACTCCAATTGGAGTCATCGTTCCAAACACCCCATTCGTCTATGTATGTTGTCGTTCTGTGCTCTCAACTTGCTGAAGTCCTTATACATGATGTGATCTTGTTTATTTTTTCGCTACATAAAAAACGTGGTTTTGTTGTTTTACGCTTTCCACTCCTCCTTTTTTTAACTTGCATTATCTTCAGCACAGTGTCTTGGGTGTAGAAACTTCAACTCACAATCAAATATAAGGTTCACTTTTCCGAACATCAATACTACATTCACTTAATTTCTTTTTTTTTTTTTTTTTTTTTTTTTTTACAATTACTCATTCATTTTAGATTCTCAATTGAAATTAATTTTTTTCAATTTAAGACAATGTGTCAAATAGGGTCTTAGACTCATCGCTCTCTCTGATCATCTAATTATGATTCCTGAAGTATGAGTAAAAGTTATGTATACTTTCCATGCATGAAAGAAAAACTTGAAAGTTATTTGGTCTGCCATCTTTTAGGATTTCTGTTTTATTTAAAAGTTATTTGTATGATAATGGTTTATGTCACAAGTACATATAAATTTTAACATGTACATATTTATATATATATATATGTATGTATGTATGTATGTAACTATAAGAAAAGGAAGAAAGAACAAAACATATATATATATATACACATTAGATATAACTAGGTAGCTGGTCGCAAATATAATGGTAGATAGTTTGGAGGAGTTGGCATGGAGTCCCACACTGAGAAAGCACTAGAGCACCTCATCCATTTTCTTGTCATGTCCGGGAAATGCCTATCTATCACATCTTTTAAGGTCTCTGTCGTGTTAACCCATTTAAGACCTTCCTCTGTGTAGGTTTTCGAGTTGAAGTTGGTTGTGAAGAAACGATCTGCTTCTAGCCTCCTAATTAAGAACATCAATATTAGATCAACCAGAACAACTTTCACATAGAGCTTACCAAAAGTCTCAACGTTTGATCTACCGATTCGTCGATGTGGGAACTTACCTTGATGCAACAAGCAGAAAGATAAAGAAAGCGGTCTCACTAATGGCGAAGCCTTTTATCTTCTCTTCGGCATGTAGACCGACAAGCAAGTCAAGCTTCTCAACATCATCTCCGTAAACCTCACGAAGCGCTTCAACAACTTCCTTGTCATCCGTCAAATCTTCCCACTTGCTAATGGGAATCATTAGTAAGTTCCTTCTGAACCCATTGTACCGAGCAACTCCTCTCTCTCTATCTCTGTAAACTGTACATGTCCAACAAATAACGAATTAGGATTCTATTAGTAGATTAAGTAAAGGAAAAAAAAATAAAGGAGAAAATTAAGCTAGAATTAAGAATTATGTTATGCATCATCACTTAAATAGCGCTAAAACGTAGGTATGAATGTCACTATAGCGATTATATGTTACTGGAAGCATGACACACTACTATCGACATGCTGATATGTAAAATATGTAAAATCACATGAGTGATGTAAAAAACGTCACGGTTAGTACTAGTCTTACTTTCCAAGGCAGCCATATCAATGCGGTCCGGTCTATCATCTCCATCGACATCGTGGGCTACGAGGTTCCTCATCCATGACGGATAGTTCCATAATGTGACTGCTCCACTAGCCTGATGACCCATTGATACAAGCATTTGCTCTAGTCCGATTTTCGACAGCCTTTTCTCTCCTTCTTTGCCCACCATTTGCTCCATCGGAATCCTGTAAACATTTTAATTAATTTAATACATATTCGTGAAAAGGGTAAGTATAGAGAAAAAAGATAGATAGAGAGATATTACATACTCCTCAAGAATAGGAGGGAATTTATCTTCTGAAGAGGTAGATTTGATATCCCTAAGGATAAATTTGTCGGGTAAAACTGAATGCATTCTGTATACACTCACAAACTCTTCAGTTAGTGAATAGGGAACTCCATGATCTCTGGGCTTCTTCAAGCCAACCAATCCACTAAGTATTGGTCCACAAATATGCCCAAACAGATCTTTAAATCTCTTCCCCAACAATCCATACCTACTCACAACAAACACAAATGGTTTACATACACTATTGTTCAAGACTATATCTAAAATTATGCTCTAATTAAGCATCATAATTTCAAAGTAGAACTTCTTTTGGTACATCACAACATAGTTTATGATCAAAAGATGTCAAATTAACCAGATTTTTTGTTCTGGCCACAAATGTAGGTTATGTTTTCTGTATCTAATTTGTCCTAGTTTGTACCCATAGTTGCTATAAGAAAAAACTGCTTTTAATTTCTTTTTGCTTTCTCTAAGCATGACGACATTATCGTCGCTAATTATAACCTTCAGCGGTAACTTTTTGGTTTTTAGCAATGACATTTGTCGTCTCTAAAAGGTGATTTTATTTTTTAACTGCCGTAATTACCAGTTGATCCTCATCCCTGCCACAAGAGTGTCAGTCTTAAGGAGTTCAATAGTCCAATCTATTGTGTGGACTTTAGCAATGACAGCTGAAGTCACTAGTCTTGCATGCCTGTAGAGCCTCTTATCATCAAAATCTGGGTGATTTACCTATAAACCAAAAAAAAAAAAAAAAAGAAAGCCATGGTTAATCTATTAGGTAAATCAAAACATTTCTTTCTTTTACATGGAGTTTATATTTTGATCAAAATGCTGCATGTGTACTTCTAGAAGATGAACTTTGGTAACTTGCTTCCCAAATTTCTAATCTTGTCAACTTGCCCCATAAACTTTCTAATTCGTAGCAATATGTCCCGTTTTACTAATTTTTCTTTGCATTTAGGATTTGAATTTGGAAGACTTGCAAAAGTGTTTGAAATTGAATTTGGAAAATTTCTATTAGAAATGAGATTTTTTGTCCCTAAATGTGGCACACATGTGTTTTCCATCATGAATTTAAAAAAAAAGTAAAGTAGATTATAGCGAGGACCTTGCAACACTTTAGAAAGTTTGGAAAGACAAATTTCAAAAACTAAAAGTTCGAGGATAAGTTGTCAAAAGGTCGACAAATTTGAGGGACAATAGTGTAAAAACCCTAACAAAAGCATCACCAACTAACTATATGTTTTCATAATATTGATTTCCAATAAGAGATGATAAAACTAATAAAGATTTGACAATGAAAGATATGGAATAATAAAAAGGAAAAGAAAAAAAAAATACATACTTTTAATTAGCATATCACAGACGGCATTGTGTTCTTTGACAAATAAAGCTTGAAGGAGGGAGAACCCAGCCCAGCAATTTCGAACGTCGCCGGAGATAGGAATTCCTTTCTCGTCATGCTCAAGAAGCATGTCGCCTGAGATCTTCAGCTTCCCATCTTTGAATGTTCTTACTCTTCTCATTCCCTCATGATCATTCCCATAAAGTACGCTGCCATCCCTGCTCAAATTGTACACTCCTAGTCAAATACTAGGAAAAAATTATTTTCTGTTTAAGCAAGCAATACACAATATCTTACTAATGGAATCCAAGTGAAAGAAACACGCGACATCCTTAAACTACCCTGAAATACGGCATGCCGGTCGGAATTGTTTTGCTAGGAACTCTAAATTCTTGCCTAAATTCTTTGCGTTACGACTTTTGAGTCGTGTTTTCAATAATGGAGTGGGACCACCATGGAGTTCGTTTGTTTAAAAAAACTTAGGAGGGGGGGTTTAAGCAATTACCACCAAGGAGTTCTTGTGTTCAAATGTCCAGTCTTTATCTGAGTCGAACCTGTGGAAACTTTCTTGGTCTTAAAGAACTTGAATGACTTCAGAGGACACCCTCCTGCAATTTCTTCTGCAGCACTAATCTCCACCTATTTCATGGTTCATGCAAGAATTAACATGATCAATATAATTAATTAATTTGCCTTCTCTAGCTTGCTTTCTAGTCAAGTCAATCTATTATTTATCCCTCTAAAATTGTCTACAAGTGATAACCATTTTTCAACTAAAAGCACTTCAAATAGGTGAATTAATTAAGAGCTGAATAATACCAAGGCAGATACGTGCGGGCATGAAACTTGTTTAAGCATTGTTTTAATAAATGTCACAAGCTTTACTAGATTAGGAAATCAGACATACGTTTTCTTAAAAGTGGTCAACAATTAATTGACCGACATCAATTAGTATTTAATCGGTTAGTCAATCCCAAATCGACTTAGGAGTCAATCACCAATCATATTGACGGTCAATCATGTATCCATTGTATATGATTGATCAGCCTATCAACTATTTTAACGGTTATAGGCCATTTTCTTAAACAAAAAAAGTTCGGCTATTTAATTTAAGAGAGGGTCAAAACTCTCCTCACCTAATTTCTCTAAGTACAAAAGAATTCTTTTTTGGCAATTCAATCCTAAATTTTCCGAAAATATCTAAGGTATAGAGTCATGTACTTGATACCTGTTGAGTGTCCTCCAAATGATCAACCCAGTCATGTATCATGAATTGTATCCATGAGCCGGCTATCATGTTGAACTGCTTTCCATTATCTATAAACTGCCTCCTTTCCAAAAGCTTTGACGCCACTATCATTGGGTGAGGCTCCAGTATCTGTAGAAGATAACAACTAGATTTTCATATTTTATCAAACAACAACATCATAAATTACAAATAAATTAGGGTTGAAATTAATTTCTTAACAAGCCAAAAAATTATTACGATAAGAAAATTGCCACGCTCTTTTCAAAAAATAAAAAATAAAAATACAGTAAGATATGATTATAATATGATATAATGATTAGAGCTTTATAAAATAAAAAAAAATGGTGTGATTCTAAAACCAGCTTAAAATATTAAAAAAAAATACACATATCTTACTAAAAAAGTACAGTAAAAAGGAGAAAGAAGCAAATAGCAGTCGGTAAATAATTAAAGTAATTAACAGATTTTTTAAACTATAAGAAATATAAAGCAAAAATATACCCATTATGTAGATAATATATTTACTAAAAGTAAATTTGCTAGAAGTAAATAACAAATTAATTTACTTCTAATATTTTATAAATATGTTATTTACTTCAATTATTTACAGAAAACTACTATTAAATAAAATTTCCACAAAAACGCAAAAAAAAAAGAAAAAAGAAAATTGTAACAAAAATTGTATTTTAAAATATTTGGAGTAAATGGTAGATTTACTAGATAAATGAAAAATTTATAAGTAAATGACATATTTACAAGGCGTAAATAAATTATATAGTGAATAAATCTGACATAAATAAATCATTTACCTGATAGATCTATTATTTATTCTATATGTTTTAAAAACTTATTATTTATTTTAAATATTTTCTGAAAATTGTTATTTACTGTTTTTAAATAAAAAGAAAAAAGAAAAGAAAAGAAAATCAAGCGACTTTATTAGGGGGAGTTTGGCAAACATCCCATTTCAAACTTATTTCAAACTTTTTTTTGTTTTTTTTCCTAAAAAGTTTTTATTTTTTTCCTAAAAAATTTTTTGTCTTTTTTGAAAATTCAAAAAAATTTATTATTACAACTAAAATATTTCAACTCAAACTAACCAACCAAACTCACCCTCAGTGTCCTTGCCACCACGCGAAGACTGAGCAGAGAGGATAATAATTCAGTGTTGTAAAAGAAGAAAACAAGGACGATGATCTAGTAATGATCATTAAAGCTGGAGTCGTTGACTTGAGATTGAAAAGAAGTCGACTCAAAGGCATATATTATTTATATTTTGTAATGAAAAAAACGCAACGTCTCTATCGACGACTTGTGAGCTAATTAGTAGATGCACAGAAGCAAGTTGCAAACATTTTACTCTTGTCCTATGAATTAGGTAAATAGTATAAATACTATGTTCAGACGTGGGACCTTTAACATTAAACGGCTTAGATGTTTGGTTGCTGGCCACCCTCTTGGCGGGACTCAGAGCCAGTCCTGCTTTTGCTGTACTCTAGCTAATTAATGCTTCTCAATAGTATCGTGATTCATATATATATATATATATTGATCCATTTATTATGCATTCATACTTTTAAATATGAGTAATATATAAATTATATATTTTTGGCATATTTGTTTCAATACTCTTCGAATATATTAATTAAGCCCCGTTTGAATCTTTATCTGTAGGCTATTTTTTGACACTATTTAAAGAGTTTTTTTTAAAATATTTTCTCTCATAATAAAATTGAATTGACTATTTAAATTTATTTATTTTAAATCTATGATAAAAACTGAGCATATAAATTGTTTTGCAACTATCTAAACTATTTTGATTAATACGTGTGCATATATATTTCGAACTTACTAATTGTATATATATGCGTGTTCTCTCTCTCTCTCTCTCTTTTTTCCTTATTTTTACATGTTATTCGCAGCTAAAGTTGTTATTGACACGATAGCATGTGTTCTCACTCCTCATAGTACATGAATCCTACTTCATATATATGTGTATATATCCACACACACACACATAAGCACGTCGACATCCTCCAGTGTTACACCTTATTCACTAGTGAAGACGTAAATGTATCGAACATTTATATAGACGTGGTTGAAACTAAAAAAAGTTGGAAGTCCAAAAATACATATAATTCTTCATTACATGGCTATAAGTACTCCTACTAAATAACATATATATACCTATATTTAAGACAAATATATATGAACTTTAACGAGGAGGAAAAACCTACTTAACTCTATTGAACTATATATTGTGTTTGATTGGTTCGATACTTAGGGTTATTTTGGTTGGAGTTGAGTTAAATTTTAAAATTGAGCATTTGGCTTATTGAAATTAAAAAGTGTTAAAACTTAAAATATATTCAAAAAAAAAAAAATCTGTATGAATCTTATTTTGTTTGTTTTAAAATGCTATAAAGAAGAAGAAGAAGAAGAAAAAAAAAAAAAAAAAAAAAAAAAAAAAAAAAAAAAAAAACCTCACTTGGATTTGAAATAGTGTTCGTGATTATTTAGTATATATATATATGTCTACGCAAGTGTACGTAATCGCACAAGTAATATAGATAGTGAATAGAGTATCGTCTCCACAGGGATTGAATTGCTAAAATCAAATGCAAAAGAAATTTAACACAAATCAAATTGAGTGTGGAAATGAAAAATAGAAAAAATGCAATACACCAATAAAAATGAAATGGGTATAATGAAAAAGCACTAAAATAGACAAAAGGAACAAGATTCAGTCAAGAAGTTGTAATCAAGAATTTAAATTAAACTAGGATTGTCAAATCCTCCTCCATTGCAAGTCGAACCCGAATGCTGTAGGAAATGCTGCAGCAAAACCTGTCCTGTTAACCGAAATTCGATTTTTATCATAAAATTCTTCCGAATTTAGTATGACTAAAAGTTATTAAACCTTTTTCAACATATTCCTATGTGAATCTAGTTCTCATAACACAATTTCAAGCATCAATTTCAATGGGTTATACAAGGCAAACAATATATTCCTATACCATTCACAAATCAATATAAACTTTAAAAAGCATATTGAACTTGCATCATCTGAGTTATTTCTAGCTTAACTTAACCTTTTCAGAATTAAACAAGCCTAGTTCCCTATATATTGATGGCCAATCAACAATAGAAATTATCATTCACACACTCAGATGAACAGGAACAAATTCGCCCAACATTTCAACAAAAGACATTCAAATCATCGTCACAATTTCGGGTTCATCAACAATCCTAGCTAAAGAAAATTAGCTCATGTTTCGGATTACAAAAATAAAGAGAAAAACGTCATCCATTGTTCAACAAAGGAAGAAAAATCAGAAAATAAATCAAGCAAGAGTATGAAAAGAAAAACTCCAAAATGGCTAGAGATGGGTCTTCGTCTCCTTTCTCCTTCCTAGCGTCCTCTCCAAAATGGCACAAAGACGAATGAAAAATCTCAGCCCAGCCCTCTCTCTCTTTTTCCCAATATTTTTCGTCTCTTTCCTCTCTGTTTTTCCTCTTTCTTATTTCTCTGTTTTCAGCCTCTCTTCTTCCTCTGGCGGCTGCCCTCTTCAATCCCCAAAACAATACTCTTTAGGGCAACAAAATAAGCCCACGTGTGAAGCTTCCCAACTGAAGAAAAAGAAGTGGCCCCCATCATATGAGCTGTCAACTATTCTTTTACTTCATCAGAAAAATTTGCCAGCTGGACAACTTTGCTGCAGAAATTGCTGCAGCATTTCGACTCAGATTCTTCACTGCTTCTGCTACAAAATGCTGTAAGGAATGCTGTAGCATTTTCTGCAGCATTTTCGGTTTAGGCTCTCCTACAAGTCAGAATAGAAATAAAATGTACGTCAAAAAGCCGTCAAATGATCCTACTTTTTCTTCACATTATCCATGATTTCACCAAACAATAAACCCAAGACAAAAGAAAATACAACAAACCTAAAACAAAGGAAAATATGCTAACAAAAACACAAATACTCGCTAAACCAAGTTCATCTAAGTCTAAAAGTGCCTAAGATAACTCTAATTTCTAGAGTTATCACACCCCCAAACTTAAAACATTGCTCGCCCTCGAGTAATGCCAAAATAAACTCACAAATCACAATACACACAAAGAAAATGCAAAACACATACAGGAAAAATGCTCAAGCTGCTAAACAAGTTGAGTCTCCATTCTCAAAAGAGCTTCTTAATTTCCAACTCATTTCAAGATTCAGCTTTCATCAAATATCAGTTCTATCTTTTATAAACTTGCTCCCAAGTGAGGTTCCTCTATAGATGCGTGTGTGCAAGACTATATCTAAGCATCTTCAGATCACCTATGTCCCTCCTATCACGATCGTCAAGCTTAGTTTATAATCTAGCAGGCTGGATTCATGACTTCCTCTCCACTATCGTTAGCTGGGTAAAATCTAAGGATATACATATTCCACTGCTTGTTGAGCTGGGTGCATGTGTATGCACACATTAATTTATTAAATCATAACTTTCTTTTCTATTTTTTTTTTCGTTGTTTTTTTTTTTTTTGTTTTTTTGTTTTTTTTTTAAATTCGTCATGTCACCTTTACCTTTTTACGCGAATGCCAACATTGGTGATGAAGACACCCGGTTACTCAGCAACGTCACACTTCAGAATTGCTATAGCAAACTCATATTATGAACCACTGTTTGACGCAAAAGTACACATGGGGCTCATGTTACTCCTGGTTACTAGGCGGCTCAAAATAGCGGAGTTCGGTTTTTTTTTTTTTTTTTTTTTACACCCAACTCTTTACATGAAAAACACACCAATTATTCCCAGTCTATTTCACTTCCTAAAGCTTCGCCTGACGGGTTTGATACAACCTATTCTCAAATTCTAAATTCTCTCGATGACTTGGAGTTTCCTAGGCTTTCCTCAGAAATACAAAGGTATAGTCTATTGTGGAAAAAGAGTAGTCTCACTCAAAGAGCAACTAGATAAAAGACATTACCCACACCCAACTCAAGCTTAATCAATCCATAAGCTGACAATTCTCAAAACTCTAGTAATCTTCACCGAACATCATCAAACCAACAACTCAGCAGCTAAAATAGAGCAATTTCTAACAAAAACATAAAGACATACAGAAAATTTTTTTTTATTTTTTTTATTTTTTATTTTTTTTATGAATATATAAACATAAACAACACCACAAACTGACTAAACAACATAAATAACACAAACAAGAGAAACGACACATAAACAAAGAAATAACACAAAAACAACAAAAGCTAACCACATAAACAACAAACAACAAGAGAAACATAAAACACACCCAACTGAATAAAACTAAAACAAAGCTAACTAACACCCCCAAACTTAAATGAAGCAGTGTCCTCACTGCTTTGAACAAAATAACATGACACAAAAACAACACAAAACAGAACAATCATGAAGTCATGCACAAAAATGACGAAGAAAAAAGTTTGGAACTCCCTGTTTAAATGGCGGCTGGAGCGTCGCTTCAATCATCCGACTCGTCTGCATCCTCTTCCTCAACCTCATAAAGGTGCTCGGTGGTTGGTGGCCCGTTTGCTTGCGCGCGAGTTTCTTCGTGCGAGGCATTTTCGCGGGCTTCTGTTCGTCTTCGAGGGAGAAAGGGGCTGTTCTGTTCTCTGTGTATGGAGGAGACCCGGCCTTCTTTTTTTCTTTTCTTTTTTTTTTTTTTAACAAGAACAGAAATGGCGTAATGGAGAAATGGAGAGGGGGTCGGTGGTCGAAGTTAGAAATGAGGGGGATGGGTTGGAGAGAATAGGAAAAATGGGGAGTGGTGGAGGCTGTGGGTTGGCTGGAAAATGCAGGGGATGAGGTGGCAAGATGGCGGTGGTTTGGGTTGCTGGGGAAGCGATGGATGTGCGGGGTGGAGGTGAGGCTGGTGAGGTGGAGGTGCGGGTGACGAGAACTGACCTGGTGGTGGCGGACGGTTTCGGAGGTGGCTTGGGCTGCTGGGAAGAACTCGGCGAAATGGCGAAGGGTGATGGTGAAGGTGAAATGCGATGGAAGGGCTGCGGCTGCTGTGGAAATGCGGCGAAATGGGAGGTCGGAGGAAATGGGCTGCTTTGGATGGTGGATGGTGGTTGAGCACGGCTGGTTCGGAGGAGGGAAATTTTTCTGCAGGAAACGGCGCTGTTGGGGAAGAAGAAGAACAAAGAAAAGAAAAGAAAAGAAAAGAAGGGAATGTAGGGTTAGTGGGGTACCGAAAAAAAAAACATTAAAAAATATATATATATATATATTACTATAGTTAAATAATATTAATTAATATCTATATATATGTATACGTGTATATATATATGTATATATATATAAACATATAAGTATTTATTTAATTATTATTACTTATATATATATAATTTTTTTTTTCAATATAAATTCATTAGCATATAAAAATATCGAAAACATATAATATATATTATACGATATCTATATACTATATACGATATATATATTGTCTTTTCTTCCTTTTTTTTTTTTTTTTTTTTACTACTACTTTGCTGTAGCATTTCCTGCAGCATTTCTACACAGATTGCTCCCCTTAAACTTTGCTGCGGGTTTTGCTGTAGCATTTCCTACAGCATTCTTATACAGATTGCTCTGCCCAACTTTGCTGCAAGTTTTGCTGTAGCATTTCCTACAGCATTTTTGCACACTTTGCTGCGGGTTTTGCTGTAGCATTCCCTGCAGCATTCTTATACAGATTGCTCTGCCCAACTTTGCTGCGAGTTTTGCTGTAGCATTCCCTGCAGCATTTCTACACAGAGTCTCTGCCGAACTTTGCTGCGAGTTTTGCTGTAGCATTTCCTGCAGCATTCTTATACAGAGTCTCTGTAAGGCATAATCCTGGGCCAATTTCTGCATAGAAAAATTTCATGAACTCAGCTTAAATTTCTTAATAACTACTAATCAAAAACTCAAACAAATTGAACTAAACCACAAATAAACCAAACAAGAAAAAAAATTTGGGTTGCCTCCCAAGAGCGCTTGTTTTTAAGTCATCAGCCTGACTTTGCGGGATTTCAGGCATCTTGCAGCGATATGGAGGCTTTCTGATGGCTGAAACCATCACCCCAATAATGCTTAAGTCGCTGTCCATTAACTTTGAAAGTTCTTCCTGAGTGTTCTGCAGCATTTCTTTCTGACAAAAAATTTTTTCTACAGAAAAACCTCCAAAGTGCAGCCGATGTCTTGCGAATCAAGTTTTTTTTTCGCTTTTTCTTTCTGCTACCTCTATCCCTCAAGTGTGTAGGTAGAGGTTTTAGTTCCAAAATAGGTGGTTCATCAACAGATGGCTTGTGGGATTTAAAGGCCCTTTCTGATAACTCAAGTGATTCGAAGTGCTTCCCTCCTCTTGTTGCCATATGTCTGCTCTCCATCCAAGACACTTGATTATCACTAGCTTCCTCATCTTCATCTGACACAGCCAAATCATCTTTATTTGTCATCTTTGGAGAGCATTTCTCCTCAAATTCAGCAGCCAATAATGGATCCAGAACCTTGATGGCCGAACACTCCTCAACATCATCACCAAAATGCATAGCCTTGAACACATTAAAAGTCACATGCTCGTCTTGCACCCTCATAGTCAACTCGCCTTTTTGCACATCAATCAAAGTGCGGCCTGTAGCAAGAAATGGTCTTCCCAAGATAATCGGCACTTCTCGATCCGCTTCATAATCAAGGATGATGAAATCAGCAGGAAAAATGAATTTGTCGACCTTTACAAGAACATCCTCGATCTTTCCTTCAGGAAGAGCAATAGATCTATCCGCAAGCTGCAAGGATACTGTAGTGGGCCAAGCTTCTCCGATTCCTAACTTCTTAAAGATGGACATTGGCATCAAGTTAATACTTGCTCCCAAGTCACACAAGGCCTTACCAAAGTAGTGGGCTCCAATTGAACATGGGATTGTGAAACTCCCCGGGTCCTTCAACTTAGGAGGGAGTTTGTTCTGCAAAATAGCACTACATTCTTCCGTCAAAGCCACAGTCTCAAATTCCCTAAGTCGACGTTTCTTAGTGACCAAGTCTTTCATGAACTTGGCATAATGAGGCATTTGCTCCAAGGCTTCCACAAGAGGTATGTTGATGTGAAGCTGCTTCAAGACATCCAGAAATTTGCGAAATTGACCATCCTTTTGCTGCTTTTAAAACCGTTGAGGAAATGGTGGAGGAGGTCGAGTTTCACTACTCCTTGCTGCTTCAGAATGCTGCGAAAATGCTGTAGCATTTTCTGCAGCAAAATCTGCTGATTGATGTTTCACCAGAATTTCTTCTTGTTGAGGCTGATCATCTTTTTCTTGGATTGAAGAGGGCTCGATCCGTACAGCTTTTGGCTTTTCACTTCTCTCAACTTCCCTTCCATTCCTTAATACGATTGCCTTGCAATGCTCCTTCCCGTCCCTCCTTGGATCTTCAGTATTACTAGGGAGAGCGCCTTGCGGTCTAACATTCAAAGCGTTTGCAATCTGCCCAATTTGATTCTCCAAGCTCCTCAATGTTGCATCATGACTCTGAACTCTAGCGTCATTCTTTGCTATATACTCCTTGATCAAATTCTCCAATGAGCTAGATGAGTCCATAGCTTGTGTTCTTGGTTGCTGAGATGGAAAACCCGGTGGGTGAGAAGGTCGATGATGATGAGAGTTTGCTCCACTAGAGCCGGCCCCTTGATTACTCCATGAAAAGTTGGGGTGTTGTCTCAACCCTTGGTTGTAAGGTGCCGAATAAGGGTTGTTCCGGTTGAAATTACCTACATAGCAAGCAGAAACTGGATTAGATGGACAATCCTCATATAAGTGTCCCTCTCCGCAATAGACACAAGTGGCGCCAACAGATTGCACAGAATTAACCCCCGCCGACATGTTCATATTCTTGATCATATTAGTCAAACTCGACACTTGGGCGGAAAGTGCGGTGATGGCATCTACTTCATGAAGTCCTGCAGCCTTTCGAGCATTGAGCCTCTCGGTGGGCCACTGATAATTGTTGGTTGCCATCCTCTCCAAAATCTCGTAAGCTTCATTGTACGATTTAGCCAAAAGAGCACCATTAGCCGCCGCATCAACAATAGTACGTGTTTGCCCATTGAGCCCATTGTAGAAAGTTTCCATCTGAATCCAATGGGGAATCCCATGGTGAGGGCATTTTCGCAGCAACTCCTTGAATCTCTCCCATGCCTCGTACAAAGATTCTCCCTCTGATTGTTGGAATGAGGTAATGTCGTTTCTGAGCTTGGCATTCTTGGTCGGAGGAAAGTACTTCATGAAGAATTTTTCAGCCAAGTCATTCCATGTAGCAATTGAATCCGGCGGCAGTGAATTAAGCCATGATCGAGCTCGATCCCTCAAGGAATAAGGGAACAGTTTCAGCCTCAATGCTTCATCAGACACCCCTGGTAGCTTGAAAGAATCACACACTTCCATGAATAGCCGCAGGTGCATGTGAGGGTCCTCAGTTGCCATTCCACTGAATTGGCCTACGGTTTGCAACATTTGGAACATAACCGGCTTGAGTTCAAACTGTGGCGCTTGTATTTCTGGCCGAATGATGCCCGGATTGAGCCCATGTAGAATGGGTACAGCATATTCCCGAATAGCCCTGTCTCTATCATCAATCAAAGGTGGTTGAGGCAATAGATTGTTGACATCCCCTTGCTGCCCATCATTAGCCATATTGACAGCCACTCTTTCTTGTATTTCTTCCACTCCTGCTAGACCTTGTTGCTCTCTTCTTCTTACTCGAAATGTTCTTTCAATTTCTGGGTCCAAGGGCATCAACTCTTGATTTCGCTGATTGTTCATGTAGAGAAAGAAAGCCCCTGAAAATATAAACACTTAACTAATAAGAAAATGCAAAAACAAGAACTGAACAAATTAACTTTTACAACTATTTTAACGATTTCAATCCCCGGCAACGGCGCCAAAAACTTGTTCGTGATTATTTAGTATATATATATATGTCTACGCAAGTGTACGTAATCGCACAAGTAATATAGATAGTGAATAGAGTATCGTCTCCACAGGGATTGAATTGCTAAAATCAAATGCAAAAGAAATTTAACACAAATCAAATTGAGTGTGGAAATGAAAAATAGAAAAAATACAATACACCAATAAAAATGAAATGGGTATAATGAAAAAGCACTAAAATAGACAAAAGGAACAAGATTCAGTCAAGAAGTTGTAATCAAGAATTTAAATTAAACTAGGATTGTCAAATCCTCCTCCATTGCAAGTCAAACCCGAATGCTGTAGGAAATGCTGCAGCAAAACCTGTCCTGTTAACCGAAATTCGATTTTTATCATAAAATTCTTCCGAATTTAGTATGACTAAAAGTTATTAAACCTTTTTCAACATATTCCTATGTGAATCTAGTTCTCATAACACAATTTCAAGCATCAATTTCAATGGGTTATACAAGGCAAACAATATATTCCTATACCATTCACAAATCAATATAAACTTTAAAAAGCATATTGAACTTGCATCATCTGAGTTATTTCTAGCTTAACTTAACCTTTCCAGAATTAAACAAGCCTAGTTCCCTATATATTGATGGCCAATCAACAATAGAAATTATCATTCACACACTCAGATGAACAGGAACAAATTCACCCAACATTTCAACAAAAGACATTCAAATCATCGTCACAATTTCGGGTTCATCAACAATCCTAGCTAAAGAAAATTAGCTCATGTTTCGGATTACAAAAATAAAGAGAAAAACGTCATCCATTGTTCAACAAAGGAAGAAAAATCAGAAAATAAATCAAGCAAGAGTATGAAAAGAAAAACTCCAAAATGGCTAGAGATGGGTCTTCGTCTCCTTTCTCCTTCCTAGCGTCCTCTCCAAAATGGCACAAAGACGAATGAAAAATCTCAGCCCAGCTCTCTCTCTCTTTTTCCCAATATTTTTCGTCTCTTTCCTCTCTGTTTTTCCTCTTTCTTATTTCTCTGTTTTCAGCCTCTCTTCTTCCTCTGGCGGCTGCCCTCTTCAATCCCCAAAACAATACTCTTTAGGGCAACAAAATAAGCCCACGTGTGAAGCTTCCCAACTGAAGAAAAAGAAGTGGCCCCCATCATATGAGCTATCAACTATTCTTTTACTTAATCAGAAAAATTTGCCAGCTGGACAACTTTGCTGCAGAAATTGCTGCAGCATTTCGACTCAGATTCTTCACTGCTTCTGCTACAAAATGCTGTAAGGAATGTTGTAGCATTTTCTGCAGCATTTTCGGTTTAGGCTCTCCTACAAGTCAGAATAGAAATAAAACGTACGTCAAAAAGCCGTCAAATGATCCTACTTTTTCTTCACATTATCCATGATTTCACCAAACAATAAACCCAAGACAAAAGAAAATACAACAAACCTAAAACAAAGGAAAATATGCTAACAAAAACACAAATACTCGCTAAACCAAGTTCATCTAAGTCTAAAAGTGCCTAAGATAACTCTAATTTCTAGAGTTATCAAATAGCAAAGTCATAGACTTTTAAGTTTGAGTTTTTAGATTACAATAGAAGTTGTGAATAGTAAAATTGAGTTAATCTTTTCAGGAAAAGACAAAAAATAATTGAAGTTAGATTGTAGAACCTAAGATGTGCTCAAAGTATCCTTTGAGTTTTCGCTAAATCCAAAACATAGAGAAAAATATACTTAAAGGGGTACTTGTTGGATTTTTTCAAAAGTTTGGTAACAATATATACACACATATGTTATATAAATATATTTGTGTGCGTAACTCTGCGTTTGCATTCTATTAGTACCCTCTCTTGTTTTTCTCCCTTTCCTTTCGTATTCTATCTTCTTCTTCTTCTTCTTTTGCATTCTATTAGTACCCTCTCTTGTTTTTCTCCCTTTCCTTTTGTATTCTATCTTCTTCTTCTTCTTCTTCACTCTTAGGCTCCGTTTGGGGGAAAGTTTAAACTTAAGGTTTAAATTCAAATTTTTATCTTTTTCTGAAAAAAATTTTGTCTTTTCTAAAAAAGTCAACAAAAATTACTATTCAAACTTAAAAATTTCAACTCAAACTCATTCACTAAATAGTCCCTTAATTTGTTTATTTTTGAAATTATATATTCTTAGCTAACGTTATTTGACACGACAACCTGTGTTCTCACAATTGTTGCGTGAACTTCATACGTATGCAGAGTATACGCCTACCCCGTCTACCGTTGTATATATCATGACACACCTAATTGACATAAATTGCCTACCCCTTGACTAGTTAAAGATATCTATAAATATATATATATATATATATATCTCTCTCCTAAACAATGATACAGACGTGGTTGAAAAAAAAAAAAGGTTGAAAGTCCAAAAATCCATGATAGTTCATCAAGTATCCTGGTGGGATCGAAAAAATAAGAGAATATTAAATAGATACTAACTTAATCAGGATATCTTATGGTATATCTAATGACTTCTATCTTTACAGTTCGCTACAAAAACTATATCATGATCAATTATGTGTCAACTTACAATTTCAAAAGCTTAATTCTTAATTATTAAGATCTAATCTATGTATTGTATGAGAGGTCTCAAAACACCCCCAAAAAAAAAAAAAAAAAAAAGAGCTGAAATAATTGCAATTTTAAGCAAGATAATTTAGTTGACCGCTTACCCCATATCCTGAAGTCGACGGAGGCATGTTGCGGCCAAAAAATGTTCCTTGGCTGCCGATCAAATCATCGCTGGGGTGATTGCATTTGCCATCGGCTGTCCGGTACCAAATCTCTCCGTTGTCGTATTCTTTTCCGGCCATTTGTCCGACGTGCAATTGATTGTAACGCTGGTGTAAGTGCCTCCTAATCCCCATGTATGCTGCTCCCAGTAGAACCGGTAGTCTGTGCCATAAATCCAACTTGTCCAAAAAGTGTATAACCTAAACCCATAAGCACATGTATAAGTACATTTATACCTAATCAATTAATACTGTCACAAACATAATTTCCGTATTTATTTATATGAACACACCATTTACAACTGTACAAGACCAAACATGTTTGAACAAAAAAAGACAAATATATATATACATATATATATATATATATAACTATAGAGAGAGAGAGCACTAACGTAGAACAAAAAGGTATCAAAGAGAGTCATTTTGGCAACAAAAGGCTGGAGTTGAGGATGGATGAAGGACGTTGAAGAAGAAAGAGAGAAAGCCATTATTTTTTTCAAGTATGGGAACGGAATAAACTTATTATAACTATGCTAATTTTCTAGCTTCCTTAGGCTGCATATATATATATATATATATATAGGATCTAAAGAAAGTAGGATACGGAATTTCCATGGTTTCTATATGTAACTGTGTAATATATTTAATGAAATGATGATATATATTCATGGATGAGAATATATAATCGACACGAAAAAAATATCAATCTCTGTCCATTGTATGGAGGTATCAGTCAGCGACACGTGGTGACTATTTTTATATTCAATACGCTACATTTATAAGTAATACCTACCACTGCCACTCCTTTAAATTTGGCTTGCTAATTTTGTTTTTGGTCCGGTAGAAAATAACTAAATTAATTAGCCTGCATGCAGATTAATTTGTTGTTTATTAATTTGTCACATGAGAAGCTGGTAATAATATAAGCTTCAGAACATTTCGTCAAGCGGCATTGAGCTTCAGGGTAAGGCTTGAGGAGAGAGATTGCGGGTTTGATCTTGTCTTGTTTAAAAAATATATGTAAAAAAAACCATATTTCTTAATATTTATATATATATATATGCTAGGGACTCCAATTTTAATCATTCATACTTTCTGAAATACAAATATATATATATATATATATATATTTCTTGTGTGGTTTCATCGTATTCTAGTAATATATATATATATATATATATATTTCTTTTTTCTATAATTGATAAGAGAGTAACTGATATCAGTGTCGATCAAAACATTTTAACTTATATATATTCTTTTTCTTTATATATATATGTTTGATGTATATAGATCAAGACAAAGATTATTTTTAGTTAACTTCTTTCGTGTTGCCAGTTTCTATAATCAAATTACTAATTGTTCGGTATTTGTTTTATTAGAAAGGAATGACTTTCATAGGTACTTGAGGTGGCATGTTACAAAACAATATGTGGTTGCATATTTAGTGGATATGTCACATTTAACTCACCACAAAATGTTAAATTCACCTTCAAGCTAGATATATATACATATTTATGGAGCGATATCCACGTAGTTATATATATATATATATATATATATGTATGTATGCAGTTTTGTTATCTTGAAATTTCTGTCTTGTTAATTTGTTTCGTTCTTTGCATACGCAAATTGGACAGACAATCATTCTATTCATTATATCCATATAATATATATTTTCCAGAGATGTTATTGCGCCATGTTGCAGTTCATCAGAAGTAATGTTATGGTCTGCAATTGTCTGTTCATATACAACAACACGTATACATATTACATATGCTATAACTATAAGCTAACCATAAAAAGAAAATGAATCACTAAGTTTAGCTACATTTATTATGGGATTTGGTCATTTTCTGGGAAATGGAAAGCAGAGATCCACTAGTTGTTAGTCGTTGCCATAAATGAGCATTATTGCTCAAAGCAAGATACGATCGCCATCTCTCTCTCTCTCCTCTCTTAAATGGATAAGACTACTTTTTAAGTAATAAAACATAAGTCAGTACTTTAGCTACATTTGTGAAGGGCTTTGGTCTCTCTTTCTCTCTCTTTCTCGCAAGATATGAAGCCATCTCTCTCTATCTCTCTCTCTCTCCCTCTCTCTCTCTCTCTCTCTCTCTCTCTCTCTCTCTCTCTCTCGAAATTTAGTTGAGGAGATGTTGTTGAAATATCAAATTTTCTTATCTTTTTTTCTTCATGTATATATATATAGATAGATAGATAGATAGATATGGTAATCAATCAAATATTGAACAGGAATATTAAAAAACGTCTAGATCATATATAATTCAGTATTTTATGTTTTGTGTTATAAGAAATAACAAGAAATACGTCATTGATGATGAAGTAAACACACTGCATGTAGGGGTGGATGTGGGTCAAAGCAAGTGGGGGCTATAACCCACACTGAAATTTTTTTTCTTTCTAATTTTATCTCAAAAATTTTATGATTTTTCTATTTTGCCCTTAAAAAAATTTGAAAATCTCCATATAGCCCTCAGTGAAAATTAAAAACTTTCGTACAGCCCCTAGTAAAACTTTATCATTTTGTTTTTATACATTGATGCCATTTATTTTGCACCCTACTATAATTTTTGTCTAGCTCTGTCACTGATTGCATGGATGGATAAAACTATTAATGCATGTTGACAGACGTGACCTGTTATGTTTATGATATCTCTAGTGAGACCCTAAAAGTATCTAAACTCTATCCAAGAATCCTTGTTTAAGGGGTATGAGGTTTATCTCTTTTTATATAAATAAAAGTAGATCGCTCAGTATATATAATAATAGTGCATTTAGATCACATATTTATTGTCATCAACTCAAAATACTATTCATCCGTTATCTTTTTTTTTTCCGTATACTTTTATCAATACTCTCTCTTTAATTAATATGCATTTTGATAACTATTCAAATATAAACAATCAAAAACACACATTTTTATTGAATAAAATGATTAAAGGAACATCAAAATGCATATTCCTACACATCCAGACACGGATGCATAACAGGACCAGTGGAGGCACGTGTCCCGCTGAGATGAGAAGGCTGAGATAATATACAATTGTGTATAATATCTTAAGGGTGTGCCCCCACTACGTATATTGGGCTTCATCTCTGCTTTGCCCTCAGTACATAATCTTGGGCTTCATTTGTGTTGTGCCCCCACTTTTTGGACTTCATGTGTTTGAGCTTTATTTGGTTATTAACTTATTATAATATAATATATAATATATATAAACGTATTTAATTCGTTTACTGTTCTTGTCTCTATCTTTTTTTTCTTCCCATCTCTCTCTCTCTCTACTGCATGGGAATCTGTTTCAAACTACTTCCACGTGCACCTGGATCCTTATCAAGAGATCAAGGAAAGCCTAGTGCAATCCTTTTGTGCAACACTCACTCTAAATTCCTACAAAAGTGCAGTATGCCTTTTTGAAAGAATGAAGCGTTCTTCATTTCTCTTCCCTTCATTTTGCTTCGGCTTCCAAAATTATTTGTTTTCTTCTTCTATTCATCTTCTCTCTTTTCATAGTGTGTACCCTTTTGAATAAATTTTTCAAGATTTTTATAGTATTTTAGCTTATCAATTTTGGAATTATTTATGTCCCCACTAAGTGAAAATCCTGCATCCGTCCCTGTTTAAAATGTGTGATCTAAACTAATCAAAAATTTTTAGATTGTTCATGTGGAGCTCTGTAGTCTGTAGTGTTGGGCTTAATTGAACACTTCATTACATTACAACAAATATATAGTAAATTAAATGAGGATTTCGTTAAAAACGTCATTGAATGTAGTTTTAGTTTTAGTTTTAGTTTTAGTTTTTTTTTTTTTTTTGGGAAAAAGTCATTGAATGTAAAAAAATTAAAAAAAAAAATAGAGGCATGGAGATCTTCCGAAACCGTCATGGAATTTAAGCGTTTGACGACGGTTGTGAGAAAAACATTTGATAACATGAACTTCACAAAAATCCGGTAAATTTTTTTTTATAAACCACCATCAAAACATTCTGAAAAAGATGGACATGCTCATTCTTCTACTAATTACAAATTATGAAAATTTCTCTCCTCTTTTTATAATTTTGAACATTCCCTTAATTCCTCCTCCAAAAAACTCATTTCGTCAAATTCTCTCTCTTCCATCCCTCTCTAATTTTTCTCTCAAATCCACCCCCCCCCCCCCCCCCCCGCTCTAAATTCCATTTCTCTCTTCCTCACTCTCTATATTCACTCCTATCTCCCTCAATGTTGCCGCAACCGCCGACTCCCATGGCCATACCCGTCCCGCCATCACGTCCGTCGTGACCCAGCCACTACCACCGTCTCTTCCGCCGCTACTGTGACCGCTAGTGTCCAAGTACTTTTCGGATTTTTATTGTTATTGTTGTTGTTATTGTTGGTTCTAAAGCTTTGTTATTATTATTATTTTTTTTATCTTTGTATATAATTTTTGACCTGGGTGTATGTATTGTTTTCTTTGTGTTGCCTATTGATTAGATTTTGGATTAGTTATTTAGGTGATAATGAGGAGGAGGAATTGCATATTAGTCTTTAAGTTTTTGTGCCTTTTTAATGATATATGATAGTTAACAATAATATTTGTTAAAAAAAAAAAATTTGTAAAAACTAAAAAAAAATTTTTTTCCAGACACCTGACAGTAGGGGGTTTTTTTTTTTTTTTTTTTTTCCTTGGAAAACTATTTCTAAAAGTATCACTTTTCATTATCATGATCGTGAATATTCTTATTAAAAATCCACTTTTTCAATTAGAGCCTAGCTGTAATTCTACATTTGACTCTACCATAAAGTGTGGAATTCGAAACCCCTACCTTTTTTGCATAGCCATGCATTTGGCTCTTGTGACAAGGGAACCAAAACCTATTGAAATATTTTTATGTAAGACAATAATCATAATAATTAACACTATATAAGTGGTTGCATGACATAATCTAACGGTAATTTTATATCTAACTTTATTAAAAAATATAAAATTTGAATCCCCACACACTTAATTTAAAAAATAAACAAATAATAAAAGTTCACAACAATACAAATTAAAAGTATGATATGGATAATTTTCTCAGTGTAAATTAGTTTTGGAAAATTCTATTTACCCCATTAAAGTTATGGATACCCTAAATAAACCAAAACAATTTTAAGTCTAATTTACGATTACTATAAAAATCTCACTAAAAATACACCCATCTGAATTTTCAGTAGAAACATCCTTTCATTTTTTTTTTTCCTTTTTAATTCATGGTATTGACGACTTACGCGATTCTTGTTTGCAAATTAAAAGTGGTTCTATTTGCTATGGATCTCATGAAGGAAATTTAATAGCTCAGTTTCTTACCAGACTAACGTTGTCTAACTCTTATTCTCGTATTTGGCTTGATGTATTACCCAAATTTATGGGCTCATTTGTTAAAGCTGCTATTATTGGTTTGGAATAAAATTGCCAGATTTTCCTTAAAAAAAAAAAAATCCCACCTCTTCTTTTAACCTACTTTCATGACATTCTCACCTTCCTCATCTTCAAACTGTTTATTGAAATGATGAACTTCACGATTAAGATCCGTTTGATTCACCAGTTTGAGTTAGAATTTTAAGTTTAAATAGCAATTTTTGTTGACTTTTCAGAAAAGACAAAAAACTTTTTTAGAAAAAACAAAAAACTTTTTCAAAAAAAGACAAAAACTAAAATGAAAAGTTTGAAATAAACCAATGAAACAAACGGAGCCATTTGAAGCTTAGGGAAATAGCGGAAAGAAACAAAGCAAGTATAGACTTTAGGCTTAGCCTTGGGCTTGGGCTTGGGCTTGACACGAAAATTTCAACTTTCTAACAGTTTCGTGTTTTTCAGAGTTCAAAGGA
>CM046380.1:15081618-15108618 GCA_025413485.1 Ficus microcarpa | reverse complement strand
TCGAGGACGGCGTGTCACCAAACCTCTGCCCTTCTCTTAATGTGATCTCCTCTAGCAACTCCTTGTCCTCTAATGACTGCACGAACCCAAACCCCAAAACTTTCTCATGTGTGTATGTGTTGTTTTTTATTTTTATTTTTTTCTAAATGGATTAAATTTTGTGCAATTTTGTTATTTGTTTGTACCTTTACATTCAACGTTTTATTAAAAGATTTAGATTGTATAGTTTAAAAAACATAGCCATCCATAGGGCACAAAGTGCCCCATTATAGCCCTTTGGGTCGATTTAATGAATGACTTTCGAATAATACAAAATGTTTCATACCGGTTTATGACTTTTTATTTTATATATCACACTCCCTCAAATTTTTTAACTACTACATCAATGGTCCATTTGTCAATATTTTGTAAAAAGAATTAAACAGAAATTGAAAATGCACTAATTATATGAGCATTATTTATAGATAAAGTTGTAGTTAAATATTATTTTTTTTTAAAAAATTTGTATCTCAATCATAGATATTTCAAAAGAAAAGCACTATACATTAATCAAATATGTATGATGCAATTGTTTTTTTAATTAAATGTATATAGCTTTATAAAGGTATTTTGGAGACACAGTTTCCGTACTAAAAATATTTAATCATAATTTTAGTCTGAATTAAAGCTTACGTGATCTGAACGAAATATATATATAGCTTTATAGAGATATCTTTGAGGCACAGTTTCCATACTTAAAATATTTAATTATAATTTTAGCCTTAATTAAAGTTTACGTGATCTGAACGTGCTTAATATACATTCTTTTTTTTTTTTTTTTTTTTAAGAAATACTGCTATAGGGGCTGTTTGTATAACATAGAAAAGTTCAAGAATGCGTAGCATGTAAATTTAGAGGTTATGGACCGACTTGAGATTTGAAGTATACCTCAGGGGCCATTCGCAGAAATAATCCTTGCTTCTTTAGGGGTGGGTTTTCATAGACATACATGAATTATGCCTCAACTACAGTAACCCAATCAAATCTAATCCAATCTATGAACTTCAGATTTCTGGATTCGATTCACAGATTCAATCTGTGACCTCTGAAGGATAAAATAAATATACTAAAATATAAAATTATTGAATAACATATAATTTATCACAATACAATCAAATTCAAATCTTCGACAATAAACAAAATCATAGCATCACAGTCTATTACAACAAAATATCAATTATAAATTCAAAATAAAGTGTTCAGCGTTTATCAATATATAAAACGTATGAACGTTAAAATCTATCTATACATATGGTACAAACTCAAAATAAACTATTGAATATTTATCAATTTTGACTTTGTGAGAAATGTAAAAATTGTTTTCTTTTTTGAAAGTAAATCAATTTCATTATTAACTTTTCTAAAACTCTC
The DNA here is from genome assembly GCA_025413485.1 of Ficus microcarpa. NCBI lineage: Eukaryota > Viridiplantae > Streptophyta > Magnoliopsida > Rosales > Moraceae > Ficus > Ficus microcarpa. Next base: position 15,107,208 of record CM046380.1, on the reverse strand, counting down.
TTTAACATTTTCAAAAAAAACTCAAAATTAAAAATTCATAACTTTCTTATTTCAAGTTGAAATAAGATATTTTAAAAAATTACATAGAATTTCAAGATAAATAAAACAATATCCATATTACCATTTTTTTTTTTTAACGCGTTCAAGTTTTTCAACTTTTATGCTCAAAATAGTTCATTTCCACTAAACGCACGTTTCTAAATCTCAATTCAACTTCAATCTCCAAAACTCCATATTCAATTATCTCCCAAACGGCCTCTTCAAGAACACCACTATTCATTTATTTAGGGCCCGTTTGGAGCGTCATCTCCATATGGTATTTTACCATTTGGATTTTAAAATCTTAACTTCAAATCAAACTTTCACTTTTTTCCATTTTAAAAGAACTCAAATTTTAAAAATCCATACATTTTTCATTTCTAATAGAAATGAGATTATTTTTATGTAAAAATCTTATATCAATGAAACGAACAAGATAAGATTCATTTTAAATATTTTTTTTCCGAACATATTTCAAAATTTTACATTAGTTTTTATATCATAGAATTTTTTTTCAAAAGTTTTTCCCCTAAATACACATTTCTAACTCAACTTTCAAAACACCATTTCCAAATATTTCCTCAAACATGCCTTTATTTTTTGGTAACGAGCACCTCTAATATCCATAATATAAAGAATGATTGACCTAAATAGTCTCTGAATTTTTTTGAAGGTAATAATTTGGTCTCTGTTCTTTTTTTTTTTTTTTGACCAAGATAACCCTAAACTTCTTTTTTTTTTTTTTATCATTATAGTCTTTTTCATTAAACTCTGTTAAATTTCTAACGGAATCTTGCTGAAATGATCTTTTTTTATAGTAAAAAGACTAAAATACCATCAATATCTCAAAAGCCTCTCTTTCTCCCCTCCACCTCTTTCTCTACCTTTCTCTTTCTACTTAACTTTGCAGATAGGTCCATTACGGTCTCCATCTCCAGTCGTTGCCCCCCTCCCCCACAATTGCCATATGGGTTCTCCCCTCCCCCCACTACGAAATTTGGGTTTGCATCCCCCTTTCGACCTAAAGTCCGATCTGGTTCTTGGACCCCCACTTGCCCTAACCCCCCCTCACCCACAAGTCGCAATTTGCACCCAAAATTGGAATTTGGTTCTTGGTGCCCTTGATCTGGTTCTTGACAGCTCTCTCTCTAGGTTCGAGGCCCTCTCGTAGCTCCCTTGCCCATAACATTTTGAGTTTGGTGTTCTAAGATTTGGGCTCGTCGAACTAAGACCAGATCACTAGTAGAGTAGAGACATAGATGAGGTGGAGCAAGAGCTCGTCAACACGGGTCGGCCAACACCTAAATCGCGGGGGCCAAAAACCTACATGGGTGGGGGGACTAGAGAGAAAAATTTTTATTTTTATGAGTTTTTTTAATTAATAATTATTAAATTATTAAAATACCTCTTATTTTATTAAAAATTAACAAAATTAGATGAAAATAATTATAATAATAAATATTTTAAGAGTTCAATATTATCTTAATTAAAAAATAAAAATAAAAATCAAACTATTATCTTTTAAGGTTAAGTTTGGCAATCATTTCATTCCAAACTTGTTTTAAATTTTTTTTTTATCTTTTTCTTAAAAAGTTTTTGTATTTTTTCTAAAAAATTTTTTATTTTTTCTAAAAATTTAAAAAATTTTACTATTATAATTAAAATATTTCAACTCAAACTATTTGAGTCACTTGTTATGGTATAAAACATGAAAGGGACAAAAAGTCAAAAGAGCCTGACCTTTAGATCTGACCAATGTGCAACTCACACGTGTCCCAACGTCACTCCACTCTCTTCAAACGTCCCCACGTGTCCCCATCAATTCCTTCTGCTTCGTGCGTCGCACCAATTCGAGTAATAGACGCTAACAATTTCCTCCAATATAAAACCCAAAAACTTTCAAATCTCACAGTCTTTCTCTCTTTTTTCCTTTTTTCCATTTTTCGACATCTCCACTTTCGCGAGAAAATTCCAAAAAAAAAAAAAAAAATGTCACAGCTCGCGGAGACATATGCATGCGTGCCGTCGACGGAGCGGGGCCGGGGGATTCTGATCTCCGGCAGCCCCAAATCCAACGCTATCCTCTACACCAATGGCCGATCGGTGATCATCCTCAACCTCGACAAGCCTCTCGACGTCGCCGTCTACGCCGAGCACGCTTACCCCGCCACCGTCGCCAGGTTCTCCCCCAACGGCGAGTGGATCGCCTCCGCCGACGTCTCCGGCGCCGTCAGGATCTGGGGGACCCGCAACGACTTCGTCTTGAAGAAGGAGTTTAAGGTTTTGTCCGGTCGGATCGACGATCTCCAGTGGTCGCCCGACGGGATGAGGATCGTCGCCTGCGGTGAGGGCAAAGGGAAGTCCTTCGTCCGAGCTTTCATGTGAGTGTTTCTAGATGCTGTTTTCCATTTCCTGTCTTTGATTTTTCTCGGTTTTGTTTGGTCTGTGAGAAATGCAGGGAAATTTCTTAACTAAGGTCGATTGATGCTTATTTTGCAATGAGTATAGAGAAACACGAATATGAAACGTATTACAAGCTTGATGTTGATTTAAGATTTCATTTCGATTTCGATTTCGGATTCCAGCAAAAATGGGAGGAAAAAAAAAAGGCGTCTTTTCTCAATTTCTTTCGATCGGTTTTGTTGTTCTTCTTTGGTTGATAAGTTATGAGGATAAATTGGTTTAGCTAAATCTGAATATGAGTAGATGTGGCCATGTTTTTCAAATGCTTGATATTGCTTTGATCATATGTTTTTGGATGATGTGCTTTGCAAAGTCTCTTCTTGTGAGCATTCAATGCATTCTTTGAGGAAATGTGCCGGCAAATTCGTTTGCAAATGAGCTTTGGACTGAGTTTTTAGAATCTCTTCAAAGACATTACATTGGTGATTGCGACAGAGATTTACAAATTCGTATCATGTTCAGAAACGCCCATTAGCTGTCTATTACTCTATTGATATTTCAGTACTTCTCCGGCAGAAAGGTGTGTATGAATGAAGTTCTTGAGCTACCAATCTCTCCAAGTAACGGGGTTATTGTTGATAGCTGATCCCCCACGCAGCCCGTTTGTTAAAAGAAAATGATAATGGTGGTTCCTGCCCCCGTAATGAGGACAAAATAACTTTCTGAATTAAGCAAAATATTTTTGATACGAACTTAACCATTATTTTTTGGATAATGGTACCTCCCGTTGTGTTTTCAATTTGAATGGTCAAGCACTTTATTTCTGCATAATATGATTTAGGATAGTGACCACCCTCCTAGCCATCACTTATCTGAAATTATATCGTCTCATAAACTATTTACCTTTTCATTTTATTTTATTTCTATTTTTTGGTTCCAAAAAAAAAAAAAAAAAAAGAGAGAGAGACAGAGAAGTGTGTAGTCCTATTGCTGCAAGTGCTTGAACCAGTTACTATACTTTTTGGTCACATTTGTATCAGAGATTCTTGCCTCGTATTCTGTTTGCTATCTCCTCTATATACTGGCATACCTTTTTTATTCTGTTTGAACTAAATGCAACCATATGACTCACAGTTTATACACAATGTTATGAACAGGTGGGATTCAGGTACAAACGTGGGAGAGTTTGATGGTCATTCAAGGAGAGTTTTAAGCTGTGCATTTAAGCCAACACGACCATTCCGCATTGTTACATGCGGCGAGGACTTTTTGGTGAATTTCTATGAAGGACCACCATTTAAATTTAAGCTATCTCACAGGTTAGACACGACAAACTTGAGGGCAAGAACTGAAGTTTTGAAATTTCTTTTTCTTTGTTGATGTTTTCGTTTTCTGGTTTTAGGGCCAAACTAATGGCCTTATGTTGGCTCTAGCTGACTTGTATCATGTTCTGCATCTTGGTAGTTAGCATTGCTCTACTTCTACGTGTGCATTCTTGTCATCTTAGCTTCAGTAGGTGATACTGAGCTTTGTTGAACTCATGTAAAAGGCCATATTGTGTACTGAGCTGTCATGTATCCGCGTATATTGGCCCATTGCAGAGGATGGGTTAAGCATAAGTAGAGCTCCGGCCTGGCTCTGCAGAGCTTGTCCATTGATATTACTTATGTGGACTGTTATACTTCTGCCGGGCTCTATTATGATACATCTCAAAGTGATATAGCCAGTGGCTTATCAACCTGAGATTGTAAATAGTTTTAGGTCTTTTATTCTTTCTTGCTGATTTGATAGCTTAGAATGAAATATTTCTACTTTATTGGTTGCAGGGATCATTCAAATTTTGCCAATTGTGTAAGATTTTCGCCAGATGGGAGTAAGTTCCTTAGTGTTAGCTCTGACAAGAAAGGTATTTTTTATGATGGGAAAAGTGGAGAGAAAATTGGAGAGCTTGCCTCTGAAGATGGACATAAAGGAACCATTTATGCTGTTAGTTGGAGTCCTGATGGAAAACGGGTAAGCATTTTGTTGGCTCTAAAGTGGAGACCTTTCTGCTATTTAGGATGGGCCCAAGTCCTTGTGGATTATATTCATGGCCTAGTTTGCTGTTTGGTTGTTCAGTTGTTCCATTGAAAATTATCTAGATGTTGACTCTAAATTGGTTAAGCAATGGGAGGTTATATGCTATAAGTATACTTTGAAATTTTTCAAAGCTTCATACATCTGATTATTGCAACCACAAACATATATGATGTTCGATTTGCTTTAATTCATCAGAAGAATTGCTATTGAAACTAACCCCTTACTATGAGGAGTTAGTTGAGTTGTCTGTCTTGTGGTTTGCTTACACATTGTTTTTTCTTTTACCTTCTATATTCTGTTTGATATCAAGCAAGTTCAAATTTCCTTAGTTTTATGCACTGATGGGCTTGTTTAATGCTAAATTTAGGTGCTGACTGCATCTGCTGATAAATCTGCAAAAGTATGGGATATAACAGAGGACGGAAATGGCAGAGTGAAAAGAACGTTGACTTGTCCTGGGTCAGGTGGTATAGATGACATGCTTGTTGGATGTCTATGGCAAAATGATTATCTTGTTGTTGTTTCACTTGGTGGAATAATCAGTATATTCTTGGCAAGCGATCTTGATAAAGCCCCACTGTCCCTTTCTGGGCACATGAAGAATGTTGCTTCATTATCTGTTTTGAAAAGTAACCCAAAAGTTATATTGTCTAGCAGTTACGATGGTTTAATAGTGAAATGGATTCAAGGCATTGGATACAGCGGCAAGTTACAAAGGAAGGAGAACTCTCAAATCAAATGTTTTGCAGCTGTTGAGGAGGAGATTATTACTTCTGGATTTGACAATAAGGTACACGTGTGTCTTGACTCTTCTAGTGAAAAACAAATATGATCTGACTTCAATTACTTGTTAGTACCGATATAGTGATTCCAACGCATTTAATCCTGTGAATTTCAGCCTCCGTGAGTTACTTCCTTTTTCTTTTATTTATGACAACCAGGTATGGCGGGTTCCTGTAAAAGGTGATCAATGTGGAGATGCTGATTCTGTTGATATTGGCAGTCAGCCAAAGGATTTGAGCCTTGCCCTTCACTCTCCTGAGCTTGCACTGGTTTCGACTGATTCTGGAGTTGTTATTCTCCGTGGGACAAAACCAGTGTCAACTATTAACCTTGGATTTGCTGTGACAGCATCAGCAATTTCGCCTGATGGAAGTGAAGCCATCGTTGGTGGACAGGATGGTAAATTGCATATATATTCCATCACTGGTGATACACTTACAGAAGATGCGGTCCTTGAGAAACACCGTGGTGCTGTTACTGTTATACGCTACTCTCCCGATGTTTCAATGTTTGCATCAGGGGATGCAAACCGTGAAGCTGTCGTCTGGGATCGTGCCTCCCGAGAGGTAATTTCTCAGTTCCGATACTTTTATTTCATCTTTTTTCTCCTTCTCATTAGGTCTCTTCTTCTCACATTGATGCAGTCCTAGTAAGGGAAGAAACATCTGTTTATCTTTATTCATATATTTCTCTTTTTACCGTACGTAAATAACTGCAAGACCCCATAGTTCTGGCTGCTTTTCAGGATTGCCCTTTTAACACGATATCTTTTACAGGTGAAGCTGAAGAACATGTTGTACCACACAGCACGAATAAATTGCCTTGCTTGGTCTCCTGACAGCAGTTCTGTTGCTACTGGGTCACTTGACACGTGTGTCATTATATATGATATTGACAAGCCAGCATCAAGCCGGACAACCATAAAGGGTGCTCACTTGGGCGGAGTTTATGGTTTAGCTTTTACTGATGAGCACAGTGTGGTGAGCTCCGGTGAGGATGCTTGTGTCCGTGTTTGGAGGTTAACTCCCCAGTAGTGCAATGACCAGAGACATTCTTGGAGTCTTTAGAAGGTCAAGAAGAAAAAATTTCTTCTACATGCTGGTTTGGTTTCCTTCCATTTCTTTTTTCGTTATTCAATTTTGTCTTGCATTGGCTTTACGATGAGAGATCGTATCTCCATGATCACAGTACCAGGAAAGTCTTTGTTTTCTCTCCATTGACAATGCGATGCTACATGATAGCCTGATGGCTGTAGTGCTGTGTGACAATTTAATCTAGAGGAGCAAAATTTTGCAAAAGATATAAAGCAATACACATTTCTTCCCGCAAAATGTTGAATCGTTGAAGTTGTTGCATGCCAATTGTTTGGTGCGTAGGAGGTACTCTCTTTCCCCAACTTTTTCGCCTAGTCCATCACTCCATCTTATGGGGCTTGAGGTGAGAGCAGTGTTTTATGTATTGTATTATTTATGTTGTTATTAAATTAAATGCTATATTTATAAGGGTGTTTTTATCTTGATAATGTAAGAGATGTTTCTTCCATTTTAAGCTCTGTAAATAAGGGGGCTTATAGGAAGTGTATAAAACCTTAAATGAGTGGTTTTCATGTATGTATTTTGTGTTTTTGTATTTGTACTCGTGATTCACTTTTCTTGCTCGTAATCCTTAAAGACCTTTAATGTGAAAAGCACAAGCTGAAATACTTTTTGTTGTTCAGGGGCAAGGTGCTCGAGGCACATCTCCCGTACTAGTACTACTATTAAAAACTATAGGAGTCTGGACACTTCTAAATCGACAATGTAAACAAAGACGAGTTAGACATGGTTTGTTAAGTAGTACCAAGGATATCAATTCTAATCCAAATTTTTTAAATACTTAACTCCCATGTCATATTTTCATTAGTAAATGTAATTAATTGCTGTGATAATGTTTTAAACACTTATCAATAAAGGAATGATAACTCTTATATCATATAGATTAGTATTTAAAAGTTGGGATTAGAGTTGGTGTTCTAAATATTTTTCATAACAAAAATATATGAGATCATTACTAAAGTTGGTTTCATCTTAACTCGGGTAGCATCATCGCGACACCCATACATGTTGCTGTGCATTTAAATTCAAATCCGAGTAGGCCGTTAGACATTAAGTTTAAACTCACTTTTCAATTTTTTATTTTTTATTTTTTGTTATTGTGTTTTTTTCTCATGAAAAATTTGAATTTACTAAATGAAAAGTGAATTTGAAATTGAACCTAATGAATCTGGAGGGTTAAATAAAATCAAGGGGTGGGCATATAGTGCTCAGGTGAAAATACTCACGACATAATCAACATTTTTACAACTTTGTTCATATTTTGAAGTCTCAACACAAATAACGGGAGGAATGATATTATTATTGGAGTGTTTGTCAAATGTCCAAAAACATACAGAAAATCAACGAACATCTGTGAGTATATCGGGTTTTTTTTTTGGACATGTCTATATAATGTCCAAAAATCTAGGAAAAGTTTTACTTTTTGCAAAACTTAAAATTTGCATCACATTTTTTTTTTTTTCCTTTTCATGATAAAATGTGACAATATTTTTCCATTTTGTAGACAATAAATAGTTGACCATACTGTAAAACATTGGTTTTCAGGTCCATTACTGATGGACCATGATCATGGTCAATCATTAATCAATCAAAACTGGAAAAAAAAAAATGACAAACAGTAATTTTGTTAAATAAAAAAAAAGTATTTTGACTTTAGAGTAATTCAAGGAATATAAAACCTAATCATACAATCTTTACAAAAAAACTTATAATCCGTTTAGTGAAATGGTTTGAGTTGAAATTTTTAAATTTGAATTGGTTGACTTTTTAAAAACTAAATATAATTTTTGTTAATTTAAAAAAAGACAAAAACTGAGATGAAAATATTGAGTTTAAGATGTAATGCCAAACGTAATTTAATATTTAAAGCATTAATATATGAAGTATCTATATAGTTAAAACAGACAGTAAAATTAAATAGTATAGTACCCAAGATTTATTCCATGCGATAATATCAATGCATCTACTAATTGATTACTCAAAATAGTCAGATGTAACCTACTCTAATTATTTCAAATACACTGCTCATTATATTTGGGAACATATGTTTATTCGTTGTGAAAAAAATACATATATATATATATGTATAAATATATGTATAAGTAATTCATTGAACAAACTTTAATGCCATACGTAACTAATACTCTAAAATAGCATAACTACTCGTGATTGAATATAGAGTAAATTACAAAAAGTTGATTCGTGAGCTAGCTCAAATTTTGCTCGAATTAGTACGTATTAGCTATTACTGGATAAGGCTGGTCTGAAATTTCAACTCTCATATTTGATATACAAAATGACAGGAAAATAATATTCCAAAACTAGGCTAGACACCTAGATATATCCAAACTTGCGATACATTTTAAGTAGGGAGTTATTAAAGTGTGGACCAATGTACAGTTGTTATATCGTCCCACTTTCTTTACAAGTTTGTCTGAACCTTTTGTTTTGTTTTTTGTTTTTGTTGGAAAGGTGATTTTTTTTTTTTTTTAACACATTACAAATTACAAATCTATCACAACCAAAACAAAAAAAAAAAAAACCTATTGTTTCTCCACTTTTTTTTATAATAAAAAAGGATATCAATAATATCTTCACACTTCTGATTCAGTGTATAAAATGTAAGTAGTTTAGGACTACAAGTATAATGATAAAAGATCCTTTCTCCAGATATTCAACAACTAACAGATTAGAGACTCACTGAGTCCATTAACAAATAATTGTCGAACCGACGTCTCTATATGGTATATAACTCAAATCCACAACCTCATAGAAGTAAAGATTTCAAATAAAGCTTCTTTTACCATCACGTCACCATCATTGGTTGGGGAAGTGCGAGTAGAACGGTGACAGTGGTCACCACTTGCCTACTTGTCGAATGGTGACAGTGGTCAGTGCGAGTAACGTGGGGCAGGTACGTACGGTCTTCTTTGAAAATTCATTGCTCATGCCCTTTCTTTTTTTCTTTTCTTTTTTTCAGAGGAAAACAAAAAAAAAAAAAAAAAAAAAAAAAGAAGAAGGCATCATTTGAATTAGATATGCTTCAACATTCTGAGTTGAAGACATACCAAAAAAAATATATATATATATGGATATATTTGTAGATATTTATATCCAACCTAGAGAATGACTTTCCTTTCTTGTAAAATATAGAGTATTATTTAATAAAGTAATCACGTTGAAAAATTGAACAATAATTCAGATGACTAATTTCTTGATATCACGCTTAAAATAAAAAGCATTATTATATTAAAAAAATGTCAAATTACACTTCTTTTTTACATTATGAGAGAAGGATGGTCCATTTAAAAGACAAAGTATATATATACATGTATGTGTAATGATGCATAAATATATGTAATTAATGATGATAATTTTGACAAAAGAAAAGGAAGGATAAGCTTTAGATTTTCCTCCAAACTTATGAAACTTATAATGATGTGCTCCCGAATTTTAAAAAATAACATATGTTCTCCCGAATTTTCTATGCCCTACTCCAACGCTCACGACGGCAAGCCATCCCATCCCTTGTCCCCAAGGAAAGAGGGAAGATTACCTTCCGAGAAGGGATTGACTAATAAGATTTGATTTATGCTTTCGTACCTTTCACGTTTTAATGAACAAAATCACCTTTTATTTTTTATTTTATTCTATTTTTTTGGTGTGTGTGTGTCTCTAGGGAGCAACACTGGCTTCCAATAATCTAACTATCTCCAACTACTGATTACTAATTCTTGAGTTTTAGCATAAAGATGATAGTCCTCTCATAACCCACTCATACGATTAGTTCACCACTCGATCGGGGGTTCCCATTCACTACTACCATAGTACAATTTTCATTTCATATATAACCTTGTCTACCTTTTACATTGACACATGGCAATTTCTATCACACAAACTAACAGAATGATTGAATTTGTTACATTTTCATAATTTAGGGAGAATAAATATGATACTTTGAATGCGTGCTATATCTTTACAAAGTTCAAAAATTAGAGGGAAAATGTTAAACTTTAGCATAAAGTTTTGGTAGAGTCATAGATTGAATGGTTGAAAGTCAATACTGATGGCTTGATTATTGAGAAATGTGGATCGGACATGGTCCCTGAACTGCACCAACAATGACATGACTACATCTGTATATGTAGCGACACAAATATCTTTGGTTCACCGTGTATCTTTTAGAGGGTTTATTTTTATTTTTTTATTTTTTTTTATTTTTTCTTTACTTTTTAACTTCTATTTTATTATAAATGGTTTTTTAACTGATATGTCAAAAAAAAAAAAAATTTTTTTGTCGCCTTGTTTATTGTTTGATTTTTGTTCTTTCGACAAGTTTATATCATTGAAATGCACACGAATTCAATATCCATGATTTTTGTGCGGGCAATATTACAGATATGTGTTGATTTTATCACTTACAAGCATAATATACTCTCAAGCGTGAGTGCTTTTTTTTTTTTTTTTTTTTTTTTTTTTTAATGCCATACTCAAGTAATATCAACGAGTCCTCAGTGATAATGAAGAATTTTGAGGGCCAAAAATTAAGGTGATGTGAGAAAATTAATATTCACAACAATCCTGGCTAAAGTCTCAATCTACATAATTGAAGGGATGACAAACAAAGGAGAAATGGGAATGACGTTTCGAATGTGATCGATCGGGAAGTGAAAAGTGAAGTACAGTTATAAACCGTTGCGGAGGAGGACTAAAGGCGAGACTTGGTTCCGGTGGTGCAGCACGAGTCTCAGCTTATCTGAAAAATGAAAACGTCTTTTATCCGAGGAAGGATTGGCCAACTATAGGGAAAAAGGATTTGTAGAAAATCACTTCAATTATGGGATGTGGATCATAGGATGGAGAAATTTAGTGGAATGATATTTCAGCGATGATTTTGACGACAAATAGTCTTCGGCTAGAAATGATTTTCATGAATGCTTGTAGTTTTCCCTCAAGTTCTAAGGCTTCGATTCAAAGTATATCTGTTGACCTGCCAGTGATAGACTAGCTCTAGTGCACAAATTTTGCACAAAATGTCAAAAAAATATCCGGGATATTTCCACAAAATGTCCAAAATCTTGGGGAAAAATTTTTACTTCTGTAAAAATATTAATTTTGTCGCACGTTTCATACAAAACAGTGCAACCGGCTTGCCTACAGTAGGCTTGAGCAATTGGTTTTCTACTATTATAATATGAAGCTAAAAATACGGGGACATGGAGGCAGATGAGATAAAGTAGTAGAAACATATTATTTGGACTTGCTTGATGCAGTATTTGAGTCAGGTGTTGAAGATGATGATGCTCTTATTATTTCATGGATTAGGCCAATATATTTAGATGATGAGAATGGCAATCCAGATTGAAGAATTATAGGACATGCTCGAGAGTTTGGCATTAATGTTGATAGAGTACTAGTTAAAGAAGTAGGTACTTCTCGTAATAGTGTTACTGATTCTTTTGAGGTAGTTATGCAAACGCCCGAGCGAAGAAAAAACGTTTCTTTGCAAGATAGAAATGATGATGAGGAGGATAGTGGTCGTAAACGTGACTGTGGCCGTGGTCGTGGTCGTGGTCGTGGTTATGATGGTGAGAATAATGAAATTATAATTTTTTCATATAATTAGAAACGCCCGAAAATTTGTATGTAGTATATTATGTTTGACACGTAATATTTATTTACTATATTATATTATTGTATTTTGTTTGTAATGACTAATTAGTATGTGTAATACTTTATTGAAATTACAATCAATGTATAATAATTCGGATTTCCTAATTCATTATGCGACATGACTCACCTATTTAATAAAAAAAAAATGAGTTATTTTTTATTGTAAAATTAATTTAGACTAGTTAATATTGATTATTTTTACACTTTGTAAAGTTTTAGTAACAAATTATAAGTTTTTTTTAGTATCCATTTTTTCTCAAAATATCCATCGATATTATCCGTAAATCAAAATCTGAATAACCCGACCTCGACATTACCATCATTGGTTCCTACCGGAGGAAAACGACACTTCAAATTTTGATGTACTACAGTCTTAGCTTAATGGTCTTATTCACCTAGTGGATGACGAATATCACGATGAGCAGAATTATCTATCACGGACTGACTTTTCCTTTTAAAAAAAATGGTAAATCTCTTACTGATTACTCTCTGAAACTTCAGCAAAAAAATTAAATTAATAAAATAAAATAATCCATTCTTATACATTCTCTTCGATTTTGATTTATTTATTTACCCTAATCTGCTTACGTGCCATTTTATAAATCCCCGCACGCGAATGATAAATCACTGGTTTTTATCTTCATTATTATTTTTAATTCTCTTCTTTGTAATTATTTTTTTGCTGAACACAGTCCTATATTGTTGTATTTATTTAAAAAATGGAGACTATTGTAATTTAATAGAAAACTACTTTTATTAAAAGTAAAACAAAGATAAAAGCAACAGAAGCCAAAAACAGAATCTAAAAATCACAAATTGCAACTTCTCAAAATACCTTAAAAACTACATTGGTATTTGTGATCTTTTTTTTTTTTCTTTTTCTTTTTTGGTCAGTATTGGTATTTGTGTTCTTCGACTTTCATCAAACATTATTGTATTTACATCATTTTGTATGCAAAATGCGTCAAGTTTTTCTAAAGACCATCCCAAGGATCTACATAAGTGTGGCCCCACTAAAACTAACAATTTTTTATTTTTATTTCTAAAATTTCTCTCCAGTGTTAATTATATACCTAATCAATTAAAAAAATTAAATACCATTGTAACTGGTTCCAAAAGATGGAATATATGTTATTTATATCTCTATTTAATTATTTTACGGTGCCGTTTTGGAATAAAAATATCTAATTCTACATTGTAGATTGGTATCTTTCCTACAAACCGTAACAGAACAAATACGATATCGTCCTTCATACATTTTGTTTTCCAAAATACAAACCATGAGTTTAAGCTTTTATTTTGCAATAGTAAATTTTTTTTTTTTTTTTCTAAATACGATAATCTTACGGCTCGTAGAATTTTGATACCTGAAAATTGGAATAATCAAAGATTTTAACTGGTCTCACACCATCAATGGCGGTAGCATGGTGACAATAAACTCCTACTTAGACTCTGCGCTCTATCAATTCTCAGATTCAAGTAATGGTGCATGCAATGTCTAGCCTTTTGATTAACAAAAAAAAAAGAGTATGTGCATCATGCTCTTAAAGTCTAAGAATTGTTACTCTTGAAGACCTAGGCATTGGATAGGCGGGGTGTGAGGACGGTGAACTATTAATTTATCTTATAACAATAATGCCTGTTGTAATGTTTTAAAGTTTGAGAACTAAAATGAGATAGGATCAGTAATTTATGGGTTGAAAATAAAATTTAACCCACAAAATTTTTTTTTTGGGTTCCATGCGAATGAACCCACCCCTGTTTCTTGTACTGTTTCTACTGTCGTAGTGACATTGCCAGTAAAGATTCCCGTGGTATCATATAAACAATACTAATTAAATAAATAAAAAAAAAACCATTCAGAATCATGATCTTATGAAAACAAATTAAAAAATTCGGCAGATGAGCTTATGCAACTACGGCAAGTACATATAATCCTCAAACTTACTCAATAAAGGGAAGGAAAAAAAAACATAGGATTAATTCTACGAATGACCCGTGAATTATGTATTCTATTTTATTTTACCCTTAAATTATCAAAATCGTTTATTATATTCACTCATTTATGTAAAATCATTAAATACGCTCATTCTGTCTACTTTTATATTTATTTGACGGAAATACTGACAGAGCAGATCATTAAAGATTAAGGGGGTGTTTGGTGAATGAGTTTGAGTTAAGATTTTTAAGTTTAGTTGAAGATAAGTTAAATTGAGAGTTTGAGTTGAGTATTTGGTAAAAAGTTTGAGTTGAAAAGTTTAACTTGAATTGAGTGTTTTGATGTAAAAAAGTTTGAGATAAAAAGTTTAACTTGAGTTGAGTGTTTAGTAAAAACGTTTGAGTTGAAAAGTTTAACTTGAGTTAAGGTCCTGTTTGGATGTAAAAAATTTGAGTTAAAAATTTAAAAGTCAAATTTAACATTCCATTGTACGTTGTGAATGGAAAAATTGAAAAATTAAAATAAACTAAAATAAAAACACACATCAACAGCATACATGAATACCTTTTACAATATTTCTTACATAGCCATAATAAATAACAAGAATTACATAGTTGCTAACTAAAAGTTAATAAAAAAACAAAATAATTACAATCATAATATGGTTTAAAAAGATGTGTATGGGCTTCATTTCAAGTAGATTTATATCATGGATTTCGTTGATATCTATCTCACATATCATCGGTCAGTATATCTCTCATCTGATTCATTGCACTCCTCGTCGATGCATGTTGCTGCATTCTTGTACTTGGGCCTGTACCATCTACCTCTTCGGCCAACACGTAATCCGCATTAATATCGACATCTCCACCTACAGGCACACAATCTGTCGCATAATCTTCAAGAAAGGAATCCCCAACCTGCACCATCTTTATGAAATTATGAAGAATCGCACATGCCACTAGGATCATTACTTGTTTGTCCATTGGATAACTGTTGATGCCTTTAAGTATTTTAAATCTAACCTTCTAAATACCAAAAGTTCGCTTAATACAATTTTGCAACGATGAGTGCATGTAGTTAAAAACTTCCCTACGATTGCCTAGTCCGACGCAACGTTTTCAATATTCGGGTAAATGATACGTCTCTCATCAAAATGAACTTAGGAAATAATCCTTATTAGCATAGTCCGAATCGGCTATGTAAAATTAGCCTACAAAATAAACATCGCATTATCAAGACATATGCAATGTTTTTTAACTCATTTATTATTTATAAATACTGTTACAATGTAACAGATCAGCTTACCTGGTGGAGGTATTGGGAAACCATAGAATGCTATTGTCTCTTCTAGCATTCTGGTATCATGACAAGATTCCTTGTAACCAGCTAATCTATATGTGAATTTCATATCAAAAGAACATGCCGTTAATACATTCTGCGAGTAATGTCCTCTTCGATTATTCCAAACTTCAGCATTTTCCCGCCGTGGAACACATGGGACGTGTGTGCCATCTATAGCACCAATACAACCCTGCATGAGAAATTACACTGTTTAATATGGCTACCAGCATTAATAATGCTCATTTTTTAATAATTCTTTTATACGATCATATTATGCGATTACAGTCTTAACGTACATCAAACTATGGCCGATATTTGTAGGAATGCTCCTGAATCAAAGGTTGAACCTCTGTGTAGTTGGGCGGTCTGATGAATTCGTACTTTAACGCACAAATAGCCTTCAACACCTTAAAGAATCAACATGAAGTTGTCTCTCTAAAATGCTGTAACAAATATGAAATGTGTCGGTTCATAGCGCCTTGTACACAAATTGATAAAAAAATAAACAACTGCTCGTTCACATTCATATTATAAGTTGACCTCAATAATTCCCGACTACCTAATAGGTTACTTAGTGATCTGAATGTTTTAGATTTCATACTAATCAATCCTTGAATTATTTCGTCATTGTCATTTAATATCTCTTCCACACGCATGCTGCTGGTTAGTCTTGAATTATGCATTGGTTGTGGATCTCTTCGTCTGTTACGCCTACTGGCAGCCACAGCTACAACTGTCTTCGCAAGATAACTGTTATCGTTGCTCTGCTCATTTTCTGAGTATACCTCATCTTCTTCCTATTCGAACGCGGAACTATATTCGTTCATTTCAAGAATAGATTGATAGTTGGTCTAAATTTCGATGTTTACCTGTTATAGATCAATTGTTAAGGAAATAGAAAAAATTAATTCCCAAATGCAAAATACACAGATCAACTATGTGTTTCAAAACATTTGAATATTAACTTAATTTGTTAACCATAACCGTTGCAAAACATGGTTAACGTACTTTAAAATATCAGATATTAAAGAACATGAATGAAATAAAAATATAAACATAATCCAATAAGAAGAATAATGTCAAATCTATCCCTAAGATTGGAAATACATATAAAATGACTCGAACAAGAAAATCAATCGGCCAGGGGCGGCTGAGACTGAACAACGGATGCTATAATACCTCGCATATCGTCATCGGGCAGCTTATAGAAGGTGCGTTGGAGTCCTAGATGAGCATCGAAGTAGTGTCATATTATCGTCCGCTGATATTGTGGAATACCCATATCGGACATAATAGTCATGCACATTAACATGTGATCAGGGCGACTTGATTGGTCGTTACTTGTGCCTGATTGCGCTCAGCTCCTGAAATGACTGACGATTTCCTGCATTGCCATGTATGTCATCTCATCCGTTTCCTTTCTTAGCTTCCTCTTACTAGAACTGCCCTAGATCGCACGGACCTGCATCGGCGCCTGATCTTCTGTTGTTGCAATGGCGTGCATCGGTGGACGGCGTTAGATCCTCTTCAAAAATCGGGCCGTTTCCAGAGTTGTCCATTAAGGCATCATGCTCGATATTTGCAGTACTATCATCTCGCATCATAACTGAGCCAAATCCCGAGGCACCTGCAGCATGATTTTTCTCGAAAACGTTATAATAAAGCTCCTTGTTGCAAAGCCTCTCGTGGCGGAGATGGTTGCACTCCTTATAAACCTGCAAATGAAGTTTTATCAACATACAAGTCCAATCGTCGCGTGAACAAACAATATAGGACATGCCATTTATTAGTGCGATTTTTAATTATTTGAATAAAGCTCTGTCACGTATCGTCTTTGCATATGACTCGATCCGTCAACGGATCGTATTCGAAGCCAGTCCGACATTGCAACGCCTTCCAATCCCTATATATTTTCTTCATCCTCTCCTTCTTTTGATATAATGTTAGTTCGTAGGCAGGAACTCCTCCATACTCAGCATTAAACTTGGCAGTCCATTGATCGAGGATTGCAAGTGGGGGATGTTTACCGCCACTGTAGGCCAAGTAGTAATCAATTTTTTCAAGGAAATTTTTTTCCTTCGTGGGATCCTAAACGTACATCTTACCTGTATCTTTTCGAGGCATTTCCTTAAGAAAGCGATCACCAAAAAAGAAAAACATAACTACATAAAAAAAGCACAGGAGGAGGAGTTGGCTCAGTATAAATTGATTGACATATTTCATCTGAGACATGTCAATGACCCGATACATATACAGCTACCATGGCATATAAACCATGGGTTCAGGGTTAACCAAGTTCATGATAAGCATAACCTACAATTAAGCCCCTTAACAACAAACATGTGTTTATATATCGATATCTGACAATATATATCGGATAACTAACTCACTAGTCAGATTATAATACAAGATATGTAAATTTGCTGTATACATCATCGCCAACCAGGGATGAAAGTTGAATGTAAACCGGGATGTAAACTTGTAAAAATATTCAGAAACCTGAAAACAGTCCCCTAAAGTATGAATTCCCAAGACAGAAAACGTAAAGAAAAATAAACACAAAATTATTTTGTAAGGCAGCACATAACATAAATCTGGTTTGCGAGTGCAAAACATGGTAAAATATGAACCCAAAACATGTGTAATGCAGCAAATGTCCTGTCTAGTGAACCAAAACAGCATCTATGATTGAAAAACATGCTAAAATGCAACCCAAAACGTATTCAATACAGCAAAATCAGTAACTAGTGACACAAACCATGTTTAGGACTACAAAACATGGTTCAAGTGAACCCAAAACATTCCCAAGGCAGCAGATGAACTTTGTAATGACCCAAAACAGCCTCCATGATTGGAAAACATGCCAAAATGCAACCCAAAACGTCCTCAATATAGCAAAATCAATAACTAGTGACACAAACCATGTTTAGGACTGCAAAACATGGTTCAAGTCAACCCAAAACATTCCCAAGGTAGTAAAGGAACTTTGTAGTGACCCAAAACAGCCTCTAGTATTGTCAAACATGCCAAAATGCAACCCAAAACGTTCTCAATACAGCAAAATCAATAACTAGTGACACAAACCATGTTTAGAACTGTAAAACATGGTTCAAGTAAACCCAAAACATTCCTAAGGCAGCAAATGAACTTTGTAGTGACCCAAAACAACCTCTGATATTGTCAAATATGCTAAAATGCAACCCAAAACGTCCTCAATACACCAAAATCAGTAACTAGTGACATAAATAATGTTTAGGATTGCAAACGTGGTTCAAGTGAACCCAAAACATTCCCAAGGTAGCAAAGGAACTTTGTAGTGACCCAAAACAGTCTCTAGTATTGTCAAACATGCTAAAATGCAACCCAAAACGTCCTCGATACAGCAAAATCAATAACTAGTGACACAAAACATGTTTAGGACTGCAAAACATGGTTCAAGTGAACCCAAAACATTCACAAGGCAGCAAATGAACTTTGTAGTGACCCAAAACAGCCTCTAGTATTGTCAAACATGCTAAAATGCAAACCAAAACGTCCTCAATACACCAAAATCAGTAACTAGTGACACAAACCATGTTTGGGACTGCAAAACATAATTCAAGTGAACCCAAACATTCCCAAGGCAGCAAATGAACTTTGTAGTTACCCAAAACGGCCTCTAGTACTGGAAAACATGCTAAAATGCAACCCAAAACGTCCTCAATACAGCAAAATCAGTAACTAGTGACACAAACCATGTTTAGGACTACAAAACATGGTTCAAGTGAACCCAAAACCTCCTCAAGACAGCCATTTAACTAATAAATCCCCAAAATATGGTTTGGGATTGCAAACCATACTACAAGTCAACCAAAAACATGTTTAAGACAACAAATGAACTGTTTGGTGACCCAAGACCGGTTTAAAAGTGAAAAACATTGTACAAGCGAACTACCAAGTGACACAAATCTGGTTTAACAGTGCACAATATGGTAGAAGTGCACCCAAAACATGTGTAAGGTAGCAAATAAACTAACAATTAGCATAATCTAGTTTAAGACTAGAAACAAACCTAAATATTCATGCACAAACCAAGTTATGCCCATCACATTACAAAAAAATAGACAAGAAAACCGGCTATGAGCATACAAATAGGACAAAATGATGAATAAAGCCACAGGTTCAACACCAAATTCAACACAAAACCCCACATAAGCCCAGTTTGGACATACATACTTAACATAAACACTATGTAAAACCATTTCATAATCCAAAATCAAAAAATTAATCAACATAAATCCGGTTTGGAGAAGGAAGCCCAATAACAATAATGCCTCCTAAATTATGTGCGTGGGAAATAAAATCAAGACATATGAGAATGAAACTTGTTTGAGTTTGAGAATTAGGGGCATGAATTGTACTTGGGTAACCGAGTTCGAGCCAGATGATGAGCATACAGGGGAAGACGTCAAATTAGGGCAGGAATTAACGGGTTGGCGAGAAGATCTCCGGACTTGGAAATAGTGGGTAATCAGCCCAACGGTTCGCCTTCAGTTCAAATACCCCAATCGACACCGTATCTGCTTCACGGGGAGTGGGCAAAGCTAAAAGCTCAACGATACAAGCAATTGGGAGAAAGGAAGGGCAAGCAGTCAACGGAGCTCCTACTAAGCAGCAGATGGTTGAGGGGTTGGGGGGTAGAGGCAACAGTGCCATTGACAGCAACACATGGGCACCGGTGGGGAGGAACACGAGAGGGGTGAACAGGAGCCGAGGCGAGCGTGAACAACAGAGTAGCAAGGAAGACTAGGTGCACAATAAACCAAGTTGTGTTTACTGTGCAACGGTTCAAAGGGAGGTTGTGGTTGGACTGACATACCAAACGAGTTCAGTTGCGACTGAACTCAAAAAAATCAATCCCAACTTGGATGCCAAACTCCCCCTAAACAAATTTAAATTTTAATACAAATAATTTTTTTTCTTCCGTCATCGATCACTCCAACACCGTGCCAATGGCGTACCCAACTCCCCACGACAACGACAAAGAGCCTAGTTTTCCCGATGATGACGCGAAGCCATTCTTCTTCACTCACGGCGACGCGATCTCCTCTTGCTCCACACCTCGAATGGCGGCAAAATTGCAGGACGAACACCCCCACCACGCCAGCGCAAACATAGTCCACCATCTCCACGCCTTTTTTTTTTTTTTTTTTTTTTTTTTTTTTTTTTAAACGTTCTTTTCTGGGTTCTCTTCCATTTACCTACAAAGCTTGGATCTGGGCTTTGTTAGCCTTTCTTGGTATGGTGGAAAACAAAATTTATTCTACTTAATAATTGAATTTTACACGGATTTTATTATTTGTATCGATACGCCCTTCCAAGCTTTTGGTTGTTGTTGGTGTCGATTCAATTTCTCATAAGGATAGAACATTGAGGAGAAAATGGTTTCCCAGCGCCAGTAGAGAGAGGAGAGAGGGTGGGTAAGAGAGAGAAAATATCATTTATTAAAAAGTTAATTTTTTTTGTTAGGAATTAATATTTGTTTTTATAATTAGAATTTATATTTTAATATATATTTGTTTAATCTTTACCATTTGTCATATCATCATTTTCATCAAATCAATAAGTAAAAGCAGATAGAAAGAATAATTTTGAATGATTTAATATACTTCAAAAAAATATAATAAATGATTTTGAATTTAAAGAGTAAAGTGAAATAAGATATACAATGGTAGCACATTTGTAAAATTAATTCAAAAACAAATAGCTTTATTAGTTGGAAAACGACAAACTATAGAAAATGAGGCCTACTAGAGCCAAAAGATATCGCATCACATCAGAGATGGCTCAATCATCAATGCCTCATGATCTCGCCTGTGACTCATTTTCAAAAACTTGCAACTTGCCACACATTTTTTCCTTTATTGGAATTTATTCATTTATTTCTGATCCATATTTTAAAATGCTTTTCTAAATGTCACGTGAAGGTTCATAGGAATATAATTCAGAGTAACTGGTAATATACACAATAAGAACTGCACTTTCTATTCTTTTTGAACTCGAAATTTTTCATCTCAGTTTTTATTTTTTTTTGAAAAAATTTTTTATCTTTTCTGAAATTTTTTTTTTGTCTTTTCTGAAAAGTCAACAAAAATTAGTATTGAAACTTAAAATTTCTAACTCAAACTCATTCACCAAACGGACCCTTAGGGTTGTTTAGTACTCAAGTTTAACTCAAGTTAAACTGTACTTTTTTTTGTTTTTTTCTAAAAAAGTTTTTTGTTTTTTTTGAAAAGTTAACAAAAATTACTATTAAAACTTAAAAATCTTAAACTAAACTTATTCACCAAACATTCCCTTAATTTAGCAATTTCATTTATAATTAGAAACAATTTTATGTATACTTGTTATAAACTTGTTATGAATATGAATCGAAAAGTTAATTGAAAGACTGAAACAGTACAATCAATTTTTAGGGGGTTGTTTTATTTTTAGTATATTTATTAAAAAAAATAATAATAACAACATGGATATCAACTATATTTTAACTTTTGAGTAGCAAAAACGATTTATATTATTTTAACAATCAGATTATTGCAATCTAACATTTTTTTTATGATATTTATTCTTTTCACATATTGTTTTAAATAATACCGTTATAATATTTTTAAGAATAATACTAAAGATATCAACTCCGTTTTTAACTCTTGTATATCAATCTACATGATATATGATGTGGCCATCCATCTCATACACCATATCAGCATTTTTAATTTCAAACGAAAATTAATTTAGCTCACTAAAAATAAATGGAAAGAAAGGGAGATAAGATATGAGGTCACCTCATATATCACGGTATACAAAAAATAAGAATTGAAATTGGTGTTCTAATATTATTCATTTTTTAATTAAAATATCACATATAATGTCTCGCTACTGGACTGGAAACATATGAGTTTTTTATTTTCTTTAAAGTAACGTACACGATTTATTTTATTTTTTAATAAATAATAATTTCGTCTATAAAAGCACGAACTAAAAGATCCATTCCCAACTTTCACTCTTTTCTCTTTCAAAACTCTCTCTGGCTTCTGAAGATGAGAGCCCATTTGCTACTCAATTTCTTCCTCGTGAGTAGCTGGCTGCTGGTTTTAATCCAGTGCGCCGCAAGTGCAGCGGAGGTCGATGAAGCGTCTTCTTCTCCTACGCCGTTGTTGTCGCCGGAGAGCCTGAATTTGGACACCGGAGGGCTGAGCCGGAGCATCTTTCCGAAGGGATTTGTGTTCGGAACGGCGACGTCGGCTTACCAGGTGGAAGGCATGGCCCACAATGACGGCCGTGGGCCCAGCATTTGGGATGTTTTCATCCGAACTCCCGGTGAGAGCTCTCACCGTTCATTATCATTATCTTCATTTTCTTATTTTTATATTTATTTTTATTTTGTTGAAAGTTTTAATCTTTTTGAGTTAAAAACAGAAACTGAAAACTAGTTTTTTTTTTTTTTTTTTTTTTTTTGTAATCTTCGGGAAACAGGAATAATTGCAAATAATGGAACGGCAGAGGTTGCAGTAGACCAGTACCACCGTTACAAAGTAAAAGGCTTTTCTTTTCCACCCCTTTTTCTTCTCCCAATCCATGAGTCTCTGTTTTCTTTTTCCTTTTTCAATGTTCATTCTGTGGACTTTTTGTTTTTTTGTTTCTTTTGTTTAACAATTTTTTCTTGGGCAAAAAACTGATGACGTATTTGGTTGGAAACGGTCATTGTCTTAGTCTACCGTAAATTAGGGGCTTGTTAAAAGCAAATTGCTTTAATTGGAAACAGTTTCTAACATATTCAGACATTAAAATTTCCCAATTTTAGTATGGATCAATTGAGGGAATTTTCAAAATTTTGTAGCATTATTTTAGTCTGAAGCTGAAACTTGTTAGTAGTCAATTGGAAATTATCATTGAAAACATTGGGATCTTTTATTTTCATTTTGAGTGTTCTTTCTGAGGAGACATTGGGATCTTTTTAGGAGTGGGTTAATCATGATTTTCTTTTTTCCTTTCTCCTTTTTTCACTTCCTTTTTTTTTTTTTTTTCCCTTTAGTTTGTTGCCGACAGCACTTCGAACTCCCAAATTCTTCGTTGGTTTTTCTCAACCAAAAGATAAAATAAAAAAGAGAATTCTTTGTTGGTTCACAAATGGGGCCGAGTCCCTGTTTCTTTCTCGTCTGGCTGTCTAGACTCAACTTGTAACAACTACTTTACTTAAAAATTAAAAATAAGAAACCCTAAAATGAGTAGAGTTTCTACAATGAGACATTATATTTTGCCTTATGAATGTTGTTTTAGTAGTTGGATTTACTTTTCAAATATATATACTTGGAGCAGTTTTTATACAATTTTTAATGTGGATATTTATTGAAATGACCATTAAAAATTCAATTCAACAATTAAAACAAAAATATATAACTTAAAACAACTTTGTTATTTTCCCAATAATAAAATAATATTGATTTTCGTATTTTAACTATTATATAACGATATTTTAATTCACACATGATATTATTAAAACAATATGAAAGTGGATAAAATAAGAGATCACAGAATCGGATCCGGAATAATAATCAATTACTTCTTTGATCTCGTTGTCGCTTCGCCTCACAAGAGCACGTTCGCTATTATTAAAAAAAACCTTAATTCTCTGCCCCAATAAATAAAAAATAAATAAACCCTCAATTATTTATGAGGTATGGGACTAAACCATATCATTCCGACAAATGTGACCAAAAACTGGGGATATGCAAATCATACTGGTTTTTTTTTTTTAATTATTATTATTATTATTATAAGTTTACAAACATTATAATATTTTGGATAGAATATTGATATAGACACTGATTGAAATAGATTAACCATGTGTTATCAAATTCAATTAGTTTACTTTAACAAAAGACCCACGAGCTTTAATGAGAGAATAGTGGGGCCTGACAATTACTTTCTTTGTCACTTTCATTTATAGCTTGTTTGGATATAGATTGTATTTAAATGTTCATTCAAATCGAATATTTTCATTCAAATATAAAATTTGAATTGTGTATTTAAAATAAATATGCGTTTGGATAGTTTTTGTTAAGTATGATATTTGAATAATATAAAGATAGAAAAGTGAGTTCTACAGATTATTTTAAAAATCAGAAACTTGTTTTTGTTGTTTCAGGAAGATGTTGATATCATGAAAAAGCTCAACTTTGATGCCTACAGGTTTTCCATTTCATGGTCCAGAATTTTTCCAGGTAAATTACCCAGATTCATTTTGCCCGAATGGCAAAACTTCATGAACTCTTTTTGTTGTTCTTCTTTTTATTATTTTGAACTTGGGATAGGGATTTGAACACAATACCTCAACTTTGAAGCGGGTGTGAAACTACCGTTAGGCCAAGCATGTAACTCTTTTGTTATTATTAAAACTATTTCCGCCGCTTTAATTTAATAATTTTGCTTCTTAATTTCAATGCAGAGGGTACTGGAAAAGTAAATTGGAAGGGGGTTGCATACTACAATAGATTGATCAACTACATGCTCAAAAGAGGTAATTTCTTTGGTGCATTTATTTCATATGCTACTAAATTTCAATTGGCACATCCGCATTGTAACTATTGTTTTTTTTTTTTAGGCATTACAAATTTTTTTGTTGTTGTGAATTCGATGGGTTTTAATCGAGACGATTTCATTTATGCAGGCATTACTCCATATGCAAATCTTTATCACTATGATCTTCCTCAAGCACTCGAGAAGAAGTATCTGGGTTTGCTCAATGACCAAGTAGTGTAAGTACCAAGACAAAAGCAATTCTCTTTTGAACAACAATTTTATATCCTTGAGTCTTACTTAGATAGAACTTGAGATGTACTTTACTACATTTTGCAGAAAAGATTTTGCGGATTATGCAGATTTTTGTTTCAAGACATTCGGAGACAGAGTAAAGAACTGGATGACATTCAATGAGCCCCGAGTTACAGCTGCTCTTGGATATGACAATGGATTTTTTGCCCCAGGGAGGTGCTCCAAGGCATTTGGGAACTGCGCAGCCGGGAATTCAGCAACTGAACCTTACATTGCAGCTCACCATTTGATTTTATCACACGCAGCTGCAGTTCAAAGATACCGCGAAAAGTATCAAGTAAGTTCAACATGTTTGTTGCTTTAGATTCATCATGAACACTTGGCTTGGTTGGTCCAAATTGACTCCAAAATATTTACATTTTCAGA
>CM046380.1:15047956-15081518 GCA_025413485.1 Ficus microcarpa | reverse complement strand
AGTTTCAAGAGAAGGCACTTCAAATCATGATGGATCAATTGAGGTATTCTTCTCTTTAACCGAGTTGTGACGATATACTCTTTTATGTCTTTTCTCAGATAGTGAGGCAGATATTAGTGCTTGGACTTCACCTTGTAATGTGGGTGTGTTTCATTGAATAGTGTATAGGAGTGCCCTTGGGTGAATGTGGAGATGCTACTTTTGTATTACAATTTAGGAAAGTGTTTAATCTGATTGTTGTAGTACTTTCTTTTTGTTTTCCTATTACCTGCATTTTGTTTTGTTGACTTTAACTATGCACTGTGATAGTAAAAGTAACTTAACTCTTAATGTTATTTAAGTAGATGGATAAATTGTCATACGAATATATCTTCTATGTTATGCTTATGTAGGGTTCTCTTATTTGTTTTTGAATTTCTGTGGTAGGACTGTTTTAGCTGATTTTAGTTCGCATGACAGAATAGTAGCTGTTTTAGCTTATTTGTCATACGAATACATGTTTTTCCCTTTCCACTCAGTTGTTCCTTCTTTTTTTTTGTTTTTTTTTTTTTTTGTTTTTGAAAGTTAACTTTGTTCAGATCTTT
Source organism: Ficus microcarpa (assembly GCA_025413485.1). Lineage (NCBI taxonomy): Eukaryota > Viridiplantae > Streptophyta > Magnoliopsida > Rosales > Moraceae > Ficus > Ficus microcarpa. Next base: position 15,080,934 of record CM046380.1, on the reverse strand, counting down.
TTTTCTTGCATTGCAGTTATTGCCATATTGATTTTACCCTTTTTTCATATTTTGTGTTTTTGCTGAACTTTTTTCCCCCCCAGAGACATTAGTTAATTTGAATTCTTCCAGCATATCTTCCCTGATTGCACATTTTTCTTCGTAAACAGTGGTACGGGGGAGTCTTGTGGAGACTTGAATGATATTGATAATGTTTTATTGTCAATAAAAGATCTTGACATCACCCCTGAAAATATCAGAGAATTTTTGCCCAAGGTTAATTGGGAACAATTGGCTTCCATGTATGTTGTGGGACGTTCTGGCGCCGAGTGCGAAGCAAGGTATGCTCTTCATTGTCAAAATGTTATCATGTAATTATGTTGTTAATTTGGTTCTATGCAATAAATTGTTATAGCTTAATTATGGTGAGGTTACTGAATGATGAACTCAATGCTATACTCTTGTGGTTTCTGAAGAACATCGTATCTTATCTTCTAATAAAATACACAACTGATCCATTTGCTAGCTTTGGGAAGAAGTTATGGCAAACAAAACATTAGATAAGTCTATGTCAACTTCGTTACTTCTTGTGAGGGCCGGATAGAGAACTCAGACAATTCGATTAATCAAATGGAAAAGAGATTGAAATACAATTTTAAGCAATTGATATTGAAACCTAGCACTTTTACAAAGCTATCCAATTAGTCATTTTGTGGAATTTCTGACCAAAAAAGGAAAGGGAAAAAAAAAAAAAAAACAGTAAACATTGTCAGTCCAATGACAACGAAGATTCTGTTTTAGCAGCTTTCTCTAGGTCTATTATGTTATTTTCCCTCAACATGCACATTCCTTGACTAGTGTTTTTATTTTGTTGATCCCCCCCGAAGAATGTGTCCTTCCATGAAGCGAGCTTCGCAGATGTCTATGACGATCACCATCACAGACAAGTTGACCATTGTTGGATTTAGTAAAAATAGCTGCATCGGCTTAGGTCATTCAGGTGGGACCGATACATGACATGCTTTACTCCAAACATTGGTGTTTGAGTACGTCTGTGATGCTGTCATCACAGATGTCCGTGATGCTCACTTTTTTATCTTTGGACCACATTCGTCGTGCAGACATGGATCACCATGTTTCAATTTTATTTAGTTTAATGTGTTTGATGGCTGATTCCTGCAGGTGGTTGAACTTTGAAGATCCTTTGCTCAATTGTAATCTGTGGACTGCCCAAGAGGATAAAAATCTTTTGTTTCTTGTCCAGAAGAAGGGGATCAGTAACTGGTTTGATATTGCTGTATCGTTGGGAACAAACAGGACTCCTTTTCAGTGCTTGACTCGTTACCAGAGGAGTCTGAATGTTTCCATATTGAAAAGGGAATGGACCAAGGATGAGGATGCTAAACTTCGTTCTGCTGTTGAAACATATGGCGAGGGTGATTGGCAGTCTGTAGCTTCTGTATTGGAAGGGTGGACCGGCACCCAATGCTCCAACAGGTTAGTTAGCTATTCCAAATCTACTTGATTTAATATTCAGTTCATTCGAAGCAAGAATTATGTGATGTTTTTATATATTTATATGAAAGAGTATGCAGCTTCAAACTAAAAAAAAAAAAAATGCTGCCAAAACACGTCGTGTGGTTTATTTCCTCCCCAAGTCTTTGGATCGGTATTTTGTGGATGATCATTACTGTGGAGTACTCTCTCACAAGTCTGTGTATGTCCAGAGAAGATTTGCCTAATTGAAATATCAATCTAGACTTGTGTATTAAGAAGCCTTTATGGGGGATTCAGTACTGTCTAGTGCTAGTTTTTTTTATATGACTCCCATTGTGTTCTTATCTACCCTAACTGGCTGAAGTGCATTTTCTTTTCCTCCTTCTGAAGTAGAAACATATTTTTTTTGGTTCTTTCTAATTCTAGAATTACATTTGCAATGATTTCACCATAACTTGTGGACCACCCTTTCCCTGAGTCGGATTTTACTGGATCTAACCTGTACTATATGCATTGCAAGGTGTTTTCATCTCATTACTTGTTACAACTGCTCAATGCTGAATCTCATGAGTCCATTGGTGCTTGCAACTTGCAAGTTCTAATGATACATGTTTCCTCGTTCTTTCTAAAAGAAAATATGAGCCATGGATCTTTTCAACGTTAGTAACATTCTTATTCACAACCAATACTAGGTGGAAAAAATCTCTTCATCCAACCAGGGAAAAAGTAGGTCGCTGGACTGCAGATGAAGACAAACGACTGACAGTAGCACAGATGCTCTTTGGGCCAAGAAACTGGAAGAAGACAGCACAATTTGTGCCGGGTCGGACAGAGGTGCAATGTAGAGAAAGGTATAATCAACTAATTTTTCTAGCTCAAAGTAAATTCCTTTCGATCTTATTTTATTTTTTTTTAATTTTTAATTCTCATGGCAGATGGGTCAATTCTCTAGATCCTTCTTTGAACTGGGACAAATGGACTGAAGAAGAGGATGCCAAACTTATGGCAGCTATTGAGGAACATGGACATTGCTGGTCTAAGGTTGCTGCAGCTCTACCCAGGCGTACTGATAATATGTGCCGGAGGTATGAAGTCTTCCATAGTGAAAGCCATATAAATAATGTTGAAGATTTTTCTTCTATGCCCGTGATATGCCTCTCAATATTCATCATCTTTCTGTGTATCCAGGAGATGGAAGAGGTTGTCCCCTCACGAAGTGTCTTTGCTCCAAGCTGCAAGAAAAATGCAAAAAGCTGCTCTTATAGGAAACTTTGTAGATCGAGAGTCAGAGCGTCCAGCCCTTAGCCCAGTGATTTTTGTCCGCTGCCAATGATAAGTTCTAGCGAGAAAGTAAATCATTGTGGAATCAGACCGGAAAAATCAAGGTAGATTCTTCTAAAAACTTGGTTTCTACTATTCTCTTTCATGCATGCGTTGTGCTGGTTCTAATATCTAATTGTTGCTTGCAGAGGTCAAAAAATCTGGGAAGAAAAGAATCATATCTTTCTGGTAAGTTGCCTTTAAATTCTGCAGCTTTTTTTAAACTTCTTCATTCTATAAAATTCATTTTTCCTTTTTATTCTCATCCGTGGACTTGTTCTTTGAGTTCTACATTCCTTGTGTAGAACACGGGTACAGCTATTCTTATTTGGCAGTGAGTATTTCACTTTGAGTTGTCATGCTTTCCTTTATTGAAATGCAGCAAAGGTAAAAAGAAGAGATCAAAGAAATCTACAGAAAATGCTCAAACAGGTACAGAGGAAGGCCTTGCGATAAATAACCATGATGTGGTTGAAACATTTGATGGCGAGAAGCCACTACTGGGCAAGGTTCAGAAAATAATAATTTGACTAAACTGGACAAGATCATCCATCATCTCCCCTGATAGGCTCAGAAAACGGAAAGGATTGGCTGGACCTGATGGTAAAAGGAAGAAACAAGCTCGCAACCACGTTCTACAAAAAAGGAATCTGATGAAGTAACAGAATGTCTTCCCTTACAGCCTGAAAGTTTGAATATAACAAGTAATGGTGATGGGATTGAGCCACTTGCTGAGGGCGACACTACTTTGACGGGAAGAAGAGGAGGCATAGAAAAGCTCAAACCGGAAAAGGATTGGCTGAACCTGTTGGTAAAAGGAAGAAACGAGCTCGCAAACCACGGTCTACAAAAAAGGAACCTGATGAAGTAACAGAATGTCTTCCGTTAGAGCCTGAAATTGAATATAACAAGTAATGGTGATGGGATCGAGCTGCTTGCAGAGGTCGACACTACTTTGATGGGAAGAAGAGGAGGCACAGAAAATGCTCAAACCGTTACACAGGAAGGCCTGGCAATAAATGGTTTAGAAATAGTAATTTGACTAAACCTGGACAAGATCAACCATCATCTCCCATGATAGGCTCAGAAAATGGAAAAGGATTGGCTGGAACTGATGGTAAAAGGAAGAAACGATCTCGCAAGCCACGTTCTACGAGAAGGAACTTACTGAACCTGATGAAGTAATGGAATTTCTTCCCTTACAGCCTGAAAGTTTGAATATAACGAGTAACGGTGATGGGATCGAACTCTTGCTGAGTCCAATGCTACTTTGACCGAAAAGAAAAAGCGTTCCCAAGCGGAAATATAGTAGGAATACACGCACTGCAAACTTGGAAGAACCTCAGAGTACCACTGTCTCTTCTGGGAAGTCATTGCCAACAGGAACTACTGCTGATGTCGAACTTCAGCATAATGGTTCATCTTGCATGGACTTGACACAGTTATGGTGACTAATGGTGACGATATCGTTACATTAGGTGGAAATGAGAAAATGGCCTCCAAGAAAAATACGCGTAATAAGCAATGCTGCAAAGGAAAAAAGGTAGTGAGCCGGCTGGAGTTTTGGAGGATGTTGTACATGTTCTTCTCAAGACAAGGACCTGAAAAAGGTGAACCTAGAGGTACTTCTTGTTTGGATCAGAATTTAGGCACAGCAGACAATGACATGCCACTTGTTTGCTACCTAAGCAGAAACCGAAGAGGAGAAAGCTTCAAGTTGATGATTGTCAGAAAATGAGGTTTTCCCTCTGTTAATCTACAGAACGAATCGGAGTTGTTACCTGAAGGAGTAGATCCACTTCATGGTGGAAATGAAATGCCGTCTTTGATGCAGGATGATGAGTTAACATGCTGCGATGGTGGGACTTCTGAAAAGTTCTTATCTTGCGACATGAAGTCCAGTCCTTTACAGAAGAATGTAGTGTATTGCCAACTGACAACGAGCCCAGTATAGAAAGTCTAGTTGGAGGCCTGAGGGCTGGCTGCGAGGAGCTTGTGGAGGAAAATGTAAGCGTTGATGCACAAAGTGGTCAATGGTAGTGATGACATTTCTCTAGCTTCCTTTGTGCAAAAGAAATCGAATGAGGAGCCAGGTACCAAGCTTGTCCTCCCTCCAGTTTGATAAGAGGATCTAAATTGCTGTCCAAAAGAGTAAACCAACTTCACGATGGAGATTATGCATCCTCCGTGCCCAGTGGACTAGATCAATTCACAGGACCAGAGGTGGCCTTTGAAAAACAGGAGAGGGAACCGGCCAATGATGAGGAGTTTGGTGATATGACACTTTCTTGCTTCTGCGAAATAGACCAAAAATGAGGCGGCTTCAATCGACAAAGAAGTATTTTCAAGCTTGTCATTCGACACAGCAAGGTTGGAGTTGCCGTGAGGGTAAGGTAAACTTCGGTATAGCATTGGAAATGTCTGAAGTTCGTAATATCTCGAGCTGGACTTGGTATTTTCAGATCACCAAGATTTTGGGTGCGTATATAGAGTTTGAGTTATTTTTATGACAACGGTGTACATTCCATTTCAAATTAGTTTTCTTCTTCTGAATAAAAGAGGGGATGGAAAGAGTTTAAAGAGAGAGAGAGAGAGAGACTTAAATGAGGTAGAGGATAATATCGTAACGTGATGTTATACGATAGATGTGTGTACGCTTGCTTCCTGAAGAGAGCAGTTTTTGATGAGGTAAAAGCTGAATGGTGGGTTTTTTTTTTTTTTTTTTTTTTTTTTTTTTTTTTTTTTGAGGATGTTATTTTTCAGAAGCAGAAATGCATTTCTTACATCTGCTTCTAGTTGCTCTCTTTAGTTGGCTACTCAAGTTATAAGAATATTCGAATATATTATACAGTTTCAGCTCACGCTGTCTTAGCTTTTGCAGAATATAGTGTGTATATTTATATATTTATATATATGGAAGTTTATGTTGTTTCTATATGTTCATTTGCCTGACATCAAAATTCCATCTACTACCAAAATTGGATGTTTTCCATCAGAAAGAAATGAATAAAAAATAAATCTAATGAAATCTGACCAAGCTTTCACATTTTGTTACGACACAAAAAGAAAACTACGGTTGCTTACCGATCTTAGGTGCAACTCTAATCTTCACTTCATACCTGGGATTCGTCTTCCTTCCTTGGTTGCACATTTCGCGCTTTATGGCGATCTTGGCTTTTTTCTGTTTTTTGTTTTCGGGGGTACTGTGGAGAAATGGTTTAGGAAACCAATAAGAAGTCAGACACAGGAGTCAGTGCAAGCAATCAAGCAACTTGTCTTCTCCCATAGACCAAGGCTTTGATCATCCTTGCGAGCTACGACGGTTGTGAATAAGCAAAGCCAATTGTCATACCAAAAGCTTGTGAAATTGCCATTGCTGATGAGCCATTTTGGAGTTCAGAAAAGAATTGATCTCATGACACTGGCGATTTCTGTCCAAATTATCATGCAACCCAGCCTTTGAAAGCATTCTTTTTTTAAACTTTTTTTATCAAGTGCGAAATTACAGTTAGGGTTAAACCGTTCCTGTAATCATCTTTTATTATTTTTTAATGTTCGCGCGTTTAGTCTAGCTCTCGTATTGAAGATGGTAAATACTGTTTAGCCAAAGAACTATCCTCCCTCCTCTCTAAGTTGCTGGTTAATTCCTTTATCAACATAACAAAAATGTATATCTTATCACTGACTTTGAATTTATAATCATTTTCTTTTTATATTTCTAGCACGTTAACAATGCACTATTAAAACAAAATCAGTGTACTTTTAGTGCAACAGAAAATAGATTAACCCCCAAGCATAACGTTTCCAAAATTTCATAGATCGCAGAATTGAGATTTCAATACAGAGCTTGTGCACTTCTTAAGTGGCATCGACAGAATCCAATAACAAGGCATAACCAAAATAATACAACTATATTAAACCGTAAAATACTAATAATTTTCCCACTAAGTAGGAAAATAATTTTCATTAACAAAGACAAAATTCATTATTCATGGTGCGAGGTAATGATATATGCAACTAGGTGAGGAACAAATGGGGTTACACAACTCATCAAAGTCTAATTGCACCCATAAAAAATGTGTAGGCAAAACAAGAAAAGTAATGAAAGACAAATATGAAAATAAATAAGAAAACAAAACCGAATCAAAATGGGCCTCAAAGCCACACAGTCAACTTCAGAGAATGTGAAATCCAGCAGCATTTTCCAACAAAAAAAACCTAAAACAACTTTTTGGTAACACTAGAATTTAAGAAGAGTAATAGTAATTAACTTGGTTTTTCGTCTCAAAAACTAATAAGAAAAACAGAACCGCATATTCCAATTACTGTAAATGAAAAAGCTGATTTTTTTTCCCTAGTAGCGGCCAATACCCCAAACTCTGATTACACCATCGGTGTATCCACTAAACAATGTGCTTCCATCCGCAGTCCAGCTCAAGCTTGTACAATAGATAACCTGCAATTACCAACGTTCACAGGATAAGAATCAAGAGTGAAAATGAAAATAATTAACATTATTAATATATTTAAAACTCTCAATTAACTACTTAAATCGATTCACTAAACATATCTTCACCTATACAAATTACTAACGCAGAACATAAGCAAGCACAGATTAGATACACATCAGAAAGACATGAGAAAGATTAGTTTTAGCAACCCTAATGAGCATGAAAATGAAACAACTTGCACCGACCAAAACAAGGAGAAAATGTCACACATATTTCAAGAATCACTTCCTTATAAGAGAAGCATTGAAAATTAAGACTTGCTTAAGAAGGTTTGTTTTTTCCCATTGTCTAAAGCCAAAAAAATAAACCACACATTGCAAATCAAAATATTCTTTGGAAAATGATATCTCTTTATGCAAGAAGACGGATTGTAGAATCATTAGCAAGGGTTACCTACCCAAAGTTCAATTAACACAAACTTAATCAGAGCAATCACAGAAGGCTCTTCGCCTAACCATTAAATTTCCTAAATCAATTACCATCAAAAGAATCTTAAAAAGGTTAAGATTTCGCATTTATACATATATATATATATATATATAAAATTCAAACTGAGAAAAACATAAGCATTAGCAAGTGAAACCTCTTTCCAATCTTATCTACATCACAAACACAAAATTCAAAAGCACAACAACGATCAGTAAAACACAAAACATAAAGAAACAAAAACCAAACAATATTATATATAGTGTATATGTATACCTTCTTCTTGTTGGCAGTTGCAGCATGGGTATCCTCGGTCTTCTCAGCCTCAGTCTTGAGATCGACCTTCAAATCCTCAACAATGCTCTTGCTCTCCAAATCCCAGATCTTGATACTGTTCTCAGTGGCGGCACAGAGCCAGTACCTGTTGGGGCTGAAGCACAAAGCATGGATAATAGCCCCAGCGTCCAGCGAGTAAAGCCTCTTCCCCTCGGCCAAATCCCAGAGCAGAATCACCCCATCTTTCCCACCGCTGGCGCAGAGAGAACCATCGGGAGAAACGGCGACAGTGTTGACGTAGCCGCCATGGCCGCTCAGAGTGTTGCGGAGCTTGCAGTTGGAGAGGTTCCAGACCTTGACGGTGCGGTCCCAGGAGGCGGAGACGATGGTGGGCTGGAGGTTGTTGGGGCTGAAGCGAACGCAGCTGACCCAGTCGGAGTGGGCCTCCCCGCCGTCGCCGGAGATGGTGTACTTGCACTCGCCGAGGGTGTTCCAGAGCTTGATGGTGCGGTCACGGGAGGCGGAGACGATCTGGCGGTTGTCGATGGAGAAGGCGACGGAGAGGACGTCCTTAGTGTGGCCAACGAAGCGGCGGGCGGAGACGCCGGTGGCGAGGTCCCAGAGGCGGAGCTCACCGTCCCAGGAGCCGGAGAGGGCGAACTGGGAGTCAGAGGACAGGACGACGTCCTCGACGAAGTGGGAGTGGCCGGTGAGGCGGCGGCGGGCGACGCCGTAGGCCTTGTCGTCCTTGGTGAGGTGCCAGAGGATAATTGACTTGTCGCGTGAGGCCGAGACAATCATGTCGGAGTTGTCGATCGGGGTGGCGATGGCCGTCACCATGTCCGTGTGGGCCCTCATCGTACCGCGGAGAACCAGTCCCTCGCTCGCCATTGTTGGAACTTGGAAGGTGCTCTAGAGAGATAGAGAGGGGATGAGAATCAGATCGGCGAATGCGTTCTGAGGGACTGTCTCTAGGGTTTGGAGACGAGGCTCATATGGGGGTTTATATATGATGGGTACATGCGTCGGAGGAGAGAGAGAGAGAGAGAGAGAGAGAGAGAGAGGAGGATTAGGGTTTTGGAGGTGAGATGCGGGTAACAATGAAGTGGCCCAATAGGCCCAATAGATGTAGCTGAGGCTCATTCCGGGCCTACTTTGGCCCAAATATTTCATCGAATATAGCATTTTTACGAGAATTTAAAATTTTCGAAATAAATAATAAATTTAGTAGATAAATGGAGTAAATTTACAAGACGTGAATTGATCATTTATTTTTTTCTATTATTTAATTTTTAAATATTTTTAAAACCTGCTAGTTATTTGAATTTTTAATGCGTAGGAAAAAGTAAATAGCATTTTTACGAAACAAATCATATGTTTTAAAATAGGGATATAAAGTAAATAGTAATAAATAAAAATTTATTAAGTAAATGATTTATATAATTTTAATCAACAGATTATTTCTGTATTAAATTTGTTATTTACTGTAATTTATTTTAGATATTTTAGTTTCATAAAAGTACTCGTTATTACATTTTTGGAAAATTAGAAGAGAGAAATTTAGCCTTGTATTTGGGGTACTAGTTGAAAATGAGTCTTTCTTTTTTTTTTTTTTTTTTTTTTAAGATTGAAATTGTTTGATTTTTTAAAAACTAGTTAAAATTTATGTTGATTTGTCAAAAATATATAAAAAAAAATGAGTTGAAACATTTTAATTTAAATCAGTGAACCAAACGTCTCTAAGAATATTGGACTAGTTTAGATATCATAACTTATAAACAGTTGAGATCACACAATATAATGTATACGATTTATTTTTAAATTGGTGATATACGTACATTTAATAACTTACAGTGTCTACATACTGAATAATCCTTAGAAAGGTCAATAGTAAGAAATACAAAATTTGAGAAGCTTGCTGAATTAGCAAAGGACATTCGTGGGTCAAACAGAATAAAGGAAAGAATAGATTGTTATTACAGCGTGAGTCGATTCCTTTTTTGGAAACAATATATATATATATAAGCAAACAAATCATGTTGAAGACTATTATTAACCAAAGCCTTAAATTCAACATTCAAGTGGTTGACACAAGGAAGATGTAATGTCAAGAAGATAGTCTAAACATTAGTCCGCGGTCGATGGAATAAACCATGTACTTTATTCATGTTAAGATTAAGACGGACCTCCCCCACTAAGCCAGTGTGTGTACGGGCATACTTTAATATTTCTTTATTTATGGGGTGTTTGGTGAATGCGTTTGAGTTAAGATTTTTAAACTTCAAAATGAATTTTTGTTGACTTTTCAGAAAAGATAAAAAATTTTTCAGAAAAAGACAAAAAAAATACAGTTTAACTTAAGTTAAACTCAAATGCCAAACAAGCCATTAATTTGGTAATGACTCCTTCAAACCACTAGAGTGCCTAGAGATGTTGATAGCTGAAGAGGAACAATGGAGTGTTCTTTCTGGCCTCCAAAAGCCATCACCTCTGCTTCTTATGCTCTAAAGCAAAAATAGCATCCTAAAGAGGTTATTTATAAGCCTTGGAATTTATTTCTTGTTTTCAATTTTTCAATAATCTTATCATTAAGTTTCATGTTTAAAATAAATAATATTATTAGAACCATTATCTACTTAAAAAAACTTAGTTATTATTCTAATAGATTTTCTAAATTTAATTAAATTAATCCAGCTTAAAAAAATATCAAGAAAATCTATGTTTGTACGGACACATTACAATTCGTCAGGTTGACCAGACGTGCAGCACCGTTTGGCCTATTGTTTGCCACCGGTTGATTGGACAAGGCCATATTTTGCACAGTTTTTTGCAATTCTTCCAATTATTAGATCTAATACAAAAACAACTCGATTCTAATGAGTTAGCAAAGGGATCAGTTGAATGTATACAATCAAGCTCCATTATAATCAAATTCCATTAGTTTATAGCCAAATCAACCTCATATTGATTTTCTACTTTATTATTAATTTCGGTATTGTTCTACTAAAAACCTAAAATTGCACACTCGATTATATGTTGCATATTTATGGAAGATCCAAATAATCTTGTCCACAATCAACTAGCTATGTAACATCCTCATAGATTATCTATGATCGGTTTAAGCCTAAGTTCTATTTTACCTTTCAATCATTTCATCTTAAAAGATTAATTAGTGCACCATTGGCATAAACCTTTTTAAGAATCCATATAAATAGAAATTACTCAACTAACAAATGACCTAATGATCGGGATCCCGTATTCTTTCTAAGACCCAAATAATCCTTTTAATTTAGATAACATTAACTCTTCGTAAAGAAACTATGGATTCCATATCTATTTCTTTAATTAGATAACATTAACTCTTTATCCATAGTTGCTTTCTAGTAGATTTATCCATATTGTATTTATATTTGCACAATATCTGTTTATTAATTGTATATGAATGTATAATATTTACATAGTATTTTTAAATTGCCATGTACAAACAAATTTACGGACTTTTAATCAATTTTATTAGATACAAAGAATGACATTTATTATTATTATTATGTTTTTTTTTTTTTGTAGTAATGTGCATAAATGTATAAATGAATAAAAATAATAAATTTTCATGTTAGTATATAAATATATCATTAGATATAACCGTAATATCGCGTATTTTAAAAAATATTTATTAATATTGTGTAACCGTTTGAAAAGTATTAATTAAATATAAACGTTTAAAATATAAAATATAACAACAAAAGTTATCATTATAACAACAAATGCTATAACAACAAGTGATTGTACAGAAAATTTTTACCTAATGTATTCGGTTATTTCGTACATATCCATGTCATTTACCAAATTTCTAAACTAATACAATCCATCAAATAAAAAAGCAAAGAAAAAAAAAATATCATTATTTCAACAGAACGACGGTCCTTGATCATAACCTTTTTATAGTTTTTTTTGTGTGATTATTTTAAATATCAAAAGACAATGAAATTAATGTTACATAATCAAATTCTTTACGATCAAAAGTTTTTAATAATAAATTACAATCAATTATTTAAATAGTACACCTAATTTCACTAACCAAACAAATATTGAAAGAAAAAATCATTAAAATTTTGAAAAATATCTAACATGTTCAACATTTTCACCAAACCTTCACCAAACCCCGGAGTTGAGGCCAGTGGCAGCAACGAGGGTTTCTGTGGCAACAAAGGCGGCAGTGACGGCCAACGAAGGGGGCTGGAAGGAACTCAACCCGGAATTAGTTCAAACCCTCACCCAGAGATACTTATAAATTAACTCTTTTAGGCTCCGTTTGGTTCATCAGTTTGAGTTGGAAATTTTAAATTTCAATAGTAATTTTTGTTGATTTTTTAGATAAGATAAAAAACTTTTTCAAAAAAGACAAAAAACTTTTTGAAAAAAGGATAAAAATTTTAGTTCAAACTTATAGTTTTGAACTATTCATCCAAACATCACCTTAATTTACTGTTTTTGTTTTTGTTTTTTTTTTTTTTCACAAAAGTTTTTAAATATGTTTTAAATGATTTTATAAATTACATATTCATTTATTGTACCGTCAGCATTTTTTTTGGAATAAAACAAAAAAAAACAAAAAGAATTGGGAAAGTCTTTTAATTTACTGTTTTTGTTTTTGTGTTTTTTTGTTTTCACAAAAGTTTTTAAATATGTTTTAAATGATTTTATAAATTACATATTCATTTATTATACCGTCAGCATTTTTTTTTTTGGAATAAAGCAAAAAAAAAAAAAAAAAAAAAAGAATTGGGAAAGTCGTTTCCCTAATTTGAGTTTCTTGTCAAGTCATTGCGGCAAATATTTCCTTTCACTCAAAACTCTAAAACGCCGTCCACTCCCACCCCCTCGAACTCCGACCAAAGCCCGGCGCCACCGAGCGCCGCCCCTTCTCGCCTCCTTTTATGCTTTCTTGCCCACCCAACGCATCTCCTCTTCCCTTGCCCAAACTCAAATTAAAAAAAAAAATAAACAAAATATTTACTCGCACTCTCTCTATTAATTCCTCTTAATCAATAACAACTCAATAAAAGAACCCACTCTTTTATTGTGGGCGAGTTTTCCCAAGTGTTCTTCCGCCAAGTGTTCTTCCGCAACCACTCCTTATCCTTTCAATTATCTCTTTATCTTTTCCTTGAATTTTTTGTTTTCAAATTTAAGCTCTTATCTTTCCCTCATTGTCCTGAGAAAATCGTAATGGATATGTAGTCATGGATTCTTGGATATCATAGCAGCAAAATGCTCTCATTAAGGTCAGTATTTCTCCTCAGCTGTTATTGTTTGATATATATATTTATATATATATATATATATATATATTTTTTTTTTCTCTTTTCTTTTGGGTTGGATTTGTTTTCATTGCTGTTTCTCAAACTGGGTACTTTTTATTTTCCTGTCTATTTTTTTTTTCTGTTGATATTTCTGGAGTTTGTTTAACTATTGGTTGTTTTCTTCTGCACTCCTCTGCATTTTGTAACTTTATCTTTACGGGTTTAGAAATAATTTTTTGTTGGGTGTCATGGATTTCCTTCAATTTTCTCATGGGGGTTATGTATACATGTCTAATGAGGGCTATTTTGACGATTGTGATGCAAAATAGGAATTTTTGGAGGAGGCATAAAAGGAAGGTTCTTGTTGGAGCTGGCCTTTTAGGAAGTGGATATGTTTTGTATAAGTTATACAACGCTCACAGACAAAGGCTCAATGATCTGGAGAGAGAACTTGCAACTGAAAGGAAAAAAGTTGATGACCTTGTCAAGGACCAGTAATGAGAATCTTTAACTTCAATATATATATATATATATATATATATATTTTTTCCATGTATCCAATACTAGTTGGGTTATAATGACGGTGTGTTTTTATCTATATTGGTAGAATGCAAGCCCATTTTGATAAAGTACAGAGTATTGCCGATACAACTACATTGCCGCACGCAATTCAATACTTGAGCAATCGGATAGAAGAGGAGTTGGAACTTTCTCACCTCACTGATAGGCTTATGAAAGGGAAGGGTCAGCCGAATACTTTGACGTCTTCAGAGAAACATGAGTTGTGGGATAGACTTAAGATTCTAAGTATGAATTTATAATTACTTTTCGGCATACACTTTATTCATGCTTTGAATACCTAAATCTGTGAGTTTTATTTTATAGATATAGCTTACTATTTCTGGGTATCTTTTTTCTCCAGGTTTCACAAGAATGGCGTTGTCGTTGTGGACGATGACAATACTTAGCCTATATATCAGAGTTCAAGTCAACATATTAGGAAAACATTTATACATTGATACCGCACGTCATCTTGGAAGCTCTCATTTACTAGTAAGAGACTACCATGCATCTTGTTTCTCAACTTCTTTTGTTTCTTACAAAATTATCTTTATTTTAATCCAGTACCACTTTGGAATTAACTTTAACCATCCTTTTTCTCTTTAAATGTCGATGAATGCTGAATTCTTTTTATTGCGATGTTCCCATCCCATGCTTGTATCTTTGTCACATAAGTGGATACTTGTTTTCTTTCATTTTTGGTCTTGAGGAAATCAATAAGCATACAATGGCAGTTGGATTTTAACTTACACTACAAAGTTGCACCTATTGATTGCTCAAAAGTTGTTTTCACTGGGTGGTACACCGGATTGCCTTGGATGGTTAGCAAGTCCAAAGTGTCTCATTTTGCAGATTAGTACTTAGGGCCATTCGTGTGACATCTGCTATGCTTGAACAAGCATGTTAATCTTTTTAACTTCCTGGGTAATTAGCTTGTGTGAGGAGTGAATTATGAATGTCTTTCCCATTATTACGATAACCATAAAGATTTTTTTTTTTTTTTTGGGGTCAAATCTTATCTTTGGTTTTTCTTGGAGGGCAGGTTCTTTAAGCATTTAATATTGGTGATAGATATAGATTGAGTTGCCCAATCTAGGTATATACATTTGTTGATAGATGATGAAAATGCCTAATGAAGTCTAGAGTTCTGAGTTTCGTTTGAATCTATGTTCGGGCAAGAATGGGTTCTACTAAGAAAAGGACTGGAAAGTACTGCTGAGGAGTGTGACAGGCTTGATTTCTTTTGTTGGGCGTGACGCAAATGATATGTTATGTGATCTGCATTTGTCTTATGAGAAAATGACTGGTTAGTTGTGCTGGAGTTAAAAGTTTTACTAAAGTTAGTCCAGATTTCATGACGAACTTCACCTGTTGAACACCTTATGACTGAATTTCACAATAAAAGATAATTAGGTTTTCCTATATTAATATGGAAATTCTCTATTTGCTATCCACTCATCTCTAATCCCAAGTAGGTTTTGGCCAATTTAATTTTTGTTGAAAAGTTGGATTACCGGTTACTAGAGGTAAAGGTTTTACATTTTTAGCAGGATTGATGGCCGTTGATAAATTTGGACAACATTTAACGACATCATTCAATTATTATATGATTTGGGTGTTAAGAAAAGTGATATTATTTTGGTTTTTCATTTCATTATTATCGAAGTGGTAGCATTAGTTTTATTGAAGAGATTGCAGTAAAAGAATATGTGAATTTTCTGTTTTAAAGAACTATGGGTAACAAACTTTATGTTTTGTTACCTTGTGAAATGTGCAACTGTTGCCTAAGTTAGGAGGCTGTTTCTCCGCATTCTCTCATGACAAGTTAGACAATACAGATACCATATTTATGAACACACACACTCTGTTAGACAACAGATATACTGTATTTTCTTCATTCTGTATAAGGAAGATAATGGATCTCTTTTTGCTGGTTAGATATTACGCTTTTAGTTCTTTAGACTGTTATTCATGCTGAATGTTCTTCTTTATCTTTCTACCAACTCTTTACCGGTACAGGCATCTGTATTTGTTACTTGTGATTTCAAGTTATTCTCATGGAAGGATAGTGGAGCTCGGTTTTTGGTTGCTAAGCAATTTTTGGCTTTTCTCGTTCTCTTTCAAGTTAGTATAGGCTCTGGCTCTGTCAATTATGTGAAAACTTGGTTAACTAGTTACTCTTTCTGTTGGTTTCAAAGAGGGGCTGAGGTGGGATGACAACGATATAAGTATTGAGTGTTGGGTTTGATGTATTTCAGGCTAACAATTTAAGGAATTGTTTAGTCACATAAGTACAAAAGATCACGGAGGAACACATCACTGGTGGATGGCTGTGCTTTCACAAAGTGAAGCACTACTCTTTGTTGATGGTCTAATGTTTGTTTTTCTTAACAGAATTCAGCTTAATTGGGGCGTGGTGCTTGAAATTCTTTTCTGTCCTGGTAATCACAGTGAATCTAGTTGTTGGGTGTGTGCGGATAAAATTCCCACATTGGGTAGAGATGGAAGTCATTTAAGAAAAGGGCTTCAGCAACTTCTGTTGGGTGTGTGCGGTTAAAAAGGGCTTCAGCTACTTCTTCTTATAGATTAACCTTCTAGGATAGAGCCCCAAGGACCCAACAGAGTTGTTGGTTTGACATCTTAAAGTCCAACATCAAAATGATCATTGGAAGTCATTTAAGCATCCAAATTAATGCTATTTCCAAGTTTGATGTTAGAATTTGTGCAAAGTATTAGATGTGCTAAATTCAGTTTTTTTTTTTCATGCTATTGATTAAAATCCCCAGTCCAGAAAATTGGTTGGTCAATGACTTGGCGTTTAGGACCCTATGTTGACAAAAGATGTAGTATGTAGCTATAATTTGAGTTCGTGGTTCATCAAGGGCCAATATTTACTTACTTTTTGGGGAAGAAACATCAATTGGAGAACTATTTAGCCATGTTTATCTTGTCTATGGAAATTATTTTGAGTTCCAAAAACAGTTTAATATAACATTCATTGCTGCTACTCTCGTCAATATTGCTAATTCATGTTTGTCACTAAACACTCTGTTAATGGACTAGCATTGAAAACACATTATTGAATGTTTGTAAACTTTGTATATTGTATCTTTTAAATCTCTTTGGCCTAAACTAATGAGACATAATATGTGAAACAATGCGAGCAATATGTAGTCTACAGGATGTAAATTTGTGCACGAATATGATGTAATGTTGGAGTGTTGATCATTCTTTTAGCTCTACCACTGAGTTATCACTCACTCTCTCTTTCTCTCTCTGTCACAAAAATTAAGGCCTTTTTCATTCTTATGTATTCTCTTGTCTGTTTTACATTTTGGTTCATTCGTAGATAAGAAAAAAAACCAAAAAAAAAAAAAAAGAAAGAAAAAAAAACCATAGATATTATCTTTAAATCTTGTCAGCCTCCACTGAGATGGTTGGTTGACATTATTGCTTATTTTCAATACCACTCACATTAGATTTGCTTCATGCATCTTTTAAATAATTTCTTGATCCTGATGTGTAATTTATCTGAATGAACTCCTTGTTCGTATGTTTACAGGATGATGGTGATCTCATTGACAGGGATGACCAGCAGAGATTTCTGGCAAGTGCTGATTTCCTTTCTACTTATGGCCTACCTGCCTTGATTTCAAATATGCAGGTAGCAGTAACGGAAGTTCTCAAAGGGTAAGGTTGTTGCCGTGATCTTGCGGTTATGTCATACGTGTGTAGTGGGCATGTCTAGAGTTATGTTAGTTTCGTCTAATTTCGAAACTTTCTACCTTAGAAGTTCTCAAAGGGTTGTTCCCACAATCTTGTGTTTATGTCATTGGTGTGTCCTGGGCTAGTCCAAATTTGCTGTCCCATTTTCCCGTCTCAATGGCTATTCGTTCAATAGTGTTTTGACAACTCGTCAATTTGTTTAAAACTTTTAGTATTTAACTTTCTTTATGTGGCTAAATTTTTAAATTCAAATGATATGGCATAACACTATTGGAAGGACAACCAATGAGATTGGAAATCCGAGATAGCAAATGTTGACTCGTCGTGGGCATGTCTAGAGTTCTGTTAGTTTTGTTTAATTTTGAAACTTTCTCCCTTCCATTGATGTAAAGATGCTTTTAGTACAATGACAGAAGCAAGTCAATAGGTCAATCTTTTAGACTCTGATTTGTGCTGCATATTCAAAGCTGTCCGTGTCTTTATTCACCTTCTGTGATTCTTAAAAGACACATCCAAGGGATTTGGTGCCATGCCTCTAAATATTTTCATATGGTTTCTTCTATTAATTACCAAATATATATATATATATATGTATATATATAAACAGAAGAATTATTCAGAAAATCACTTGTTTGCTTAAAGCAATTGTGCAATTAAGGGAGTGGAATTTTTGTGTTTGTTTACCTTTGTAGCTTGAGCTCATTAAAATGTTAAGAGAACCTTGTATGGTGATCAATTCAATATTTACTAAAATGGTTTTTACTTGATTTCATGTACAGAAAGCAGTTGAGGGATCACATAAACACTACAGTTCTTCATGAAACAATCATGCAAATTCTTGACACTTTCATGACCATAAGAAGTCCCCATCTTTGGGACGACTACTTGATGCCCAGAGATGCTCGTTTACATGAACTAGCCACAGCCTCCAGCAATAACGACAAAGTTCTTTCAGATATCACAAAATTTGACCAACTAATGGCGGAGACAAGGGCGGTGATAACGAGGTATGATTAATTGCGCGACTTCTTTGCTTAGGGCTATTAGTGCAATCTTTGTCCTGGAATCTTTTTGAACTCAAATAGAATTATACAATAATTTATATGATTGCGTACCCTAAACCATCTTCTACCCTTCTCGTTTGCGCAATTACCTGTTGAAAACCCAAGAAAATGTCAAGCTCTCTTAAATGAATGAAAGGTCTTACGGAAAGCATGTTTCTGGAAAGTCGAGAAGAAAGATCATGATTAAATCAGGCCTTTCGGCATTTTATATGTTCATCTCTTTCTTCTTTGAAAGAAAGAGGAAAAGAGAAAGTGAACAATTCCTTTTCCCCAGCAGTTGAAAACTGAGATCTGGATTTCGAGAGGTCAATTGGGATGTTTAATCTGTGTTTTATTCCCAAATGGTATGGGGGTTCGAGTACTCATAGTTCCATACACTGTGCATAAACTACGAGTTTTATAACCACTGGTCATTTAGTGGGGTGGTAAGAGATGGCAAGTTTTGCTCGGTAACGTCTTAGGTTTGCATCAGTCCCACGATGATGTCAGTTACATGAACAATACTCTTCATGAGGGGTCCATATGACATGGCGGAATGCACTGTCTATCCTTGTAACCCTTTTCTCTTTTGTCCCAAAAGAAAGAAAGAAACAAAGAAAGAAAAAAGAGTTTCATACTTCCGAAGGATTGGGGCTTTAGCTTGCCAAGCCTGCTAATTGGGTTTGAGCGACTCTAGCTTGTAAATTGGGTTCGAACAAACATCTAAGTTTGGAATGAAAAGAAAAATAGAAGTAGAACCGAAATGTTGCATTTCAAGTGTAGCCTTTAGACTAGTCAAAACTAAAAAAATGTGTTGTTCATCTTGCAGTGCCAAATTTGTGAATGTTGCGGAGATAGCATTGAAATTGGTGGTGGACACATTGATCAAAGAAATAGGAATCCAATGCGGAGGAGACACTCTGGCAACTGGGATGCCACTTGCGAAGCTATTGGCACGTGTCACGCATGTGGGTCCCATTCTGCTTAAAGAGCCGAGCAAAAATCAATTCATCCAAACCATTCGGGACCAACAAGAGGTAGAGGTGTTCTTCACTCTCATCTACTCGAATATCGATCTCGAAGACTAGCAAAGTGAGTTCATGTTTTATTTCAAGTTACAAAGTTCAGTTCTTGTAGCTTACTTAAAAGGGGAATAAGGGCAACTATGTAAAGAACGAGATTTGCTTTAGATTTGGCGTTTTTCCGAAATTATTCCGCAAATTTAGAGGGATAATGGAAAGTTTAGGATTAATCAGTGTAATTTCCCCTTTTGTCGTATTTATTCTTTACGAGTTTTTTCTTTTGATTTTTTTTTTTCCGTCGTACTTTCTCTATATAAGTCAACAACTTATGCTTAAAGTGAATGTTTTTTAAGTTGAAAATTAATTATAAAGAATGAGATATTGGACATGATTTATTAATGTCCACATTTTTTTTTGTTATTTGTTGTCGAGGTGTAGGAAGCACTATAAATTGCAATCTTATAGGTGGTCTTTTTTCCCCCCTTTTTAAAAATACATATTGAAATCTTATAATTGTTCTCTATATATTTGATAAGTGGTTATTGTATTTTAATAAAATAAAACTGGTGGTTATTTTTTGCTTTAAACAAACATATGTAATGTGTACTTTCGGATTAAAAAAAAAGGTTGAAAAACGGAATTTTAATATAAATTTTTTTTTTTCCTTTTTTCAACACTTTGCATTATTTTTACTACATTAGAATTATGATTACTATTTCTAGGGAGTTTTTTTTATATTTTTTTTGCTAGAAAAAAAAAAAAATGCTTACGAGTTTAATTCCAAAGGTTTTTTAAGTATATAAAAAAATAATATTCCACTATGGTTTTTTTATCATCTGATATGTATATTTTTTTTTCATTTTACAATAATATTTAGGGTTAATTTTAAGTTAAGTCTATCAAAAAAGAGGGGTTGTTTCTGTTGACCTCATACAACTAAAGATGCAATAATATTTCGTGAGCTTATCATAAGTTATATTTTTGATATTTTTATAATCGAAACATGAATTTGTTATTAGTTTAATCATGTGTGCTCGTTGGGTGACCCATAAGTAATTTAAATCATGAAAATAATTGTCTTTTTACAATCGGTCATGAGATTTTTATGTGAATTGAATTGTTAAAAATTGGCGTTTGAATAAAGGAAGTGTAAAAGTTTCTATTAGTAGTAAACAGAGGTGGAGTTTTGTTCCATTTTGGGTTGTAGAAGACAGAATTTTGTTTTCTGTGGACTAATAATTTGAAATAAATGTAGTAAACTCTTGTTGGACGATATTAAAGTTGTAACATCCCGTAATCAGTTTAATCTTTAACTAAACCTAACTAGAACATGTCACTGATTTATACATTTATAAAATCTGATGAAACACAAGAAATATAGTAAAACCAATATAGTTGTATGATAAGATATTAATATTAAATATTTACAAAACTTGTCATCATAGTTTAGTCAAAAATATGGAGAGTTGGCACTTACAATTATCCCAGACTATTAGTATTATCTCAAAACAAAACTTTGTAGTGTGACCAGAAAGTTCTTTGATGAGCATTTTCATGAAACAACTTTAGCTTAGTGTATACATAGGCTTTATGACATCAGGTTCCCAAAAGAGGTTCATCCTGCCACTATATTGTTTCCTCATTCTTTTCTTCACCACTTGTGCCATGAAATTTTAAAGTGAGCTAAAAGCCTAATAAGCGGAAAATAGTTAAATACAATATAATTAAACTACAATTCATACTTAAAATACATTTTTCAATGAATTTCGAGTTATTGTAAATAAAAATGCAAATCAATATTTAAAACATATCATGAAAGCCTATGAGATATGTTACATATTGGATTTAAGTTACAGAATCATTTACTACTTCATTTTCTTTAAGTTTGGCCAAACACTTTCATTGTTGCCGTTAGGATCCCAAATATTGGTACTAGTCATGTCTCTTTCGAGACCCATCCATGGGTATCAATCAGTCCCAATGACACTATTGTTGTGGGGTTATCACATTCCGTGGATATTCCCATCGTTCCATAGGCCACATCTAGAATTTGCAAAGCTTTAAAACATTATAAAACTGTCATAAAATTTTTCAATAAACTATACTTTTGTTTAGTTTTCATATTTGCAAATCATACTCTTTTCAATAAAGGGAAACATTCTATCCATAGTTGCATTTTAAAATATTAAACATGCATAAAAAACAATAATACTATATCTTATACTTTTTAAGTTTCTATGACACAGCAGGTAGAATTCTAACTTACCTTTTTTAGAGTTAAACTACCGTAGAGAAGTTGACTCCACTGTTTTGAGAAAGCTGATCGTGCTTGTCTTAAAGTCCATGATCAAGTCATTTTACATTTAAAAGTATATTCAATCAATTAAAAGTCATATAAAATAGAAATATATGTATTAGCATCACTTTTCAATGTTTTAGACCATTTAAGGTCCTCTAAGACAAGCTCTAAGCACAAACAAAGTTTTAACATAATTGTTCTCCACAGATTTCCAGCAATAGTACCTAAATTTTGAAAATTCACCAAAAATCCAATTTGCAACATTTTTCGTCTGAAATTTTGTGGAGAGCAAGATTCATATGTTTAATTTAACTCCACAAAATTTCAACTTTAAACACCAAGTATAAGCAACGAAAACAAACTAGGAATCCGACTACCTTGTTATAGAAATCTTAGTTTTCTTAGTCAAACATTTTTACAAATACCTTCCATACTATTTCATAAAATGCTTTAAAAACACTAAAAGCTCTTTTCCAATCAGACCTTACAGTATTTTATATTTCAAATAACATAGAACCATCAATAATCTTGAATAAAATCAAAAGTTACACACTTGAGAGAAAAATCATAGCACACTTTTAACATAAAAGCATCTCATGTAAATCAAATCAAACAACAACTTAAAACCTCATATCTCTAGCTTCAAATAGCTTCAAAATCCATTAAAAATCCTAATTTAAACTAACCGTAGGTAGCTTATAAAATTCGAACCCCAAAAATGATGACAAACTCCACTTTGAGCTCAACTAGCATGAACAAAAATGGGTGTTCAATAGAATCCGAGAATGAGCTTTTGAAGGAGATTCGTCTTGGTTTGTTTTGTGATTTAAAAGGGGAAGAAGGTCTTGTTTGGCTTTGGTTTTGAAGAGGGCAGAGCTTCCTTAGAAGATTTGATAAGGAAGACTCATTTCATTGATGTTTCTTTTACTTTTTAAAGAAGTTATGAAATATCCACCAAATGACTTGAGGAGACAAGCTCTCCATTAGATTTTTAAGTCTCCAAGGACAAGTGTAAGGCTTATAAAAAGAAAAGCTATAAAATAAAGTTTCTAAAATTATGAAAAGTGTCCCAGAAAACTCAAAAAACTCACTAGAGCCAAGATAAAACATTTTTATTGCAAATAAGTCCATAGAAAACATTATGACTTCTTATAAAAAAAAATAAATAAAATAAAAACAAAATGGTAATAATAACATCTAGACTCAGCACAATGATTAGTTTTTATTCCCACGGTTGTCAACTTCTTTCTGCGCAGTTACTCAAAACCATATAGTTAAATAAATTCAATAGAACATTATTGTGAAAATTCACTTCATATAAAACAATAAAGATTACTATAACTAAAACACAAAGTAAAAATCATTTTTAAGTAAGTAGCATATTTATTCGAATTTAGTTTATTAAATATATTAAGCTCGGCATTACAAAATCATTTTCAAAACAATAAAGATTACTATAACTAAAACACATAGTAAAAATCATTTTTAAGTAAGTAGCATATTTATTCAAATTTAGGTTATTAAATAAATTAAGCTCGGCATTACAAAAGTAGTACCTTATAATTAAAAAAATATCGTACAAGTGTCTTGCGTTTGTTTTTCTAGACAAAAAATATTCATATTGTTCTTTTAATATCTTTCAATTTACTCCTACAAATTATCTTTACGAAAAAGTTAATGATGAATCTTGAAAAATCATGTTTGTTACGAAAGGTTGTGATCAAGCCCCAAAGTTTAATATTAGTTGAGAAAATGATTTAAAGGAATTGAACAAACAGGAAGTTTTTCTTCTATAACACCTCTTAAATTTTTTGAACTTGACAATTAAGTGCTTTAACTTTTTTTTTTTTTTTTTTTTTTAAACAATCAGCCCCTTGAACTTATCATTTTTGATACCATCAGTCTTTTATGCTCACATCCAATAAATTTTGGATGGTTTTTTTACACGTGATAATCCAAGAAAGGCATGATTGATAATTTTTGTTTAATTTCAATACAAATTTATTTGAAAATTTAAACCTAATATAATTTGAATCAAACTTTTACCTACACTTTTAAAAGAAATTTGTATTGAAATTCAGTAAAAATGATAAATAATGTTTTTCTTGAGAGAGGTTTTTCAGTGTGGCAAAAAAATGATTTTGTCGAATTTCTTTAAGGTCCTCTCTAGGGTATTTAGCACTAATGCCCTTCATACTTATCACTTTTGACAACTTATCCCCAAATTTCTAATTTTGACAATTTATCCTCTGAACTTGCTAACTTGTAATAATGTACCCCTTATCAATTAATTTTATATTACATTTATTATGAAAAACCCATGTATGCCTCATGCGAAGATCGGAAAAACCCATTTTCAATAAAAATATCCAAATATAAGACAAACCCTAATGCAAATCTTCTAATTTTAAATATTTAATTTAGTGTAAAATTAAATAAAAATGGTACATTGCAATAATTAGTAAGTGTGGGGGGTAAATTGTTAAAATTAAAAATTTAGGGGATAAATTATCAAAGAGTAATAAGTTTAGGGGGCATTAGTATTAAATATCCATTCTCTCTGTGTACATAAATTGGGGGGCTTTGCAAATATAGGATTAAAATGGTCACTATGTTGTTACACTAGACCCCAAAAAGAAAAGATTGCAAGGATGACCTCATTCATTAATGAATATATTTATTTTCTCCAAAATACCCTTTACAAGTCAAAAATAAAATAAAGGGACTATCTTCTTCATTAAAAAAAAAAAAAACTCATATTGTTGGAGAAACTCCCTCCCATTGTCAAAGAAAAGAAAACGTCATCTCCTTCACCATCATTTTTCATCTCCATCATCCACCTCAAAACGACCATCATTGTATTTAAGTTAATGTCTTGCATTATTTTCACATTCCAAGCATTGATTTCCAGCCACAAGGAGAGGAGATGAAGTACTAAAAGTTTGTAAAATCTCTAAAATTTTGGTAAGTTCATCTCAAACCCTCTAATTTTTTAGTTAAATTGTTTTCGAAATTGTTCAATGCTTGGGCATTCATGGTTAGGGAGCTTAACATAGAAAAACAACAATCCCTTAACCTATTTTGCACTAATTTTTGGCTTGTAAAATCTATAAATTTGCAAAATCCCGTCATAAGAACAATACAGTGACCAGACCGGACCAGCTTGACCAGTCGGACCTACCTGACCAGTTTGGTGGTTTTGGGGACAGTCTGGTAGTTTTGAACTAGTTTTCAATTTTTCATTCTTTTTTTTTAATTCTTTCATCACAATCTTTTTTGTTTTTCTTATTTTTATTTTAAAGGAAAATGAGTGAGAGTGTCATTTATTTTCGATATGATGGATAATGGAAGGAGAAAGATGATGGGTTATATGAATGGTGCAGGAGGAATAAGGAAATCAAAAGCATAGTACTATTAGATGATCCGGATAAGGTGAAATGTTCCGAAGTTATTGATTGTATATTTAAAGGGCTTCATGTGGACCAAAAAAGTACGTAATTAAAAATAAGTAACGTTCTTTTGTGTACAATATTGTTAGGTCCTAAAATTATTTTGGATGATTTTGATGCTAAGTGCTATCTTTTAGACTTTTGTAAAATATCACAACGTAGAAGTATGCTACACGTTAAACTCATGAAAAAGGTTGAAAGTAGTGATAACAATGATAAAGTAGCACTTGAAGTTAAACGAGATGAAGGTTGCAATATGGAAAATGATGAAAATATTCGAGATGAGTATTTCGACGTTGACATGAAGGCACCAAGGGTTTATGATGCTGCTTCTGTACAAAGTTACAAAGGTAATATTTTAGATGTGCCTACCTTGGAGGAACACCCTAATCAAGAGACAACGGCATCTATTCCAACTTTGAAACGATAACGTTCATGCATAGAACTAGACCCGGTCATGGATCATTGTGAATCATTAGCAATAGATGACACTTCCGTGTCTTTTAATTTTGATGATGGTATAGGTATTGCAGTTGGTTAGGACTTTGAAAGTAAGAACAATGTGAAGAACTTGATAATTGATGCTTCATTGAAAGCTTGTTTTGATTATAAAATAGTCAACTCAACCACAAAGTTGTTTGTGGTGAAATATACAGTCCCAGATTGCAAGTGGGCACTACGAGCTATTAGGATCATGAACTCAGATTGTTTCTCTCTCTGAACATATTACAACACTCATACTTGCTATTCTAATTTGGTGGATAAGAGAAATAGACAATTAACTGCAGATTTAGTTTCAGATATGTAAAAAAAGGAGTTTCCAGGCCAGCTTGAGACACTTACCTTGAAGAGAGTGATAGACATAATGAAAAATCATAGCATGTCAATATCTTACTTCAAAGCTTGGAGGGGCAAACAAAAAGCAGCAGCGATGTTAGGGATGCACCAGAGGTCAGTTTCAAGTTTCGAGTTTCTTCTTAGCTATTTGCACATGATAAAGTTAATGAACCCCGGCACGGTCACACATTTGGTAGTAGACAAAGATTAAAGGTTCAAGTACCTTTTCATTGCATTGGGTGCATGCATTGAAGGATTTAAAGTAATGAGAAAGGTAATTGCGGTTAATGGAACCTCTTTGAAGACCAAATACAAAGGAATAATAATTATCACCACTGCCTAAGATGGCAACTACCATCAATATCCTTTTACTTGGGGAGTGGTTGACTCGGAGAGTGACAACTCGTGGAAATGGTTTATGATGAAACTTAAGGAGCTTATGCCCGATGATGAAGAGTTGGTCACAATGTCTGACAGACACCAAAGTATCCGCAATGTAGTTAAAGAGGTATATAAAGAGTCCCACTATGGATTTTATGCATGGCACCTCTCGTAAAATATCAAATCTTGTGTTCACTGAGGATTTCATGTTAGAGCCGGAAACGATACAGGCAAGGTCAAGGTTAAAGATACCGTTGCAAGTAAGTTCATAAAAGTTGTTGTGGCAATTCTAAGCACGAGTTCAATCAACTCTATGATGACCAAAAGAATAGATATCCAGCCACCGTAGAATATTTTGATGATCATGTAGATGTCAGAAAATGGGCTATGATGTGAACCCCGTTGAGACCTGACAACGAAAAGGAACTCAAGAATGTTCTACGATCATGATTGGATGGGAGATCTCAACCCGTTGCTTCAACAAAAACAAGAACCTTGGTATAAATGACCTCAACCCGTTGTTTATTACGAAACAAGAACCTCGGTATAAGGAAGACAACACAAATGATGGTGGAAATCCATTTGATAAGTCGATGGTGAACGCCACAAAAAATTTCGATAAGTTCAAATAGTTCTTCAAATAACCAAAGAGAAAGAAATCTCTCAATTTTACTGAATACAATGATCTGCCTTATTACATGAAAAAGGTACAATTTATAAAACCAATGCCATGAATTTTTAGCTCCTAATTGCCCAATCTAAAGCAAATAAGGTAAGTTCTCTAAATGGTTGAAAAGCCTTACAATAATGTGAAATAAAAGAAACGCACCCAATCTAAAGCAAATAAGGTAAGTTCCCTAAATGACTGAAAATCCTTATAATAATATTAAATAAAAGAAACACATGTTTCCAAAAAAAAAAAAAAAAGGAAACTAGACAATAATTAGTAAATAGCTGATTCTTCTCGCCATTTGTCACCTTAAACCGGGAAAGTAACGACTTGTGTTTATGCAAACATGATTACTATTACTTAGTCCCTTCTAGAACTTGAATCACGCGTTTGTTGATCTGATTGTCGCATGCAATTCCCTCAATGGGCCTTCATGCAATAACTTGAGACCAAGTTGCCTGAGTCAGCCTAATAAGTGCATCTTTGAATTTCTTCGCGCGAGCTCTCGTAACCGGATCAATGGGAACTTGAATTGGATCTGAATATGTCTCATCCCACGTGCTCTTGCTTGTGCTATTGAAGTCCTAATCATTCCGTTCCTCTTGAGAAGGACTTGTCCTTAAATTGTCGCCTGCATCAAAAGGACTTAGATCAGAAACATTAAAGGTGTCACTTACACCATACTCATTTGGCAAGTCTAACTTGTACACATTATCATTGATCCTTTCAAGAATTTGAAAAGGATCGTCCCCTCTAGGCAACAACTTGGATTTCCTTTGTTCTGGAAACCGTTCCTTGCGTAACTACAACCACACCCATTTGTCGGGCTCGAAGACGAGCTTGTGACGCCCTTTGTTGGCTTGTTTAGCATATTGCTTGGTCCTTTGCTTGATGTTGAGTATTGCCTTCTTGTGTATTTGCTTAACAAGTTGAGCTTTTCGTTTTCCATCTAAATTCATACACGCAAACAAAGGTAATGGTATCAAATCTAAAGGAGTTAAAGGATTAAAATTATAAACAATTTCAAACGGTGAAAACTAAGTAATAGAACACATAGATCGATTATAAGCAAATTCAACATATGATAAACATTCCTCCCAATTTTTGATGTTCTTTTCAACGATAGCCCGCAACAAAGTAGACAAGGTCTTATTCATAACTTCTATTTGACCATTGGTTTGAGGGTGACAAGTAGTTGAAAACAACAACTTAGTTCCTATCTTAGCCTACAAAGTCTTCCAAAAGTAGCTTAAGAACTTGGCGTTCCTATTAGAAACAATTGTCCTAGGCATACCATAAAGTCTCACAATTTCCCTAAAGAACAAATCAGCAACATTGGAAGCATCATCTGTCTTGTAGCACGGAATAAAATATGCCATCTTGAAAAACCAATTCATAACCACAAATACCGAATCCTTTCCCCGTTTAGACCTAGGCAAACCTAACACAAAATCCATTGAAATAGCAGTCCAAGGTTCACAAGGTATTGGCAAAGGAATGTATAAACCGTGAGGCTACACTCTTGATTTAGCCTGTCGACAAGTTACACATCTACTATAAAGCCTCTCAACATCTCGTTTCATATGTAGCCAACAGAAATGTTCTTACAGCATCGCCAAAGTCTTCACCACTCCAAAATGTCTCATCAATTCTCCCCCATGGGATTCTCTCACTAGCAAATCTCTTAATGAACAATTAGGCACACATAATTTATTCTCTCGAAACAAGTATCCCTTATGCCTAAAGTACTTACCACTAGCAAATCTCTCACAAGCTTGATACTCAACACTAAAGTCACGGTCATCAGCATATAACTCCTTAATATGTTCAAAACCCAGTAGTTTAGCATCAAGAGTTGAGATTAAAGCATGCCTGCGAGAAAACACATATGCAACGACGTTTTCCTTACTTTGCTTCTAGTGAATGACATATGGAAACGTCCCTATAAATTCCACCCAACGAGCATGCCTTTTGTTCAGCTTGTGTTGGCCTTTTAAGTGTTTCAGGAACTCATGATCGATGTGAATCACGGACTCCTTAGGCCATAGGTAGTATTGTCACGTCTCTGACGTCCGAACCAACGCATACAACTCTTTATCATAAGTTGGGTAATTAAGAGTTGCCCCATTCAGCTTTTCACTGAAATATGCTATTGGTCGCCTTTATTGCATCAAAACGGTGCCAATTCCAACTCCTGAAGCATCACATTCATTCTCAAAAGTTTTGAAAAAATTAGGTAAAGAAAATAATGGCGCATTAGTCAACTTCTTCTTGATTAATTGGAATGCCTTTTCTTGCTCCTCTCCTCATCTAAACCCAACATTCGTCTTGATTACTTCAGTCCATGGTGTGGCTATAATACTGAAATCTTTCACAAACTGCCGGTAGAAACTAGCAAGTCCATGAAAACTCTATATGTTACCCACACTAGTTGGACTCGGCCACTCATTGGATGGCTCGCACCTTTTCTTCATCAACCTATATACCTTCAGCATTAACAACAAAACCAAAAAGCACAAGCTTATATGTGCAAAAGGTACACTTCTTGAGGTTGGCATATAACTTTTCCTTTCTAAGCACATCCAAAACATATTTTAAATGCGCTACATGTTGGTCCAAGTCTTTGCTATAAATAAGTCTATCATCAAAATACACAACAACAAACCTACCAATAAATGCACGGAAGACATGGTTCGTTAAACGCATAAATGTGCTAGGTGCATTGGTTAAGCCGAAAGGCATTACTAACCACTCATACAAATTTTGTTTTATTTTTAAAGCCGTCTTCCACTCGTGTTCGTCTTTCATGCGAGTTTGATCATATTTACTTTTCAAATCAATTTTTGAGAACACAGAAGTACCATGCAATTCATCCAATATATCATCTAAATGAGGAATATGATGGCGATACATTTTTGTAATATTGTTAATGGCTTTGCAATCAATGCACATCCTCCATGTCCCATCCTTCTTAGGCACGAGTAAGATCGGAATGGCACACGGGCTCATACTTTATCTCACGTGTCCCTTTTTCATCAACTCACCTAACCTGCCTTTGAAGCTCCTTTATCTCCTCGAGATTACTTTTATAAGCTGGTCAGTTTGGGATTGAAGCACCTGGTACAAAATCAATTTGATGTTCTATTCCCCGAATTGCTGGCATACCATCAGGCACCTCGTTCAGAAATACATTATCGAATTCATGCAATAGAGAAACAATAGAATTAGGCAATGCAGGGTCAAGCTCATTCGTGTTTAAAAATGCCTCTTTGTACAAAAGTACAATCATTGGCTAATTTAAAAATGTTGCCCTTTTAATCTCACCGCCTCTTGCATAAAAGTTTGTTTTTCTCTGTACTTTTCTCTCATTGGCTTGTTGTGAATTTTTTCAGCCCTCTCAATTTTCTCTCCCTTGCTCTCTTTGCTCTCCTTTTTCTCGGCCATCTTTCTTTACTTCTCTCATTGGCCGAACTCTCTCTCTGCACTCCCATTCTTGATTTTTCTTTGCTTATTATTATTTTTTTTTCACTTTCTCTCTATAAGCTTACTTGGTCTTCATAGGCCTGTTTTGGTGTTAACGGAACAAGAGTGATTGTTTTTTGATTGTGAACCAATGAGTACTTGTTGGTGAAACCATCATATTTAACTCGTCGATCAAATTGCCATGGTCTACCTAATAACAAGTGCCTAGTCATGTGAAAAGAAACTAACACTTGTTTGTTCACCTTGACCTCACTACTATTATTTAACCATTGCAATTTATAAGGTCAAGGATGCTTACTTATTGGTAGTCCTAACTTTTCTACCATGATTATGCTAGCAACGTTAGTACAACTTCCACCATTAATAATCACACTACATACCTTGTTTTGGACATGGCACCTAGTATGAAAGATGTTTTCCCATTGCTCCTCTTCATCTTCTTTGACTTGCACACTTAGAGCTTTCCTTGCAACCAACAATTCTCCTTGGGTAGCGTGCTCCTCATCATTGGCATCCTCTAATGACAGCATAGAATCATTGTCCTAAATCCTCGTCGGTTTCAATCTCTCAATTGCCCTGCATCACTATAGCTCATTTGTTAGGACATTAGCTTGCTATGTGACTCATGCCTTGACATTTAAAACACTTCATATCTCAATTCTGAGTAGTGGAAGAATCGGATTTATCTTGATTCCTATGGCTAGCCTCTTCTTGTTTTTGCTCGGTTTTTGGCTTGGTGTTGGGTTGCTTCTCATCCTTCTTCCACTAGTTCATTTTCCAAGCGGATGCACTCGAGTTTTGGCTTGGATGCGTGTTACTGCCCCTCTTCTTGAGTTGATTCTGAATTTTGATAGCCATGTGCACCATGTCTTCCAACTCCACATAATGTTGTAACTCAACGGCATTGTGAATTTCTTGGTTCAAGCCCGCCGAAAACCTTGCCATTGTAGCCTCCTAATCCTCTTTTATATTTGCCCGAATCATCATGACCTCCATCTCCTTACGGTACTCCTCCACACTCCGGCTGCCTTGATTAAGATTTTGTAGTTTGTTGTACAACTCCCGAAAGTAGTAAGTTGGTACAAATCGCTTCCTCATCATAGTCTTCATCTCTTCCCATGACTCAATAGGTCATTCTCTATTTCGTCTCCAATTTATGACAAATTGATCCCACCAAGTAATAGCATAATTAGAAAATTCAATCACAGCTAGTTTTACCTTCTTCACCTCGGAATAGTTGTGCCAGTCAAAGATGAACTCCATCTTCTTCTCCCATTTTATGGTATGCTTTCGGTTCGGATTTGCCTTAAATGATGGTATCTTCATTTTTACGCCACTCAAAGTATCATTTTCCCGATTCTTAACTCCTATATTCCGTCCAAATCTTCAGTGACTACCTACTGAATCTTTTCCTTCATCAAACTCATCCCCATCAATCCCCTAGTAGTCATCAACCTCTCCTCTAACAGGAACCCTCTCCCGCCTACGCGCATGAGGAATATTTGGTGGCTGTTCCATATGTGCGTTTTCTATCCGGTCTACCTTCTCATGAAGCTGTTCCAACTCTCCTCTTAACAATCGCCTTATTTCCCCTATCTTCGCCACCATAAGGAGTTTTGGATCTGTTGCTCTAGAAGTACCTTTAGTAGTACCATATGTGCGTTTTTTTTTTTGCTGCAAAACAACATAATAGACAATGCAAAGGACCTTACCACACTCCCTTATGTGTTTCACTCGTGAAATGGTTCGCTGTATTTCACTCGTTTGCAATCAATACTTTTGGCTTTTGTCCATTTTAATGCTCTCGCCTCTCTTGCCTTTTCCACTCGTTAATTCTTACTCAGTTTTTATAAAACTAGTCAAATCAATATCAAAACTTCCGTTACAATTCACAAACAGATTATCAAGAAGGCTCAGATTGGAAAAAAGAATCAAACAAAAAATTTTAAAGAAGGTTTCCAGACTTTGGATTTTTTTTTTGAATTCTGATTTTTTTTTTGAATTCGAAGTTTTTTTTTTTTGAATTCGAAATTTTTTTTGAATTCAAAATTTTTTTTTGAATTTGATTTTTTTTAATAATTAGAAACTAGAATAAACTAGGATTCAAAGAAAGAAAAGAAAAGAAAATTTAAAGGATAGGTAAACCCGAGACTAGAACCGAAGCTCTGATACTAAATGATGTGAACCCCGCCAAG
>CM046380.1:14960756-15043272 GCA_025413485.1 Ficus microcarpa | reverse complement strand
TTTTACCCGGATCGAAAAGATCATGCCGGTTTTTCCGATACAACTGGCCTGACTGCTATGTCGGTCATGATTTTTTTTTACTAGAACTAACAAACTATCTTGTCAGTTTTGCCGGTCATGACTTTGAAGTAGTATGATATTTTTAATATGAGTTTCTTAACCAACTGGACTGGCCTAGCCACATAAGCCAGTCAAGAATTTTTTACTTGAACCAATAAGCTATCTTGTCATTTTGTCGGTCGTGACACCGAGTAGTATGATACTTTTTATTTGGTTTTTTTGACCAACAAAACTGGCCTGACCGCCTAGCCGGTCAGGAATTTATTTACTCGGACCGACAAGCTGTAACTTGCTTGCTATCACACTTGAAAACTTTTACTTAACTTGTCCTTGAGAACAATTTCTTAAAAATAGTTTTCTTCTTGAAAACAATTGCTTGAAAATAGTTTTCTTCTCGAAAACAGTCTTTTAAAACAGTTTCTTATTCGAAACTGGGTTCTCATTCTTCCCAAGTGATTTATCATTAGCGAGCATGTTCATGATGCCATAATAATAAAGCATAGATCATATGCACCTCAACATGTATGCATGAGCTTGAAAACATACAAGCAGTAAAACAATTTGCCTATATTGCAGGCGGAGTTGTATTTACAGGTTATGTTACGTCCTGGATTTATTGCTCCAACAAGTGGCAACAACAAGTTACTTCCCTAGTTTCCAAAAAGGACGTAAGATAAGGATCATTTTATCTCATCATAAATCATTATATTCAATGTTGGTATCCTTAACCAACATTCATCAGTAACCCTAGTTACATGTCCCCCAATACTACAATAATATCCTATTCGGTTACTAAATGTAACCCTAGGGCACATAACACAATTACAATCAAACAATATCTTGTTTGATAACTTGATGAAACCTTGGGTTCAAAGCCCAATCATACTTAAGTAGTAATTAACATCTTATTAGGTTACTACTAGTAACCCTGGGTATAAGCCCAAATCATGTTTAGATTAAAACCTTATTAGGTTACTAAGGCCTAATTACTTTTAAAGCCATATCCTATTAGGTTACTATTGGTAACTATGGGCTTTAGGCCCAATCCAATAGCTTGGGTATCCTATCCGGTTACTAATGGTCATCATTTTGTTACTATGTTTTCAAAATAATTTTTGGCCCAATAAATTTAGTAACATATCCGATGACTATATGTCTTACTATTGTTACCATATAACTTGACCTGATTATTTATTTATTTATTTTCTTTATAAGATTTTGTTTGATAAAATTTTAACCCTTTTATAAATTGTTTTTTTAATAAAACTGTCAAAGTCTGGAAGATATTGTTGAAAACAGTTCCAAAATTCCAGTTATCAGTGCATGTGCAGGAATTGCCTGTTCATACACTGTTTTGAAAATCTTGTGCAGGAATTTCCTGTTTCTTGCTCAGTTTTTAAGATCCAGTTTTATCTAAAAATCTGTTTTGAGTTTGAAAAAGTTTTCTTAATAAAAGTTGTAGATCTTGAAAAATCCTACAACTTTTGTTCTTTGCTCAAAACCCAGTTCTACCTTTAACCTACTCTTTTTCCTTGTTGAACCTGCCTAGCCGTGTATAGGGTCTGGGCTGACCAGGTTCGGGTTTTTATAATAACGGAAGCCTTTGGAGCTTATTTTTCAAAATCCATCCATGATTTTCGATTCTCTACAACTTTGTAGTTTTGACTTTTCTCAAATTTCGGCCTCCAAAGGCCTCAAAATTTCATTTTCAGATTGCTGCATAATTTAATCCGAAACTAGCAGCTTTCAACTTTATTGATTTTAACGTAAAATTACACACACCCTAATTCCAACGGTTGAAACCATGAGCCTACGACAAACATGTAGCGCGTTACGTAAAATTTCCATCATCATGCATGGGTTTCCATTCTTATAAACCCAAATGATAACTTTTATTAAATTAGGGTCTTGGGTTAACTTGTTAACCCTTCATTCATCATACAACATCATCATCATTATCATTCACACATTACCTCTTCTTAGATACATGAGGGACATACTACAAACACATGATAAGCATTCATACATTCCTCATAATCTCTAACATATAATATCATAAACATGCATCAAATCACAAATCATGACCACTAACCCTAATCAAGCATATATAGCAATCAATCTAAACTTTTGCATGAAAATAAAAGTTAGCTTACGCTCTTACATATCCAACATGAAGTACACCTAAACTTTTGAATCACAACTTAATTGAATTGCTTAAAAGGTTTAGGAGGGTTACCTTTAAGCCTTGAAAATGGCTCTAGGTCTTGGATTAAAAATTCTCTCATTCCTTTTTCTTCCTCAAAAATCCGACCACCCTATCCTTTTTTTTTTCTTTCTTCTTTGGCTTCGGTTCCTAAGGGAGGAGAGTGAGTTAAGAATGAACTAGAAAGTTAAGGGTTTTACTAAATGATCACCAACTCATCCCACCTTACCTATTTATAGGTGAAAATTAATTTATTTTCTATAATTATTTTTATTCCTAAAATTACATATCTAATCCCAAAAGCAAAATATTTGCTCATTGGTCCTATGAGGTGGTCGGCCATGAGGGGTCCTTGGTGGCCAAGTAATCTTCTATAATTATCCACTTAATTCTTTCTACATTTTCTAAAAATCCAAAAATTCACATATTTATCCATGATGAGGTGTCCCACCATTAGAGCTCCGTTTGGCATTTTCTCCTAAATGCAGTCTAATTTCATACTAATGTAGATATTACAAATACTATTTTCAACTATTAACAGTACAGTTATACTGGACTGCAATCCAGAATTTATATGCATTTAACTAGACTATGTGTAGGTTTTTCTTAGGACTTAAAGCCACTTAGTACTTATTGTTCTAAATATTGTGCTTGATTTTTCTAAAGTGGTCCCATACCTTATTCTAACTTCTTTATCCATAATCACAGTTTTTCACAATATAATTTCCATACTGCTTATTATACTATAATACCGTCATAATTATGCCTTGAGTCATTCTTAGTCAAATGTTGACCATAATAAAATCATAAATTCTTATTCTGTCTTTTTCTAAAAAGGCCTTATGCTTGTCTAAGCAAACTATTATTGAGTCTTATAAAGCTATAAGAACTCAAATATAATCTGATAAAATCAGATCAGACATTTTATACAAACATACATAGTATAACTTGGATTCCTTAAAAAGGAAATCGTAACTTGTAAAAAGTTTGGTTATTACACAAGCTATCTTGTCAGTTTTACTGGTTACGACACCGAAGTAGCATGATACTTTTTATTAATTTTCTTAACCAGCAGGACTGACCTGACCGCCTATTCTGGTCAAGAATTTTTTTTACCCGAACCAACTAGCGATCTTGTTGGTCTTGCCAGTCAGGACACTGAAGTAATATGATGTTTTATATCTGTTTTTTCAGACTGATCGGATTGGTCTGACAACCTAGCCGGTCAGGTCTTTTTTTATCCGGATCAACGGGCTATCTTGTCAGTTATACTGATCATGATATCGAAGTGGTATGATGTTTTTTGTCTGATTTTCTTGACCGGTAGGATTGGCCTAACCATCTATGCAGGTCAGGAATTTTTTTACCTGAATCAACTAACGATCTTGTTGGTCTTGCCGGTTATGACACTGAAGTAATATGATGCTTTTTATTTGTTTTTCCGTACCAACTGGACAGAACTGACCGCCTATGCTTATCATGAATTTTTTTACCTGAACTGGCTTGATCACCTATTTGATCACCATAATAACTTATTTTAATCAAACACCATAACCTAGTCTATGAGAAAAAATGTTTTCACCATAATAACTTACTTTAATCAAACACCATAACTTAGACCCTGGAAAAAACAATGTAGAAAAAATTTGGTCATGCCATAAATGTAAGACGTGTCTTATAGAATTGGTTCAATGGTATTATAATGCATGACAATTCCATCTTATCAACTTTTCAAAAGCTTCTTTCCATTTTGCAACTATATCTAATTTCTAGACATGAGTCATCAAATATTGATATGTCTTTCTTCCCCATGGGTAATTGGCACACCAATCTATGTCATCAATCATTTTAAAGAGATTGTAATCAATTCTTTAGTCTGGTTTTTTTGGACCACAGAGGACTGCACATAGAAAGTATAGGACAACCAACTTTAACTTATCATTTTGAAGGGTTGATCTCTATTTTTCTCTTTCTCTGATTTCGTTACTGCACCTCCTTTTCTAATTCTCCTCGGGAGGGATGACCATACGTTTCAAGTGTTTCTTTACATCATTCTGCGAGATCTTTTTCATTCTGCAAAAGACTTTTTCTCTAAATTCGTTTCCTGTATGACAATGATCCTCAGGATAAGCAAAACAATTAAGTCCATTTATAAGTGCATGCTCCATGAGCAAGTACCTAATGGGAATGCCATTCAAAACGAACCACATTTCATAGTTCTTTTTTGTAATCATTTCTCAGGATAGTAACATCCATAATGGAGTTAAAGTTATTTTGATGTGGTCTGTAATATTAAATAGGTGGCTAAATTGGGACTTTTTAAACGACTCTATACCATTAGGGTGGTCTTGTAAGGCATTAGTCACAATATCGATAACATTTTTTAATAAATGCTTGATTGAAATTTTGCATTTGAAATTGATTTGATCCATATTCAATGTCAAAATGGGTGAGGGAGGTCCAAAACTTACATTTATATAAAATCACATATTAATAAAATATATTTTACAACAAAACCTAATAACATGAACAAAATGTACAATTAGATATTGTAAATAATTTAATATTTCTCCAAAAATTCGACATCATAACAACTTACTTTTGTTGACATCCAAATTCAAAACTTGTAAGTTATAGTTTAAAAAAATATATTGACCACATTACTACTGCATGAGGTGTCTCCTAGACTAGTTTAATTGATGTCAAATTTCAGAATACATAAATATAATTGATAACTTACCTTTAATATTGTGACTGGCGGCGATTGAGGCGACGAAAAGCCATCCGGTTGGGGTGTGGTCCTACTTACTCCTTCAGAGCCATTTTCTGAGTCCATCTCCAATGGTTCTAAATATCGACGCCATTGGGTAGGATGAGAAGAGTATGCTGATGAGGTCCGGCTTCGTGCCATAGCCAGAAACAAAAATGAAAAAAATATAAAACTGCATATGATTGATGACTCATATGTTATTTAGCTACACATACTCTTATTGACATGAGTATTATCAAATTGTCTTGCAGGGTTGGACAATTTTAGAATATTTTTCTTAACATTTTCTACCTATTTGTTTATCCAAAATGTATATGCATTTTTCTGACATGCATAAATATATGTATATGTATATATATCAACACACATATTTTACCTGTTGCATATATATGTGCATTAGGTTCTCACTTTTCCTTTTTTTTTTTTTTTTTTTTTTTGGGTAAGTGGATATATACATAGCTCATGGAACACGGCTTTTGTTGCCTGGGTGGGGGGTGGTTGAAAAGGTATGGTTACACCCACAGCATAGGAAGGGAAAAAAAAAGTGAGAATATATAGTGCATATTTGTAACTGACAAGGTCATGAAATAAACAAGAAACTAATTTATTAATTGAATCAACAAGTACTTCATCTCAGATTCATCATACTTCTTCTTAAAGACGGAGTTAGTTATTGTTTAACTAGAAGTATACGTTAAAGGATAAAGCTTTTAAGAGCTTACATAGTGATTAAAAATTTTTAATTAGGGATAAAACTAATGATAAAAAATGTAAAGTTTTTAAAAGTAAAGTTGGAAAAAAAAAAAAAAAAAGAAAGTTAGTTAAGAACAGAAGCCTCCACTAAGTGACTCCGTCCCTACTTCTTGTATACCCAACTCAATTCCTACATGACCAAAATATCTATAATGTCCCTGCCAAATTAACAGACACCCAATATTGTGTCTTTCATGCTTATTATGTTTTTAAACTAGATTCCAATTAGCCCAATTCAACTTAGCTAGCATATAGATTTCTTGATTTCATAATTTGTTTAAATATATATATATGTATATATATGTGTATATGTGTTTTTGTGTCTACCTAGACTATCATTTGTTGAATAAAAAATTTGGATCCCTTAAAAAAAAATGTCCTCATCAATAAATCAAGAGCACATAATAATTTTGAGGTCGGATGGACAACAAAATTGAGATTTAAGTAAAGGAGTTGATTATTTGGCAAGATCTTGCATAGGATTTGACACCCAAAACTTCTAAGATAGTGAAATAGGTACACATTTACCAATAATATTCCAATTTTCTAGGTGAGTTCCAAGTCTCTTTCTCTAGATCTGCTAATTATCCTAAACATTTTCTAAAATTTATGAGTACATTTAAACATCCAAACCCGAAATGAGTACACGAGGACATTTTAAGTCTGGACGTGAGATAAATGAGAGACGAAGCTACCTCTAATGAGAACATTATATGCAATTTAATTTCAACACCCTTAATACTACACAATTTATTTTCGATTATTCGAAATCTCATATCTATTGGAAACAACAACAATACCAGTTCATATACAAATATCATAAGAATTACAGATATGGACATTCTTTAGTACATAAAACCAAACACGGATTTTAAGCTCACATTATGGAATTTAGGGGGCCAAAAAAAAAATGAACCAAATAGCACACTTTAAACAACAAAAACAATGACCATAAACAAGAACAGAGTTCAAAATTGTATCCACTAATATTTTGATTTTCTCAAATTTAAACACAAGCGTCTACTTCAGTTTCCAAATGTATAAGGTTGATTAAAAGTTCAGAAGCTAATGAAAATCTAAAAATTACAAAATCAAAAAAATAAAAAGAAAAAGAAAAGAAGTTGATATTTTACCAACAATAAAGAAGTTGATGAGCCGGTTATGTCAGTCGCCGGAGATGGCAACAGCCGGCGGGCTGAGCATGAAAGTGAGTCTGCAGTGCTGTTGGAGTGAGGGTGAGTGAGATAGGGATCTTGTGTTGGGTCCCCTTTGTCGTCTTTAAGAGAGAAACTGGGGCCTTTTGTTGATTTTGAGTGAGAGAGAGAAAAGAAGAGAGTGAGAGTGAGTGAGGTCCCTTTCTCGTCTTTAAGAGAGAAACTATGCCCTTTTACTTGGGATTTTTTGCTAGCTTTAAGTGAGAGAGAGATAAGACGAATTTTGACTTTTACTTTTCTATTTGACGATAGTTTTTTTTATTTATTAAATTGAATAGAAACAGGTTTTTTAGTCCTTTTATTTAAAAATTGAATATAAAAAAAATAAAAAATAAAAAGCAATTAAAACAAAGGTTATATATGCAACTAAAGAAATAAAAAATAAAAAGTAATTAAAACAAAGGTTATATATACAAAATGGTGGTTCAATTTGAGTGTTTTAGTAAAATGACCTGATAAGTTTCTTTAATTTGCAAAATAACCTTTAAAAAAATAATTAGCAAAATGACTTTTTCTTTTTAAAAAATAATATAAAACATAAAGATATTAATATAAGGTTAAAAAACAAAAAAACAAAAAACAAAAAATCTTGTTACAAATCTTGGCAGCAGCTTTTCTTCTTGTTCTTCTTCTTCGGCTTCTTCGTCCAAACAAACCAAACAAATCCTGGCAGCAGCTTTAATTTGCAAAAAACAAAAAACAAAAAATCCTGGCAGTAGCTTTTCTCCTTGTTCTTCTTCTTCGGCTTTTTCGTCCAAACAAACCAAACAAATTCTTCTTCTTCGGAGGTCTGCCAAACCCCAAACCCCACCACCAGAGAAGAAATAAAGAAGTATCGAAAACCCTTGTTTTTCGCTCCTATTTCCACTCTGCCAAACCCCACCACTAGAGAAAAAGCTTTCTCCCAGCCTCTTTCCGCCTGGCACGCGACCTCCCTCGCCGGCGACGCGTCGTAACTCGTTTCAATTATGAGTTCGAGGTTCCTCTTTTTTTAATTTTTTTCCCATAAGCGAAAACACAAAATAACCTTACTATCACCTTATGTCATGTATGATTCGCCTCAAAATACACAGAACGACCACAAAAACGAAGGAATGACCATTAAAATTTCTGAAACGACCGTTCCGTCGTTCCTTGTAAACATTGACTTTTTTTTTTTTAAATTTTTTTTCGTTAAACGAAAAGCAAAATTAACGATGCCAATGACTTTTGTCATGTATGATTTGCCTTAAAACATATGGAACGATCACAAAATAGAAGGAACGACCACAAAAATTTCAAGACGGTCGTTTCTTCCAAACTGGGACATTTTTTTTTAATTTTTTTTTTCCATAAGCAAAAACACAAAATAACCTTACCATCACCTTATGTCATGTATGATTCACCTCAAAACACACGGAACGACCACTAAAATTTCTAGAACGACCGTTCAGTCGTTCCTTGTAAACATTGACTTTTTTTTTTTTGGCATTAAACAAAAAGCAAAATTAGCGATGTCAATGACTCTTGTCATGTATGATTTGCCTCAAAACATACGAAATGACCACAAAATAGAAGGAACGACCACTAAAATTTTCAGAACGACCATATGGTCGTTCCTTCCGAACCGGGACTTTTTTTTTTTTTTTTTTTTTTCCATAAGCGAAAACACAAAATAACCTTACTATCACCTTATGTCATGTATGATTCACCTCAAAACACACGGAACGACCACAAAAAACACGGAACAACCACTAAAATTTCCGGGTATGGTCGTTCCTTCCAAACCGAGACTTTTTTTTAATTTTTTTCCCATAAGCGAAAAGCAAAAATAACCATACCATCACCTCACTTCATGTATGATTTACCTTAAAAACCCATGGAACGACCACAAAAGTGAAGGAACGACCACTCAATTTTTTGGAACGACCATATGGTTGTTCCTTCCAAACCGTGACTTCATTTTATTTCCTTAAACGAAAAGCAAAAATAACCATACCATCACTTCATTTCATGTATAATTTGTCTCAAAACTCATGGAACGACCACAAAAGTGAAGGAACGACCACTTAATTTTCTGGAATGACCATATGGTCGTTCATTCCAAACCGTGACATCATTTTATTTCCTTAAACGAAAAGTAAAAATAACCATACCATCACGTCACTTCATGTATAATTTGCCTCAACATCCACGGAACGACCACAAAAGTTAAGGAACGACCACTAAAATTTCTGGAACGACCATACGATCGGAACGACCATATGGTTTGGAAGGAACGACCATATGGTTTGGAAGGAACGACCATATGGTTTGGAAATTTTAGTAGTCGTTCCAAAGAAGAAGAAGAACATGAGATATGGACGAAGAAGGACTCACGAAGAAGAAGACTCCTGACGGCTCCTAGCAGAAACGATTTTTTGTTTTTTTTACTAAAACACTCTCTCCCTACTGCCAGAAAGGCTTTTTTGTTTTTGTATTATTTTTTTTTTGAAGAACATGAGATATGAACGAAGAAGGACTCACGAAGAAGAAGACTCTCACGGCTCCCAAGCAAGGATTTTTTTGTTTTTTTATATGTGTGTGGGTGTATGAACATTGTTAATGGATTTTTAAGGTAATTTTATATAGGGTAAAAGTATGTTAAGAATCTTTAATGATTATGTGGGAGTATTTATAAATATTCAAGATGCAAATAAAATCTCCCAAAAATAAATAGTATAATATTAGCTTTAAATAAGTTCATGATATCATAATTACAAAATACAAAATATGGTTGAAAGGTTTATGGGAATAATAGATAAACTAAGGGATACAAATTATCATCACCCTTAGGTTTTGAACTCACCACTTTGGAAATCCATCAAAGATAAGAAATTCAAGATTTTTTTGCTGATAACACATCAGTTTAACATCTCACAAATATGCTCATCATGGATTATGAAAATTCATTATAAATAGCATTGGAACAAGCCTCCAATTGCCATTATCAGTTACAAGAAAGCTGAAAGTCATGAGACACCCTTCAGCCACTAACTCACACTTACAGTGCTTTAATTCACCCACTAACACACAATTACTAATACACTCGTGGCCACAAAACACTCAGCCATTAACACACAAATTAAAAACCCACTAAGCACGCAAATAAAAAACCAGAAATAAAGACTAAGAAATAAAACCGCAATGACCCATTATCTGATCTTCCTTAATTAATTAGCTAACTAGTGGAAATTAAGAACACCACTTGTGGTGGTCGGAGGGGAAGAAGAGGAAGAAGAAGGCGTGGTCGGAGCTTGTGGCGCGGTCTTCGGATCTTCGACGGCATCGTTTAGGGTGGTGGCGGCGGCGGAGGTAGAGGCAGCGTATTTGGGGAGACTCTTTTGGGGGGGGGGGGGGGAGGGAGCGAGGAAGAAGAAGCACAGGGAAAGGGAGGGAACGAGGAAGAAGAAGAAGAAGCGCAGGCGAGCCAGGCTCGGGAAGGAAGA
This sequence comes from Ficus microcarpa, assembly GCA_025413485.1. Classification (NCBI taxonomy): domain Eukaryota; kingdom Viridiplantae; phylum Streptophyta; class Magnoliopsida; order Rosales; family Moraceae; genus Ficus; species Ficus microcarpa. The sequence goes on along the minus strand of CM046380.1, from coordinate 15,032,805 downwards.
AAAAGCAAAGAGGGTCTCGGGAAGGAAGAAAAAGGGAAGTTAAGTTATTTTAGGATCCGTTTGGTTGGTTAGTTTGAGTTGAAATATTTTAGTTGTAATAGTAAATTTTTTTGAATTTTCAAAAAAGACAAAAAACTTTTTGAGAAAAAGACAAAAAAAGTACGGTTTGAGTTGAAATGAGATGATGAGGCAAACGGACCCTTAGTCTCGTTTCTTGTTATTTTAGGGGGTGTTTGGTATGTTAGTTTGAGTTGAAATATTTTAATTGTAATAGTAAATTTTTTTGAATTTTCAGAAAAGACAAAAAACTTTTTGGGAAAAAGACAAAAAAAAAATTTTGAAATGAGTTGTTTGCCATCCTCCCCCTTAAATACACAATCAGCATTTTTTTGAATAAAAAAAAATAATAATAAAAGGGAAAGTCATTTCCCTGATTTAACTTTGTTGTTACGTCATTTTGACAAATTTTTCGTTCAATTTTAGGTTATAAATGCAAAAGATCCAGTTGGGCTGGGCTTGAACCTTGAGCCTGACTCGATTTCTCTGCCCTCTCTTCAGCCACTTTCTGGCGTTCGTGCGCGCGAGCTTGAGCAGAGAAGTGAATTTTTTAGAGAGGAAGAGCAGAGAAGAGAATTCGGAGCAAGCTTTGGGCACCTGAGAAGACACCATCAATGGCGTCGAACAACAATGGCGGCGAAATCCTCATGCTCGAAGCTCCGCCGGAGACGCCTGCCGCACCTACGTGGGGCGTACCGGCCAACGCCGAAATCGTCGACGCGTTGCCTTACATTGACGACGACTACGCTAACCCGGCAGTTAAGAGAGAGGTCGATCGGCTGGTCGAGGAAGAGATGCGTAGAAGCTCCAAGAAGCCCTCCGATTTCCTCAAGGACTTGCCTCCTCTTCCCAAGTCCGATTTCCGGGTCACTTTCTTTCGCTTTCTAGGGTTTGGACTGTTTGGTTGCCGAGAAAATGAAGCTAAATCTTAACACTCTCTCTCTCTATTCTCTCAGGACCATCCGATGCTCGCTAGAGAGTATGAGCGCGTCCGTGCGGCGAAGCCTCCGGTGATTCTGGATTTCAGTCGCGATAAGTTGGAGACGCCGCCGGTGAACAAAAGGAACGATGAGGGTGCCTGGAAGCAGGCTCTGCAGAAAGCTCAGTGCTCTTTGCAGCACCAAGTTATTAGGTTAGTGCTGTTACATTAACAATTTCACACACGCACACCAAGTGTTTGTAAAAAGTTTTTCTTATGCGGACGATGATTTTTGTAGGTTGGAAAACTTAGACCTGACGTTTAAGTATGGATCCGAGGCCTGGAAGCAGCACAATCGACGCTTGGAAGTGCTTTTGTCAAGGTTTCTACTTTGAAAATTGTATGATTTGAAGTGTTTAGTGTAATTAATTAGTCAACATAATGGTCAATCATATTCCAAATCACGGAAAAGATTCAACCCAAATAGAAAGAGACAAATCCATTATCTGTTTTTATGTCAAGCAATATGTGGAGTAACTCTGAATATAGTAGTAAAAGCGAGATGTATAGGATTATGGGTTTTGAGCAGGGTTTGAGGATTTGTTGTTGCTTCTGCTGCCTTGATTTCTTTCCATTAAGGGTGGATTTGGGTTGCAGGTTGTGGACTCTGCTCATTGTTGAAGCGGATATTCCAACCATTGGGCTATTCTGTGACTAACTTGGCTTAGTTATAGTAATAGAAGACCGATCACCAATGACTGAAAGTTCCATAAAATGATATTTCGTGGGGCTTAACTTTTGCTAACATCTTAAGTGATAGAAAACATTGTTAGAAGGCATATACAAGCTTTCATTTAAGGTTAAACTATGTGAAAGATTGTCATGTCATACAATGTTACTTGACTTTTGCATCAAATGTAAATAAGCGAGTTCGTTATGCGCACTCTTTATTCAAAATTTTCATTATGCTTTTGCAGAATGCAAAAGTTAGCTCAGCAGAAATTTGAAAAGATTGAGACAGTTAATCGTGAAAGGAAGTATCATCAGGTGACTTGATTTTGTTTTCATCTGGTAAATGTTGTCATGTGCATGTACTTCAAGTCTATAAGATAGTAATATGTTAGCTGTTGTTGTTCAGCAAAACACTGCATATGAGCTTAATGCTCTGTCTGCACAATGGAAGGAGCTCTGCCAGAAGAATATTGAAATTCAAGCTGCATGTGCCCAACTTGAAAACCATATATCAGACTTAAAAAGAGAAGCATCAGAGAGGTAATTTCTGTTTTTGTTGTTGTCTTTATCCATCTGAGAAGTAATGTTATCTTTCCTTTGCTTGTTACCATTTAATTATTGAGGGCTGATAAGTATTTATCCATCTAGAGGATGGAGCTTGGAAACAAATGCAGAGAACGTTTCTTTTCCACGTTTGGAATGAGAAGGTATGTCTTATGTTTTGGCCTTTTGGGATTATATGTTACACATTTTATATTTGATGTTACATCCTTTTTTGTTGCAGACGTGATCTTCAGTAGTAGTTTAGTTTTCTGCTCTCCAAATGAAAGGATTAGAAATCTAAATTGGTGCAGTGATTTTTCTGATTTCGAGCCTATTTTCTTTATTAAAATAGATATTCTTCTAACATAAAAATAATGTGTGATTGCATATTGGACTCTTCTCCTTTTAGGAGATGACACCCTAGTCTTTTTTTCCTGTTATCACGTGATACCCTTTTCTGATTACAATATATGGCCAAAATATGCAGAACGGAGAAACTGCTAGATGTTTATGCTGTGTACTTCTTAATGATTTTTCACTTTCTATGGCTGCATGCATACACATATGGAGTTTATTATGTTTTCTGTGACAAGATACATGGAGATTAGTATTCTGTTGTCAAATCTTTACCAGAAACAGAATGTCACAACTGAAATCAAGTAAGTTTTCTAATGGGTGTGAGCAGCGAGGGTAGGAATGCATCATTTTGGTGTTTGTTTGACCATGAGTAGATTGTTGTTTTCAACTGTTTTCATTGCACTTGATTGGATTCATATGACACAATATGAATGCTTCACATTGGAGCTTTACGAACTGTAACCAGAAAGTTGTTTTCAAATGTTTTCACTGCACTTGATTGGATTCATATGGCATTTATTTTCCTTGGAAGTTTGGTGTGCTCCAGTACCTCTTTAGTGGAAATCCTTATATTAGAAATTTTGATTAAAAGAGGAATTTTTGTTTGTGAAATGGCCTGTATAAGCAGGCAGCAACCCATAAGCACTCTTTTGTTGCACTTCTTGTGCACTGTGAAAGTTACTTGAATATTTCCTCATCTATTTGTCTGTCAGTCTAATTTCTCTCTTGTGGCCTGCTTTTTTCAGTAAATTGCTCTGATGCACTCTTTCTTGAGTACTCTCGTGCTTCAGACTTGTGTATTTTGCTGAGTTAGCAGGAATACTGCTCATTGAAATTATCTGGTTATTGCAAAAATTTTGTAGCTGGTTTCGAACTTCTGCAGACTCTGAAAACATAATTGGCTATTATCATTACATTCTACATTTGAGTTTTTATTAGGTTTTCCATTCATATTTCAGGACGTTTTGAGTTTTATGTTTATTGGTAACCATATATTTTTACGGCATTTTGTTTTCTTGGTCTGTCGAATTGGCACAATGATGCTGATTTCATTTGCATTTTACATACCGTCTGGCGACGTTTGTTCACGTGTTTTACCATGCTCTGATAATGTATGATACGGATTGTGAAGTTATTCCAACTTGGCAGACCATTCAGATTTTAGTGTGAGATAAGTAGATTTTCGTGATAATTTACTAGGTTCCAGTGAATCTTTGATTTATGTGTTCTTGATGCAGAATTGATTTGATTAACATTGGCTAGTCTATACAAAATTTTATAGGATTAATTTTATGAATGCCCCGTGGACTATATACCCTATTTTGTTTTGCCCCCTAAATTATCAAAACCATTCAACATGCCCCTTGATATACACAAAACAGTTCAAATTGCCCCTTCCGTCTGTTACTCTTAGCAGATTTGCTGAAGTGGCAGTGAAATGTGTATTAAAATTAAACCTTTATTATTGAATTTAATATTAATATGAAACTAATCATTCTTAATAAAAAAATCAAGAATTGATCCTAAAAAGAAAAGAAAAAAATCCTCATGGTAGCACGAACAAGTTTAGGGCAGAGAAAGGGGGAAAGAGATTGAAGGAAAATGGGTAGGTTTAAATTAGAGAGAGAGAGAGAGAGAGGAGAGGTGAGAGAATATATTTCTATTAAAGTTAATTTGTATTTTATTAGGAATTAATTATTTTCTTATAATTAGGATTTATATTTTAAAATATATTTGTTCAATCTTTAATGATATGTCACATCAGCATTTCTGTTAAATAGATGAATGGAAGTTCACAGAAGGATCAGATTAAATTGTTTTACATATATCAAGGTGAATGATGAATGGTTTTGATAATTTAGGAGGCAAAATGAAATAGGGTACATAGTCCAAGAGTACTAGTAAAATTAATCCAAGTTTATATGCAATTGAGTAATAAGAGTAACTTTATCACCAACTAGTTTGGCTAGCTTATTATACCTTTTGTTTGCCACAGGGTCCTCTTTGAGATCTGGCCGAGTTGATCCAACACTCGTTAGCATGTAGCAGGAATTTCTGGTCTTGAATGGGATATATGTAGGAAAGATCCACAGCCCTTTTGGCTTGAAATGTCATGGAAGAAATCTACATGTAAATCCCTCGGTCTCTTACTCTAATGCACTAGAAAAAGGGATGGGAAAAAGAAGAAGAAATATAGTCCATATACACCTGTTGATCTTCCGGACTCTCAGTTTTAACTTGCTTTTTCTTGGCCTAGTTAACCGTATTCGAAGAATCTTCTAGTGTAATTTTTCATTTTTGGGTAATTAGGAAGACTGGTTCTTTGCTTCTAGCTCAGTTATTTGTATTTTAACTATCAACATATGCTGTTTTCTTCCTTCTGCTTACGCTTTTGACTGAAACATCTGTAGTGAATTCCCTAATGCAAAATGCTAAATACTTCAATTAGTGATATGATATGTGATTCTAGCGGACATGCTTGATAATTAAGAAATTTCTTGGTTCCCTGTGTGCGTACCTATACTGTCTGTTTTGTTTATAAATTATTTTTAAAGAAATTATAGTATATAGTATTTTTATGAAAATAATTAAAGAAAAAAACAAGGTTTTAAAATATTTGAAGTAAATAGTTAATTTACTAGGTAAACGGAAAGTTTATTAGGTTAACAGTAATTTTATTAGGTAAATAACATATTTATAAGATGTAAATAAATCTTTTACATGGTAAATTTGTTATTTACTGCTTTTTACTCTAAATATTTTTAAATCATTATATACTTATTTATATTAATTACATAAAAAATGTGATTTACTTCTTTATCTTTATCTTTTTTTTTTTTTTTTATGATGCTTTTTGAAAATGTTGATATTTTAGGAACTTGGAAAGTTTTTGTGCAAGTCCATTATGTTTTAAAATCCAACAAATTAGGAATAGCTTATTTGGAATAATGAAAAAAAAAAAAAGATTAAATGGCATTTTTTAAAATAGTTTTTAAATTAAAAATCAAAATTTTGTAAAATTAAAAAAATGTTCGTTAACTCAATATGTCAATCACTGTTTAATTATAGTTAATGAATGATTGACCTATGTTAATATGAATTTTCATAGATTAACTGTATTCAATCACTAATTGACTAACTATTACGATTAATAATGGATAAACAATCATTTTTAAAATAAAATATTTTGATTATTTATTTAAAGAAGTGTTTAAAAGTTATATATTTACTTAATTTTTCATTATGTAAGGTCTATAATGAAAAATAATGGCCTTGCAAATACATAATAATAATAATAATAAAGGGTCATGGCATGGCAATTATTCAAGGATCCAATGAGGGATTTGAAAATCGAAGGATTATTGGAAGGCAATATCAAAAGTTTTTTTTTCTTTGTTTTTTTTTCCCCTTGAAATTAATATCAAAAGGTATTCATGACATGTTATTCCCTCATGGAAGGAAGCATTCATGGATTGTTTCACCAAATGGTTTTCAGGAATTCATTAAAAGAGAAGACTTTTATCCATGTGGTCGTCTTTCAATCCTTTTAGGATTGTTGATAAATCTACAATTCAGCCACGAACCTTTAGTTTAACATTGAAATAATTTTCCCAGGTTTGATTCTCGTTGCCTCCGCTAAGACCTTGCTCCAGTTTTGACTATTGAAACATTGATTTGCTGATTACAGGGTAGACTCCGGATAGCCGAGTAAAAGAAACTAATATACAGAACCAGTTTCCTGCTATACCTAGGGAAAAGGGTTCCTGCCTATGGGGCTGAAAACCTGAAAATAATAAGGCCACTCCCAGATTCTTTAATTCACCAAAAAAAAAAAAATTGAAATAATTTCAAGTAGACATCAATTAATGGACATAATTTATATTTGTTTATTCTGATAAAAGAGTGTTCATCAATGGTATGAGTCATAGACTTTCAGTAACAAAAGATTGATAAATCAGCTCTGTCAATAGAGCCCAAAGAAGAATGAAGTGGTATAACATCTTCAGACACGACTCATCCTTTGAAGACTAGCCCTATCCTCCAAAAATTCCTTCCATTCCCTATGTTCGAATCCGGTGACTATTTTCGGATTTCAAACTGATTATCCTGTTTGAACTTTGGGCAAACTGATTCAAATTCATGTTTAACAAATAAGTATGTATGTTTTGGTGAATCCTTAGTGAATTATAACTCAATAAATTATAGTAAAAAGGTCATTTTTTTTTAATTGTTAGAAGTAAATAGTATATTTTGAAAATGATTGAGATAAATAACATATTTATGATAAATTATTAATTATGATTATTTTTTAAGGTAATTTTATCGTAAATATACTTTGTAAATAAATTATTTACAATAAATATGATATTTATCGGAATTTTTTTTATTCTAATATTTTTAAGATAAATTTTGTTATGAAAATACTTCGTTAATACAGTATTTATCACACATATACTATTCACTATCACTAAAAAAGCTTTCTGCTATTTATTTTTATTACTAGAAATATTTGATCTATTTTCTTCCTTCCTTATAACTCATATCATAATCTTTAGTTTATAATGGATTGTTCAATATCATAAGTTAGTTTTATCAAAATCACGTTAATATTATATATGTTCTTTTCGTTTTATATTTTGATTAATTAAACAATAATTAAAATTGATAACATAGCTAAATCGAACTTAAAAAACAAAAACAAGTTATTGGAGAAAATTAGGTTGAAAGTTATGTTTTGAGTATCTTTTTATAATTTTATCCACTATAGCATTAAAGTTTCGTTACATAAAAATTATCAACTTTAATATTATGATGGACATAAATATAAGGAGGTATTAAATTTATGACATTCTTGCATATAACTCATAGTATAATTAATTTATAAGTGGGAAGAGCTCTCTATGAAAAGCAAACTCTTGTGAAAATTAAAATTCTAGTTAAATAGAAGAGTAATTTGAAGCTAATAAATTAGAAACCATAGTTGCTACCCAAAGCCAAAAGTATCAAATACACAATTATCAAATCTATATATATATATATATAGGAATACTCTTGGGTGCCACAGCCAATATATGTGTTTATATGGAATACTATCGGGTGCAGCAGTCCCTATAGGAATAAGGTGCAGCAGTCCCTACAGGAATACTTCCCAATCTGGTTCTGGACGTAATCTTTGCCATCGTCAACGGCGATAAGCTTCACCTTCCCTTGCTGCTACTGCTTGTCCTTGGAGTCTAACTTCCGGATGTTGCCATTGTCAATGACGTAAAACTTCACCTTCCCCGTCGACGGTGAAAAACTTGAACTTCACCTTTTGAGAAGTTTTTCACCTTCGTTTGCTGCTGCTGCTTGTCCTTGGAGTCCGAATTCTGAACGTTATCGTCATCGAGGCCTCTTCCAGTGACACACTCTCTCTCTTTCTCTTGGGTTGTCTCCCAACTCTTTCTCTCCCTCTCATCTTGCCTTTTAATTTTCATCCAACGGCCACTACTACAAAATGTAGATAACACAATGGAGCTTCCACGAATTCCACGACCGTCTTTAAAAAATCATCGTGGAAAGTACGTAAAAAACACAGTGCGGAACAGGGTTTCCGAAAATCGTCGTGGAAATAGAAGCTTCCACAACCATTTCTAATAACCGTCTGTTGGAGAAATTGGATCCGATATTGGAGTTACGGCGCAGCGGAAGTTTTAAAAATTTTATGCCGTTTCCGGAAAAAAAGCTCATGATGCATATAACAATAAATTAATTCATGATCAAGCATACCTTATTTCTTGGATTCCGGAATTGCTAGAGCATTTGACCAACGTGTCTTCTCTACTATTCTCGAGTTCCACGTCTCAGAGTGTGTGTGGGCACACGTTCTATGAATCCAAGCGACCGGTAATACTTTCCGAAGTCTAGATCCCTCCTTCTCAATTCCGATGATCCTCGTTGAGAATTTGATCCAACTTCTTTCTTCAAAACTACAAAACAAGAACCGGTTAATCTCCTATGAAAAATTATCACTCGGTTTAACCTTCCTCGCAGTTTTGATTCAATGGAATTTTCTTTCTTTTTCTCTCTTACAAGAAAGCCGAATTTTTGATGTGGAAGAAATTTTTTTTTTTTATTATTAAAAAAAGTTTTTCTCCTTAAAAAAAATCAAAAATTTGTTTTCCAAGAACTCCTAGCCTTTATATAGTATTCCAATCATTTTCAAAATTTATCTCCTACTTGAAAAATAATTAATAATTATTTTCCGGATAAATCTTGAACCAAAAGATCATACAACTTTAGGGCTAGATTCATTGAACATAAAAATAATTTTCAAGAGGAAATCCCCTTTAAAATTCGGCCACAAAGTGAGAGAAATCTTGATTAGTGGTTTAAATTTTAAATCAAGAATCTAGACTAGTCAAAAGATCCTAGTCCTATCTAGATTCAAACTTCTTTTAAACCTTTTCGAATTTAAATAGGATTCACATATTTGAATAAATATTTTCCATAAACATTATCCATATTAATTAATTTAAATTAATGAAATATTTCAAATTTTCTTTCCTCACAAAAACCATGCACCTATTTAATTAGGAAAGAAAAATTCATGAAATAATCTCCATTATTTAAACCAATTAATAATTAAATGTTAGGAATATATTTAAATAATTTTGAAACAAAATTTTCTTCCCTCCATACAATTAAAAAAACGTGCACCACTTTTAATTAGGAGAGAAAAATTTTGTTTTCCAAAATTCAAATACAATCTTATTTTCAAAATTCAAATTAACCAATCACATGTTGACAAATCATTTGTCTACAAATTTCACATGTCCAATCCTTTCTGGATTGCATGTTAAAGAGTACCATGTCTTAATAGACATTACAAAATTCCATTTACAATTTACCGATCTCATTAGGAACAAATCCCGAGACGCTTCGTGGAATTATATGAGCTAATAGAGGGACCCTATGGAAATATGTAAAGAGGCTCCTATAATTGTGAAAAATTAATCCCAGATTAATTATCCATCAATTATCAACTTCAAAACTATTCCACTAAAAGTTTGAAGCTGAACTCCTGTTTACATACCGTATTACGAAAGCTCTCTCACGTAGTGCTTCTTCCATGATTTATTCATCGTTTGCTTAATCCCCATATGTTATCCATGATTGAATTAAGGACTTTTTCCGTTTTACCTTTTCAATCATTTTAACTTAAAGTTCAATTATTCTCCATTGAAAGAACCACCAATTGTAAAACCATACAATTAAAAAACCACCAGAGAACACAAAGTAAACCGATGGCCAAGATCTTGTTATACTATCTTTCAATCCCCGAATAATACCTTTAAGTAGATAACATTTACTATCATTAAGATAGCTATGGATTCCGTATCTATGAATCTTGATTTCTCCATCCATAAGTCATGCACCCAAAACACAAGTATGTTGACCATGAATTAACAGTGTCTCACCTTTAGTGCATCAAAGTACATAAGTCATGGATGCGAACTCAAGTAATCATTTCAGGATTAAGATTAATACAGGATGATAATCAAAGTATCATTGATTCTTATAAACGGAATTATTAAACCGAATCAATTAACACTTTAGGTCCAGTCCAATGTCATACCTCAATACTGGTATACATTAAAGTTTCTACTCGGAACCTATCCGATGGTCAAGACAAACCATCCCTCCAAGGAAGTAGACAACCTTTACAATCTTATCATGAATAAGATCCCCAAATCTTATTCCGTTGATTGCGGACTATTTATTTAGACTGTTATCAAATTACCACGTCTTCTATGCATACCCCGTATACATATGGTAATTCGATATATTACCAACAGCCTAGGAGTATTTTATGTTTGCTCAAAATAATTATACAATCAACAAATGAAAGTAAATAGGACACAACTTATTAAACATGAATAATTTCCTCTTATTAATATCAAAATGTCATATTTACATAAAATCCCTAAGATTTTCTATCCTTATGGCACCTATAGATCCCAACAATCATGGAAGCTTCTGCTTCCATGACGGTTTTTTGAAAACAGTCATAGAAAATTCGTGACAAATTCAGACAAAACCGAAGCATGCCCTTATTTTTCCACATCAATACCGTAACTATTGTAATAACCAACTTTTCTATAACTACATGTTTTCCTTTTTAAGGAAATTAAAGTTTGAAATGTATATGCTTTGTGAGATGTATGTTATGATTTATTTGTTCATTATTGAATTCTTGAAAGTTGAAGATTTAATAATAGATTATGTAAGTATGATTCGAGCCTTTTATAGAAGAAAAGGTGAGGTTAGGTTTTAAAAACCTACATCGGTTAATGTTGGATCAACATAACCTAAAGTATGATTAAGGCAATATTTAGAGTAAGTTATGAGATCACTATAGGTAAATCAAGAAGAAAAACCAACAAGGCCTTATAGGATGATATTTGGTCTTTAAAAGGGTGATTAAGCATGGAAAGATGACAAGTGTCACCAATTAGGACCGGCCACCCTTTTGGAGAATTATTTGCAATTTAAGGAAAGTTAAGTGATTATATTTATAGGAGTAGTAATTCTGAATTTCAGATTTTACTAACTAGAATCCAACCAAGCAAAAGATCAATCATAAACTTGGTTGACTTAGTTAGAAATCAATGGATCAAGTTAGATTTTTATTTCACCATTCTATCTAGCCTCATGGCTGCCTTAGGGAACGGCCACCTCATAACCTTGGAGATGGAATTTCATTTCTTTGAATCATGCATGTTGGCTAGAAATCCATGCACCAACTCTCACCAAAAAGCCGGCCACACAAGGGTTGACATTTCATGAATCATAGCCTTGAAGATTGATCACAAAGCTTAGTTCTTTTGGCAAAAGAATGCATGCATAATGCACCTCATGGTCAGCCACACAAGGAGTTGACACCTTGCACCAAGAGCCTAGTATATGTAAGCTTTTAGAGTGTGTTTCACACACACTTGGTCGGCTGCTACTCCAAAGGTTGCCACACATACCAACTAGCTAGGTTTAGTAGGTAGATAGCCTTGCTTATGTTTCAAGTTAAGGCTTGCAAGCCATGACACCTAGCCACCGATTGACACAAGGAAGACACCTCAAAACCCTAATTGTCATAAGCAAACTTCAAGAATGGATACTTGTCAAATGGAGCAAGCCAAGGCCGAACACCTCATAGAACTTCATGCACAATTGTAATTCTAGGATGACACATTGACATCTTTAAGGCACATGGTTTCACCTATAAATAGGTGAAAGTTTCAACACTAGAAAGACTTTAGAAAAGCTTAAGAGTGAGCTGTTTATATCTTTATTTCACCTTTAAAGCCGAACCAAGTAAGGAGAGAAAAAAAGAAGAACAAGTGAGTCTAGTGATAGTAAGTGTTTCGGTGGTGGTATTCTTAGAGTGTAGAGAAAATTTTTCAACCATAACCTTGGCATAGCTTCGTGAAGTTAAGGTAAACCTTTTTGTTCTATAATCTTTTGATCAAGTTTTAGGTTTGAACTTTAAATATTTTGTGAAAAAAATGAATGAGCTCAAGTTCACCTCTTAGATTGCATGCACCAAAATTAGGTTTAGTATGGATTTTAATAGATATAAATTGGTGGTTTCTAGCTTTGGAATTATGTAAGTTTATGATTTTGGCGTTTGAATAGAGACTAGTAGTATGTAAGAGAACCTATGAGCTGATTGAAGTATGTATGTTTATGCTCAAGAAGTATGTTTTATGAATGAATAGAAAAAGGGGATAAGTTATGTTGCAATTAGGGTTATGGAAGACCCTAAGAACCCTAAGTGGGTGTAAGTTATCATTTAGGATTTGCATGAGAATGTTATGAGTATGAGATGAAATTAGGATCTTGTAAAGGATAGGAAAACCCTGCAGGTTATCACTGAATCATGGTTTTGACCATTTAACTTTGTATGCACCAAAAAAAAAAAAAATTTATAAGAGCTTGTTTGAAGAAATCTGCCACTCTCGGTATAAAAGGAACTGTTTTTCTGGAAACATGATTTTGAGGCTCTTAGAGGCCAAATTTGTAAAAAGTTAAAACTACAAAGTTTTTCGGAAGAGAAAATCCTAGGGGACATCACGGACGGTTTGTAAAAATAAGGCTGTTAAGGCATTTTTTTTCATAAAAACCCGAGAGCAAGTTTTAGGGATAGTGAATATGGTCATAAATTTTCAAAGTAAGAAACAAGCAGGATAAAAACCGAATCAAGATTTTGGCCAAAAACAAAAGTTGTAGTTTTAGATGTGGTCTACAACTTTTGTGAAGAAAGTTTTGTAAAATTCCAAACAGATTTTTTAGAAAACACTGTGTGCTCAGGACCGTGCAGGGTGTAGTCAAAACTTTAAGCAGATTTTCAAAAAGGACACTTTCACCTCACACCCTATTGACCAAACTTATTGGTTCAATTTATTTAAATGCTAGTTGATTTAGTTAGAGTTAATATGATCCTTATACTATAATTTTTATGGAAACAGGAAGATAGCCTGTTGTGGTTTTGTGGCGGAATCTAGAATTAAAAGATTTAGTTGTAAAAAGGTAAGTACAACTCCGCCTATGGTATAGACACAAATGTTTTCAATACCTGTATGTTTTCAAGTTTCTTGCATAAATGCGGATGTTGCATATGATGAATGTTTATGTTGAAGCATCATGAAGCATGCTCACTAAGATCAACTCACTTGATGAGAATAAGACTAAGTTTTAAATGAAGAACTATTCTTTATAAGAAATTGTTTTCAATAAAGAAAATGTTTTCAAGTATGTTTATAAAGTAAGTTTTTCTCGTGTCGTATCGACCTGCGTTAGGTCAGATTTGGTTCATGGTTTGAGTTGGACAGGGCTGGCTGCCCCAATCACTTCATGGCTGCGCGCCACGGTACGTACACTTATGTTATGTAAGGGCCCTAAAAGATAAGTTAAAATAAGAAAGCATAAGGAAAGCATAAACGATTCATGCATTGTGATTTATGAAAGGTTTTGTGGATTATATGTTGTACTTGCTGAGCAAAAGCTCACAACTTACGTCTATGCTGTAGGTAAGCAACCTACGGGTAAATTCTGATGCAAGACGGTGGACACGGCAGGGCAAATTGTGAAATTGTGGAATGGAGTCTGCATATGGTTAAAGATATGTTGTTAATATTTATTATGTTCATATTTGAGTACTTATGTATGTAAGAGACATCAAGAACAAAATTTGAAACAAGGGATGCAATATATGTAAGTAAGTTAGTAAGTAAACTTTTTCAGATTGATATAAAAAAAAAAACTATTCCGTACTTCCGCTGCTATGAGGTAAGATAATATTATTAGATATGTATGAATTAGGTAAGATAACGACCTACGTAAGGCAGGTCGTTACAACTATAATTACCAAAATCAAATCAGAAATCTTCGAAAATAGTCATTACACCACAATTGGACGTCGCCACCACCATCTACCATCCATCAAGAGATATTGATGTGGAAAAATGAGGGCTTGCTTCGGTTTTGTTTGAATTTGTCACGAATTTTCCACGACCGTTTTCAAAAAACCGTCATGGAAGTAGAAGCTTCAACGACCATTTCTAATAATCGTCATGGAAGCTTCTGCTTCCACGATGGTTTTTTGAAAACGATCGTGGAAAATTCGTAACAAATTCAGACAAAATCGAAGCATGCCCTTATTTTTCCACATCAATACCGCAGCTGCAATTACTAAAATCAGATCAGGAATCTTCGAAAACAATCATTACACCACAATTGGACATCGCCACCACCATCTACCATCCATCAATCTCTCTTGTAAGTGATCACTAACTTCTTTTTGTTGTTTTTCTCTATATCTAGATTTATGATTTTAGGTTTTGTATATTTTGAGGTTGGTTTGAGTTAAGTGTGCTATGGGTGTTAATTTAAATTATCACAAAAAAATTTTTCCCTCGGTAGTTTGACTTAATTATGATTTTAATTTTTGTATTTTTAGTTTTATTTTTACAATTTTTGAGAGAATTATGTAATTAATGGGTGTTAAATTAATTTGATATGCATTTTTAAATTTGGTACTTTGACTTCTAAAACTTTGATATTTTGATTTAGGAGTTGCAAATCATGGATAGGAAATTGATGTGGTTTGATAGATTGTTTAAAACATATAAAGATGGTGTTGAAGAATTTTTGTCATTTGCCAAAGCCTACATACAAGGTGATAAGATTCCTTGTCCGTATGAAATTTATGGAAATTATAAATCTCATTCCATTGATGATGTTAAAGGGCATTTGCGTGCATATGGGATTATTTGTTCTTACCAAATATGGTATTTATATGGTGAAGATTTTTTCAATATTACATATTCATCAATGAGTAAAGGTAAAGAGTTTATTGTCGAGGAAGATGTCGTTGGTGATAATATGTTTGGTATGATAAATGATTTGCAAAAATAGTTTGTGCACCGTCTAGAGTTAGTTAAGGCAATGATTAATGATGCCGAGACGGTCTTGTATGTCGGGTGTACAAAATATACAAAATTAGGGGCATTTGGTTAAATTATGGAACATGAAAGCGTCGAAGGGTGGACGAATTCTAGTTTCATGACTCTTCTAGAATTTCTAAATGATGTTCTACTAGATGATAACAAAGTGTTTCCTTGCATGTACGAAGCGAAGAAAACATTGAGCACTTTGGTAATGAAATATGAAAAGAAATATGCTTATCCAAATGATTGCATACGTACCAGAAAGAATATAAAGATTTACATGAATGTCTGGTTTATGAGTCAAGATGAAAGAAGGACAAGATGCCATCGAATGGTAGCAAAGGAGTGCCAGTGAAGGTGTTATGGTACATTCCACCGGCTCCACATTTGCATCATTTATTCCATAATGCCGAGCATGCTAAGAACTTGACTTGGCATCATGAGAAACATGTTGATGATGGCAAGCTTAAGCATCCAGCCGACGCACCACAATGGAAGACCTTTGATGATAATAATCCATATTTTAGTGCAGAACTAAGGAATTTATGTCTTGGTTTATCGACAGACGAGATGAACCCACATGGTAATATGAGTAGTAGGCATAGTACCTGGCCAGTCATACTTATTAACTACAACATCCCTCCAGAATTATGCATGAAGTGGAAGTTCTTGATGTTGATTTTATTAATCTCAGGTCCTCAACAACCGGGAAATGACATTGACGTGTACTTGATATCATTAATGGATGACCTAAAAAGTTTATGGGAAAATGGTTTAAAAGTTAGAGATTCTTACCGTCAAGATATGTTTAATCTTCGTGCAATGTTGATTTGGTCAGTTAATGACTTTCTCACACTTGACAACCTATCCGGTTCTTTGGTAAAGAGTTCTATAGGTTGTCCCATTTGTATGAAGGAAAAATCACCCATCCGATTGAAAAACGACAGGAAAACCATTTACCTTGGTCACAAGAGATTCTTACCAAAAAATCATCGATACCGTAAACAAAAGAAAGCTTTTGATGGTAATACCGAAGAAAAAATTGCTCCTAACATTTTGATTGGCGAAGATGTATTTGAGGTGGTTAAAGACGTGAAAGTAGTTTTGGGAAAGAGAAAACAGAATTATCCAATAGTCGATGGACCTTGGAAGAAGTAAATCTTTTATGAATTTCTATATTGGAAGTCACTTTACGTTCATCATTGCTTAAATGTTATACATATTGAGAAAAATATCTATGAATTGATAGTGGCCACGTTATTTAACATTCCGAATAAAACTAAAGATGGTGTAAAGGCACTGTTGGATCTTAAAGAGATGAAGATTAGACCTAATTTGCTCCCTAAGAAAAGATTAGACCTTATTTACCTCCAGCAATGCACACATTATCAAGATAAGAAAAGAGAAAGCTTTGTGAATAGCTTGCTTCTGTGAAAGTGCCAAGTGGGTATTCTTCCAACTTTAAAAGGTTCATGTCGATGAAGGATTTGAGACTTTTTGGAATAAAAACACATGATTGTCATATCTTGATGCAATAGTTATTACCTCTTGCATTGCGTGTTGTTTTAACGAAAGATGTGAGATATTCAATTACCAAGTTAGACTCATTTTTCAATTCAATATGCTCCAAGGTAATTGATCCACTTATGTTAGATTCGCTATAATCGGAATTGATGATGACAATGTGCATGCTTGGGAAGTATTTCCTACCATCCTTTTTTGATAAAACGATCCATCTAATGGTGCACTTATTTCGGAAAGTTAAGCTATATGGATTAGTGCATTTGAGGTGCATGTATTCTTTCAAAAGATACATGAAGGTTTTGAAAGGTTATGCGAAGAACCGAAATAGGTCGGAGGGATGTATAGTAGAAAACTACATAGCGGAGGAATTTGTTGAATTTTGCTTGGAATATTTATCCAACGTGGAACCAATAGGGTTGCCACAGAGTGGGCTACATATGTCGAAAGGACAATCCATGGGCGTTCCTTCACCGGTAAATCAAGATGAATGGGAAAAAACTTGTTTTTATATTTTGCACAATGCGAAAAAAGTGGAGCCTTTCATTGAGGTTCACATAAAAGAATTAAAAGCTGCGAATTCAAGAAAAGGAAGAAGTGAGAATTGATTTCAAGATGAGCACAACCGGATATTTCGGGAGTGGATAAGAATACATGTGCATATGAAGGTTGACGTATCCCAAGACTTAATGATGCTAGCAAGAGGACCTTCATTGTTAGTTACAAGATATACATCATACTTTGTCAACAGCTACTCCTTATATACTCGTGAAAGAGATGAGAAACATCCCGTCCAAAATAGTGGTGTGACCCTTCGTGTCGAGTATATGCATATTTTTTCCGTAAATGACAAGAATCTGGTGTACAGTTCCATAAACTACTTTGGGTTCATTGAAGATATTTGGGAACTTGATTATTGCGGCTAGCGGATAGCACTTTTTAAATGTAAGTAGGCAGACAATAATTATGTTAAGATTGATAGTGATGGCGAGACAGTGGTGGACTTTAGGCGATTGGAATACAAAAATTATCATTTCATTATGGCGTCACAAGCAGTCCAAGTATTTTATACAATGGATCCAAACAATTTAGAGTTATTCTTAGTTGTGTCGATGAAGCCAAGAATAATCCGTGATGGCCAAAAAGATGTTGAAGATTGTGTTCGGATCTATAGGTGCCCTAAGGATAGAAAATCAATATTAGGGATTTTCTGTAAATATGACATTTTGATATTAATAAGAAGAAGTTATTCATGTTTAATAAGTTGTGTCCTATTTACTTTCATTTGTTGATTGTATGATTATTTTGAGCAAACATAAAATACTCCTAGGCTATTGGTAATATATCGAATTACCATATGTATAAGGGGTATGCATAGAAGACGTGGTAATTTGATAACAGTCTAAATAAATAGTCCGCAATCAACGGAATAAGATTTGGGGATCTTATTCATGATAAGATTGTAAAGGTCGTCTACTTCCTTGGAGGGATGGTTTGTCTTGACCATCGGATAGGTTCCGAGTAGAAACTTTAATGTATACAAGTATTGAGGTATGACATTGGACTGGACCTAAAGTGTTATTTGATTCGGTTTAATAATTCCGTTTATAAGAATCAATGATGCTTTGATTATCATCCTGCATTAATCTTAATCCTGAAATGATTACTTGAGTTCGCATCCATGACTTATGTACTTTGATGCACTAAAGGTGAGACACTGTTAATTCATGTCAACATACTTGTGTTTTGGGTGCATGACTTATGGATGGAGAAATCAAGATTCATAGATACGGAATCCATAGCTATCTTAATGATAGTAAATGTTATCTACTTAAAGGCATTATTCGGGGATTGAAAGATAGTATAACAAGATCTTGGCCATCGGTTTACTTTGTGTTCTCTGATGGTTTACTAATTGTATGGTTTTACAATTTGTGGTTCTTTCAATGGAGAATAATGGAACTTTAAGTTAAAATGATTGAAAAGGTAAAACGGAAAAAGTCCTTAATTCAATCATGGATAACATATGGGGATTAAGCAAGCGATGAATAAATCATGGAAGAAACACTACGTGAGAGAGCTTTCGTAATACGGTATGTAAACAGGAGTTCAGCTTCAAACTTTTAGTGGAATAGTTTTGAAGTTGATAATTGATGGATAATTAATCTGGGATTAATTTTTCACAATTATAGGAGCCTCTTTACATATTTCCATCGGGTCCCTCTATTAGTTCATACAGTTCCACGAAGCGTCTCGGGATTTGTTCCTAATGAAGTCGGTAAATTATAAATGGAATTTAGAAATGTCTATCAAGACATGATACTCTCTAACATGCAATCCAGAAAGGATTGGACATGTGAAATTTGTAGACAAATGATTTGTCAACATGTGATTGGTTAATTTGAATTTTGAAAATAAGATTGTGTTTGAATTTTGGAAAACAAAATTTTTCTCTCCTAATTAAAATAGGTGCACGTTTTTTAATTGTATGGAGGGAAGAAAATTTTGTTTCAAAATTATTTAAATATATTCCTAACATTAAATTATTAATTTGTTTAAATAATGGAGATTATTTCATGGATTTTTCTTTCCTAATTAAAGAGGTGCATGGTTTTTGAGAGGAAAGAAAATTTGAAATATTTCATTGATTTAAATTAATTAATATGGATAATGTTTATGAAAAATATTTATTCAAATATGTGAATCCTATTTAAATTCGAAAAGGTTTAAAAGAAATTTGAATCAAGATAGGATTAGGATCTTTTGACCAGTCTAGATTCTTGATTTAAAATTTGAACAACCAATCATGATCTATCTCACTTGTGGCCGAATTTTTTAGTTGGAATTTCCTCTTGAAAAATTGTTTTTAGGTTCAATGAATCTAGCCCTAAAGTTGTATGATCTTTTGGTTCAAGATTTATCTAAAAAAATAATTATTAATTATTTTTCAAGAAGGAGATAAATTTTGAAAAGGATTGGAATACTATATAAAGGCTAGGAGTTCTTGAAAAACCAATTTTTTTTTTTATTTTTTAAAGAGGAAAACGTTTTTTTAGTGAGAAGAAAAAAAATATTTTAGGTTTCTTCCACATCAAAAATTCGGCTTTCTTGTGAGAGAGAAAAAGAAAGAAAATTCCATTGAATCAAAACTACGAGGAAGGTTAAACCAAGTGATAATTTTCATAGGAGGTTAACCGGTTCTTGTTTTGTAGTTTTCAAGAAAGAAGTTGGATCAAATTCTCAACGAAGATCATCGGAATTGAGAAGGAGGGATCTAGACTTCGGAAAGAAATACCGGTTGCTTGGATTCATAGAACGTGTGCCCACACACACTCTGAGACGTGGAACTCGAGAATAATAGAGAAGACACGTTGGTCAAACGCTCTAGCAGTTCCGGAATCCAAGAAATAAGGTATGCTTGATCATGAATTAATTTATTGTTATATGCATCATGAGCTTCTTTTTCGGAAATGGCATAAAATTTTTAAAACATCCGCTGCGCCGTAACTCCGATACCGGATCCGGTTTTTCCAACAGATTGCACCGACATTCCATTTTTCACAAAAAGATTGCCACCGGTGGAGGAGATTGATGATTTCGGTGATGACGTTTAACACTTGTTTTGTTTAGATGTCGAGTAGACACATGTTCAGGAACCCAAAAAAAAAAAAAAAAACTTGACTGTAAATTTTTTTTAAGTTGTATATAATTTATAATTTGTTTTAATTATATTAATTATGCTCATCATATTACTTATATATGGACATTTATATATGATTTTGTGTGAATAAAACAAAGAATAAGAATAAATAATGGGCTATTATATGCATGACACACAAAATTGGCCGCCTGTGGAATTTTAGTTAAATTTGTAATTGTTTGAAAAATTTTTTAGCAAATATCACAACCGTTTTTTTTTAGAAAACGGTAGTGGATAATGGCTTACCACGACTGTTTTTACCAAAAAAAGGTTGTGGTATGTTGTACAAACCACGACCGTTTATGGCAAAAACCGTTGTGATAAGCCAACATACCACTACGGTTTTTCAAAGAAACAGTCGTGTTTTGTTACATACCACGATCATTTATGACAAAACCGGTCGTGGTATGTTGTGAAATTTTTATTTTTATTTTTTCAAAATTTCTTATGAATCCCCACTTTTAAAATTTTGAAAAAAAAAATTAAAAATTGCACAAGATACCACAACCATTTTTTCCATAAACAGTCACGGTATTTGAAATTAAAAAAAAATTTTAAAAATTGCACAACATACCACGACCGTATTTGCCAAAAACGGTTATGGTATATATGTTGTGCAACTTTTTAATTTTTTTTTTCAAAAATTTTCAAAATTTCGCTAAAACATACCACGACCATTTTTGGTATAAACAGTCGTGGTTTGCACAACATACCACGATGATTTTTGGTGAAAACCGTTGTGGTATGTTGTCCAATTTTAAATTTTTTTTTTCAAACTTTTCGCTTGAATCCGCCAATAAAAAAAAAAAAAATCCTCATTCCCTCCACATGCCTCATTCACTTTCACCTCTCCAAACTCTCCTTCAAAACCCATCTCCTCCGTAGTGACCCCTCTTTCCATTTTCTCTCCTACCTCACCTTTATTTTCTCTTGGGCCTCTCTATTTCTTCGTCGCCTCCCATCTCCGACGGCCATGATTCCACCACTAATTCTTTCTCGCGCCTGTCCCTCTCTCTCTCGCCTCCACTCACCACCGCGACTCCTCCCTCCAATCTCTTCCTCAAAATCCATCATTTGCCGCCTACCCCACTACGAAGCCGACCACACCCATGGCCATGTACTTGGTAAGTTTCTCTCTCTCTTGCTCTCTCATGCACCGCACATATTATAGAAGTTCATTTGGTTGATTGTAAACGTAATTTTAGGCTATTGTTTACTGTGTTTGTGATTTTGGGTGATTATTTTCTTGAAAAAAGTTTTGAATGTGTTTGTGATATTTTTACATATTACATGTTCGACAAAATGCCCGTGTGATTAGATTGTGTGATTTATTAAGTGTTATGCCAAGAATTAGTTGTAACTGATTTAAATTATTTGGGTAAGTACTTGGTTTGGATTGTTTTTTAGAAAAAAAAAAATGTTGATTTTGTGATTTATGCCTTTGCATATTAGATGTTTGACAAAATGCCCATTTGATTAGATTGTGTGTTTTTTATAAAATTATGTTAAGATTTTGTTTAGATTGATTTACAATTACATAAGTATAATTTTGTGTGATTTTTTTCGACTGTTTGGGTGACATGATTGTAGAATTATTTATTGTCGCATTTTGACCATTTTTTTACGTTTTTGGGTACGGAGTTATTTTAGATTGATTGAAAATGTCACAAAATAAGGAGGACATGTCAACAACTTCTCAAATTGGAAAACCACGATGAACAAATACACCTAAGTTCAATCCTGACAAAGATGGTAAACGAAGAGCAACTCTTATGAGACGAGTCCATTTTGTTAGGAAAAGAGGAGAAAGAATTTAGGTTTCATTCGACACTAAAGGGCAACCAATAGGGAATGAGGGGTATGAACTGTAGAGTTGGATTGGAGTGCTTGCTCGAGAGCACATTCCCATATGGATAGCTGACTTTAGAAGTGCCGATTTAACCCCAAGGAAAGAAAGAGTATAGGTGGAAGTCATAATTTCTTTCACTATGGAACTTTCATTTAAAAAACCAACTCTAAAGTCATGCGTAGAGTCCACAAAAAATTTTAGATATGATCTTTACCAGACTTTTGTCAAGGATCATATTGATGAAGAAAGTGTTGGGAATGGCCACCCAAAGTGGTAATAATTACCCCTCCATTACTCATGATGATTGGGAGAGATTCATTACGTATCGATGTTCATCGGAATTCAAAAAACTATCAGAACAAGGATGTAAGATAAAAAAGAAAAGAAAATACGGATCAATAAGAGGCTGAGACTGATATAGGAAACTTGATCAAAAACTTGTATGTGAATTACTTTATTTGGTGTTTTCACATTATGCTGTACTTTGTATTTTTACCTTTATGTTTACTAACGGTAATTAATAAACTACAGTTTGAAATGACGGGACAATGGCAACCGCGACATGCCGTGTGGCTGGACATGCGCGTCAAACCTAGTGAAGAGTACAAGAATCCATCATTTAGGATTATTGGCGAAATGAGAGTAAGTATACGAATCAATGGTCTGTGATATTCTTATTTATACAACCTTATTTATAGTTTCATGACATGTTTTCTAATTCTTACAGGGGGATTTCAGTGAATATCAGGCACAAGGAAATTTTGAATCTGTGGGGACTAATGACATATTAACCAAGTCATTAGGCAATGACGAACATTCGAATCAGACTCGTGGTCAATCTAAGTTTGTCAGGAGGTCGCATTACGTCAACATTATGCAAAGTTCAAGGGAAAATGCTATCGGCAATGAAATGGCAGCTTGCTGCATTGGAAAGAATCATACAGGAACTTTGTGCGAAGAATGGTATTAATCGAGAGACCATGGCCGAAGAGAATACCACACAGAATGTTGATTAACACAACAGCTTCAAGACTAGTTGCACAAAAAATGAAAAAGAACATGGGCCGTTGGATCCGTAACCCACACTGAACGCAAGTAAGGAATGCCAGTTCTTTCTTAATGATACAATTAATGGTGAAGTTATGCTTGTTGTAATTGGCAGGACATACATGGACTATGTTCCAACCAACACAGTCCATGGGATTCCTTTAGGTGAGGAGAACGTGCGAGTGCCAATTAACGTCCTGAAACTAAAATATACACTCCTACCTATTCCAACCAACAAAGCAACAATTATTGAAAAGCTGTCAGTGGGTTTGTTGCTTGGCCAAAAAAATTAATTGTCATTGAAACGAGTCTGAGCTAGGCAAGGCGAGGTCCTAGTCATGTTTCCGACCAAGAAGTTGAGGGAAGCAAACACATCAAAAAGATAGTGGAGAAAAAGAAACTACAATCACAACTGAAGGTGCAACAACAAACTGTGTAACAACAACTACCTTCTTTCAACTTTAGTGAAATTCCCCACGACTTGAGACCTTTGGCATTCTATGCACAATGTTCCATGCGTGATGGATTGTAAATAGCTTGTCCGACACAACAGTCCATCAATGGTAATGACATGCCTAAATATATTGGGTATGAAGATGTATACCATTTCATAACATTTCAAGAAATCAGTGCAAACAATATAATGGTTTACATCAGGTAATAGATATATCCTTAAACAATACTTATTTTTCCTTGTTAATCTTTTGTTGTTTTTTGTAGCAAGTTTGACTAATTATATTTTTGTAGCTATTTAGCATAATGTTGTAAAACAGAAGGTGTGACCAACGGTTCGGGTTTATTTCTTCAATCCTTGTCTCACCAATTCAACAGGGGGTAGATCGCGAGTCTACCCTAGAGAGAGAGCCAACAATATTTTACGGATCTTAACAAACGTACCAAAAGGAAAGTTGTATCCCATGCCATATAACAGCGGCTAACATTGGATCTTGATAGTTATGGATCTATGGGATGACTTGGTCAAGTATTTTAATCTTCAACGAAACGAAACGGGTGATGATTTCCACGACCTAATTAAGTTGTAAGTATATTTTACTGTTCAAAATTGTCATTTGACATTACATTAATCTTATTTTAATTGTTTTGAACTTTATTAAATTGTTGAAGCACTTAATGACTGAAAGATTTTGGTGGGAAAAGGAGTACAAAAACGACGTAATTACGAAACGTTAATTGATATTGTTCGATGTCCACTACAAGAAGGTTATGTTGAATGTGGTTATTTTATTTTAATCTTTATACGAGAAATGACCTTCACTTTCGATGGACTATCCTTACTTCAGACTAGCATGAGTTTAATAAGGCCAAAGTGGGCTAATTTTGTAATGTGGTTCATCTAATAAAGTTAGAATACAATTTATAAGTTTTGTAATGTAGTGTATGTTTTGTAATATTTGTTATACATTGTGACACAAAATCAATTAAAGATTAACTACTATTTTAATTTGAGCTATGCAATGAATAATACACAGTATTTGCCACCCGTGGAAAATCGCATGAATGGTGTAATTTTTTTTTGTTAAAGGTTAACCTACCACAACGGTTTGTATAGAAAACCGTCGTGGTAAGTTAACCTACCACGACGGTTTTTTCAAATTGAAAAAACTATCGTGGAAAGTTCATACTACCCTCCATTTAGCATCAGTTTTGTCTATTTCGTGACGGTTAAAATACTGTCCTAGAATGTAAATAGATTCTGCAATCCTAGATACCACGACGATTAAAAAACCATCATAGAAAAGATACCACGATAGTTAAAAACGATCATGATATCCTCTTTTTGTACTAATGGGCCATCGAGGAGTTGCCAGACATATAGCAGTGGTGTATACGTGACTCCTCACATATGTGTATATAGATATATATATATAAAGGGAGTTTAAAATTTGTTTATTATAAACCCACACATACAAGGATTTGTTTCTCAATTTTAGGATCTTGTTAGATCATTTTCAACACAACTCTATTCTGACACAAAATAATATAACCATAATTTCAAACTTAAAATTTTTCTCGAATACATTTACTTCAAATGTTACTATCCAAAAGAAATATTTCATCTATATATCTTTTTATTAATTTCCAACAATTAGGGTATGTTTGATTAATTCATTCCAATCAATTTTTTTTTTATTTATAAAATTTGTCTCTCTCTAAACGTAAATCCATTTCAACATTTAAATATATAGATCTCTTTTAAAAATTTAAATTTTAAAAGTCCATAACTTTCTTATTTCAAGTTGAAATAAAATTATTATTATTTTTAAATTGCATAGAATGAGAAGATAAACGAAATAATATATATATTAATTTGTCCAAATCAAAAAATATAAACATCAATATTGACTCAAATAACCTCATAACATAAGGAATCTTAACCCCAATTACGGATCAGACAAGGGTATGAAACATGCATTGAATTCCAACAATAGGAAATCGAAAAGGCACACCAATTATCGTGTGCACATATTGCTGTTTTAACAACACTATAATCAATGGAAAACTCCGATTGATTGAGACCAAGAGACATGTATTAAAAAGGTCACCACAAAATTGTATAAAAATAACTTTAATAGATTAGACATACAACCAAAATGAGAGCATATGGAGACTGCTTCTGTTATTACAAATTAACAATATATCAAAAATATGCAACACCTACATGGCAGAAATATCATCACCTTTTAAACAAACTATCATGAAGAGGAGAAAAAAACCTCGACTTTATGGATAATACCTCTGGTGACAAACTGACAAATATAATCAAAAAATCCAAACGTGTCCCTTCCAACCACTAAGTCATATCCTTGCCCTAAAACCATCAACTTCAAGTCAAAAGCATCTTCTCGATGACCAACCAAGAGGCAACACTGGATTCTGGCCTTAAAGGAGAAATACGAACCCTAACAAACCCTAGCAGAAAAGATACAAATGGTACAAACCCTAACAAGGGAGAGGGAGAGAAAATGACCCTTTAATATGTAAATATGAGTAATCTAGTACATTTATCGACTCTTTTTTTTTTTAATGTTTTTATACATTTAACTCTAAATGATTAATTTTCAACAAAATACAAATTTGCAAAACTCAACTTAACTCTAAAATATAAATGATCGAATCATATATGGATTAGTTTTTTATTATTAAAAAATAAAATAAATAAAAAAGAGAATTTGCTATCAGTGTAGGGTTGTGCCAGATTTGACGACGCACTATGCATTATAATTTGCTGTCAATAAAATGATCGAATCAGATTTGGTGCTTTCATTTGAGTTGTGTGAGCGTTACGTAGGAAGTTCAATCTTGCGCTCTCTATTTTGCGGCTGGGATGCAGTTGCTCTTTGCAGTCATCTTTGGACTTTGGCCGACTCTTTGTTAAGAGCAAAGTCTAATTCAGTTTCAATTGTTATTTCTTCTTTGGATTTGGTAACAAAAAATTAACTCATAAAAATTATCTAATTCATATTTACTCCGGTCATGTTTAACGACAAAATTACTTACTTTTATCTCCCCTTTAATTTGTTGTCTAATTAAAATATGAATTAGTAAATAAATTGTTTTAATTTTAAAATATATGTTTCTAACATTTAATATTTAGCTTAAGTTTAATTTGTCGGTTTGATATGAAATTTTTAACTTAGAATTGGTTGATTTTTCAAAAACTATTTATAAAATTTGTTGACTTTTTAGAAAAAGACAAAAACTGAATTGAAAAAATACAGTTTAGTTGGAAGTAAATTATAACACCAAACGAAGTCTTAATAAATAAAAATTTTTAATTATTTAAAAAATAAATAAAAATTTTCTTCTCTCTCTGTTTGTGGGGTGTTGAGTTTTGAAAGGGTGTGCTACTTGAAGGACCGGAAACAAACAATGACGCCTTGCTTATTGTCGATTTTTCGGTCCTAAAGATGAAGATTTGACTATCACGAGGAGGTTACAAAATGTGGAGGTGACTGTGGAGTTGGGAGGCCTGCGCTTCGACAAAATGTAAGAGGGAAAGGGTTGTGACTTTGACGGCACTTTTAGACTATCTACTTTGATTGTGGTGGTCATCTTCTTGTCTGTAGCTTTTTTGGTATCGATAGATTTTCATTTTATTTTGATATATTCGTGTGTAGGTGTTAATTTTGTTTTGGTATATTGGTGTGTAAATGTAACAACTACATATCATACGCAAATCTGATTTTATTTATTGTTTTGGTATGTTTGTATTTAGTCTTTAAAAATAACAATAATCTTTCCATGATCTGGACTTGAGATTTATTCATTAAATTTAGATTTAACGATTTGTTGATCCTATTAAACTTGTAACGATAAAGAGTGTTTAGTAAACTTTGCAATATGAAATACGACTCTTTTCTCCCAATTGATTTGCAGTCTCCATCATTGATTTAGACTCTCTATTAAGTAGAGCCAATTGATTTACAGTCTCCATCATTGATGAGGACTCTATTAAGTCGAGCTGATACATCAAAGATACTTTTGCATTTTTGTACCTCAGATTTACACTATTCCTACTAGTATGTCAATATGGGTCGCGAACGATGACATGAATCGAAAACGACACGAATTTCGCAAGGTTCGGGTTGGAAAAAATAGTGATCGTGTCGATTTTGGGTCACCCGAAATTGACACGGAAAAATTCGTATCGTGTTCGGATTTTGACCCGTAGAACCTGAACACGACACGAATTTTTCCGATCAATTTGAGGTCAAATGTCGTGTCAAATTCGTGTCAATTTCAGATCCAACCCGACTTTTGTCATTTCAGGTCAATTTCGTACCAGGTCAGATTTCGATTCGTGTCGTGTCACTGTTACGGATTCGTGTCTACAATATTCGTGTCGCGATTTCGAATCGTTTTCGTGTTACGGGTCATGTTCGGATTGGAGAAAATAAAATTTGATACGGTTCTAACATGACACGAATCCAACACGCAACACGAATTACCACCCTTAATTCCTACCGTACATAAGTTGTTACATCAATTGTAATTTATACCCATAGTTAGAGATTATTACCACACAATCATGAGATCTTTTTTATTATATTGTTCAATTTATAACTAATTTATAACTCATCGTAAAACTTGCTTAAATATATTATGTACTCAAATATATTATTGCATTAATTTGTAAAACTTACTAATTTTTGGTCTTCACGAATAAATGCGAAGAACATATTCCTTTTAAAAGTAATATTCGAAGATGGACTCTAGATTTGGGGTTAAAATCGATGCGTATGCGTTGTGGGTAAACAACGATAAATACAAATTCACCCTAAATTTGTAACTGCAGAATGATAATTTAGGTCCTAAATTTTAAATTTTCATTATTTACACTTCACAGTTACTAACTGGTGGTATTCATGAATAAATGCGAAGAACATATTCCTTCTAAGAGTAATATCAGAAGATGCTCTTTAGTTGGTGCTAAAATCGGTGCGAAAGCGTCGTGGGTTAACAACAATAAATATAAATACTCTAAATTTATCATTTAATGCTATTTTACGACCTAAATTTTTAATTTTCACAATTTCCACTTCACGCTTCCAAGTATATAATAATACAACCTAAATTTTTAATTTTCACAATTTCCACTTCTCGCTTACAAGTATATAATAATTTTTACCTTTAACAAAATTATTAATTTTTTAAAAAAAACTGATATATGATTATTACATGAATTAATAATTCATGATAGTAAATAATTATTTTTATATATTAATTAACAATCTAAATATAAATAAAATATCAATTTTTATTTAAAAAAATTATATTATTTATCAATAAAGTAAAAATTATTTTAGATTAATAAATTTAGATAATAAATTATCAAAATTAAAAATTCATATATAACTTATAACTCTATAATAAATTTATAATGTGCCATAACCAAAAAGCCCAAATACAATATGATTATTACATGAATTAATAATTCATCACAGTAAATAATTATTTTTATATATTAATTAACAATCTATATATAAATAAAATATCAATTTTTATTAAAAAAAATTATATTATTTATCAATAAAGTACAAATTATTTTAGATTAATAAATTTAGATAATAAATTATCAAAATTAAAAATCCAAATGCAAATTATAACTCTATAATAATTATAACTCTGTAATAAGTTTAAAGTGTACCAAAACCAAAAAGCCTAAATACAAAATGACAAGTAATTAACAGAGCTCTCAAAAAAATATCCAAGCATTTGTCAAAATTAAAGTTACAGTTAAATAAAGGGCAGCGAGTAAATTGGAGGAAAAAAAAACCAAGGAGTTCATAATTCATTTACAATAAACCCACAAATACAATGATTTGTTCCTCGATTGGTACGATCTTGTTCCATAACGAATCAACCAAAGATCTAAAAAAACCAAAAGAAAAAAAAAACACCAAGCAAGTTTCTATGTTCGGCGGTATACATATTTTTTTGGGAGATAAATTTTTGTTCAGCTGTTAAAAATATATTACAATACTGCAATATTACAAAATCATGCAATCAGTTAAAGACTGATCAAAATCTTCCAACGGTAGAAACAGCACTATCCAGAACAAAAGATTTAAACGACAGGTTAATGTATAGCACTAATCAAGATAAACAAGGAAGCGAAAACTCATAATTTCTTGGTAAAACCATCAGATCTGTGGCCACAAGGACAGAAGAAGATCAGAAATTGATGATAACGTCGAGAATGGTTCGGTGGGGTCCAGTGGCAGGAAGCGCAGAGCTCCCTTCAATCCAAAGAGAGATCGAAACTGAAGGGGGAGAAATTGAGCTCCTGAGGTATGCAAGCCATAGCCTATCATCTCATCTGATGTCGTTTCTTTCATATACATATAAAAAAGGAGATATATAGGACTATGGGATCCATAACCCAGCAGCACAATCCACCCAGTAAGATCCTTTTTTGGACTTCAAGGAGCTCTACTCCTCCCTTCGTTAACCCTACCTGTCTGTTATAATTTCTCATCAATTGAAAAATTATTACACAACAAAAATATACATATTTCTACATATATCGAATCTAGATCGGAGAACTAGTATATATCATAACCCTAACGATTTTGCTATAACTTTAAACACATAACTCAAAAGAAGTTAAAACTAAGGAAAGGGAAACGTTAGAGAGAGAGAGAGAGAGAGAGAGAGAGAGAGCTAGGTTAAGAAAATACCCTTCAAGTTCATCCTCCGAAAACAGATCTAACCAGTATGATTGCAACTCTTCAAGAAAATCATCTACAAGACTACAAATCTATAAAAAGAATCCGCACACACACAGATATATATATATATATATGTATATATAACTTAACCGCGGCTCGATGGAAGAACTTAACAAAGTAGAATAGGATTTTGTTTCAAACTGTAAAGAGACATGTTAAACCAACTCAAACTCAATTCAACTCTCTTACAAAAAAAAAAAATTTAATTAAAAAAAAGGACAATAAAAGAGAGGTCATATCTTATAGATCATCCAGTGGAGGAGAACGAATTTCGAAGAATATGTTAAATCAAAATAAGAACAAAAAAAAAAAAAGAATGAGCTTTAACTACGCCAAAATATGCGCAAGAACAAGAAATAAAAAGCATCACAAAAGTCTACTCTCAATAAAAAGCTTTTGGAATACGCCTTAACCTACCCTTCAAACCATGTTAGGGTCAGGAAACCAGAACCACCCAATTTTTTTTTTTTTTAATCAACAACTAAAATGATGTAGATTGATATAAAGGCGAAGGTGACAGGAGGGAGGGCAACTTTTATAGTGGGTTTAGCTGTGGGTGGTGAATTATGGTGGGTGGGGGTCGGCAGGGCCTGTTTTTCTATTTCCCAATAAAGAAAAATTGAAAAAAGAAAAAAGGAAGAGTCTTGGAGCGGTGGAGCCGGCTCTTCATAAGATTCCCTGATAATCACGTGCTTTGTTACCCACGATATGTTTCAGAAGTCATAACTCTACTGTTGTTTTGACTGTACTCTCTTTCATTGATGCAAGAGAGTGATACACTATGCACTAGGTCTCTCTTATCAAGAATACCAACAGTTCTTTTCTAATTTTCCTTTTTTTTTTTTTTTTTGATAATTTCTTACCTTTTGAATTTGGTAATTTCTAGAATTGTCAATTCTTTTGTTAACGTCCGATAAAAATTAGGGTCCGTTCGGACACCATAAATAAATGATAAAAAGACTATTTATTTATTTGTATTAAAAATTTTAAATTTAAAAAATTTATAATTTTTTTATTTTAATCAAACTAAAATATTTTTTATTTTAAACTACTCATAACGATTAAAAAAACAAGATAAGATTCATTTTATATTTTTTCCACACACATTTTAAATTTTTATGTTATTTTTTATATCATGTAATTTTTTCAAAATTTTTTCTTCTAAATGTATATTTTAAACTTAATTTTCAAAATATCATCTCTAACTGTTTTCTCAAAAAGATCCCTTAGCATATACTTGGTGTAAGAATGACAATGACGTGGGTTTGGCACATAACGATCTTCTCGTGTACTTACGCTACAAATTAAAATATTCTTTATGTCAGTCCTTATCGCAAGTTTAGAGTATCCGTATAATATCTCGTTTATCTGATTAGTTATTTTCATTCTTTATAAAACAATAGTGTAAAATATAAAACATACACATATATAAAAGGATTTTCAATTAAAATAAACGAACCCATAGTTTCCAATATATTATATTTTAATAAATTTATACATATTATAAAACATCATCCGTTAAATATAAAATTAGTATATAACTAACGAGAAATAGGGTTGGGGACCCTAAACTCATCCCCACTTTATAACTGACGACTTGTTAAACTTTTAACCCATTTATAATCCGAACCTGTTTAGACTAAATTTTTGCTATCGCATGCAAGACAGGACCGCATTGGACAATGAGTTAATGGGGAAAATTGTGATCCTTAGTTTGGTATGGTCAATTGAAAAAGTTCAACTCAATTTTTACCATCTTCTAAAAAGTCAACTCAATTTAACTAGTCATAATTTTAATTATAACTTATAAACTCAAAATTTAAAAGTTTATAACTTTGCATATACAAGTCTAAATGTAATAATTCTTTTAATTTTATTGAATTTTGATATGAATGAAATAAAATCCATACTGATATTTTTTAAATTAATCTCACTAAATTTTTTTATTTCAATTTTGTTTGGGGGGGTGTTGCCAATGGCACACTAGTGTCTATGGTTAAGGTAGAAAAGGGGGGAATAAAGTCCATTTTATCGTTGAATTTTAAATTAGTCTCACTTAATTTTTTTTAATTATCAAAATTTGAATTATTTTTTTAAAACATTTTTGTTAGAATTTATGTTAAAGAGTCAAATACAACGGAAAAAAGACAACATAATGCACTTTACTCTCTTCTTACATATTTTTTTTTTAAGCAAAATTCTAACAAACATGATTAAGTGGAACTAATTGAAAATTCAAAGATGGAGAGAGTTTTTAAAGTTCATCAAATCGTGATGTTTAAGGAATATAGATGAGAGTAATCCTAAAAAACCATTGATGTCCAACAAAAACCATAGCGTTCATTGTTGACATTTGACGACGATTTTACGCTTCGTTTGGTATGATAGAAAAGGAAATAATTGGTTGGAAGGAAAATTAGATGGAAAATGAAAATGTGTTTATTTGGTAGGAAGAAAAAAAAATGGAAAGAAAAATACGGTGGAAAAAAAATCTAGTGAAGCCCATCAAATTTTATCTATCTAACATTGGATGAAAAACAAAAATCCACTCTATATTAATTTAAATGACAATTTTGTTTCTATTCTTAAATTAAAATAATACAAATAAGTAGGTAGAACTTTTTTATTTTCTTTTTTTCCTTTCTACCAAATAAAGGAAAACTAAAATATTTTCTTTCACTTTCATTTTTTTCTTTCCCTCTTATTTTCTTTCCTTCCTACCAAACATTGGCTTATTGTTAGCATACAGATGTTTATCATGCTTTATTGAAGCGTATGTGACAATGGTTTTTCCAGACCATACCATTGTCAAAAGCTAATATTCCACAACGGGCTTTAGCTTTGTGCGAAATATTTTCAGCCATATTCAACAACATATTTCATGAAGCCCTCACTAAAGCCAATTGCTAATCCACTGTTGTAATTTTCATGTGTAGATCAGTTAGATAACTTGGATAGGATTTAATTTATCATTTTACCATTACTAAATATTTTCATTTTAGCAAATTATCCTTCATTGGTCACTCATTTAGCGTTTCATGTCGTGGAGGGAGAAATAGTGAAATGTTTGATAAGTATGAGTGTTAAATACCCTGACATGTTAAGCATTCGTTTATCCAGCCATTTCAAATTTAAGTTTTTCATATAAGTTTTTGTCTTTTTTTTTTTTAAAAGTCAATAAAAATTAGAACTAGTTTCTGAAAAATCAATCAACTATAGCCTATAAATTTTATTTTAAATCGATGCACCAAATGCATTCCAAGCCCCCGTTTAGTAAATCATCTTAAACTCAAATTTTTTATCTTAGTTTTTATTATTTTCTAAAAAGTCAACAAAAATTATAACTAGTTTTTAAAAAGTCAACCAATTTAAACTTAAAAATTTCAACTCAATCCGTTTCACCAAACGGACCCTAAGTTTTTGGGGTGTCAATTAAGACAACCTATTTTTTTGAAAATTAAGAATACGTTTGATTGAAGATGAAAATTTTAAATTGAAATTAATTGATTTTTAAAAGACTAGTTATAATTTTTATTAATTTTTTTAAAAAATAAAAACTAAAATAAAAAATTTTAATAGAATATGTTACTAAACTGAAGTTAAAATTAAAGGGTGTTTGGTGAATGAGTTTAGTTTAAGATTTTTAAAATTAATTAATAATAATTTTTTTAAAAAAATAAAAAATAAAATCATGATAAAAAAAATATAATTTAATTTAAAATAAATTTATAAATAAACACCCCTAATATAATAAAGAAGGGATGTAAAAGTGAAGGGATAAAGGCCTTTATATATTTTAGGAGCTTTTACGGTAACAGTCTCTTCTCTTGCATTATTGGATAGAAAATAATTTTAAATCATTGAATTAAATTTATAACAAATGTGATTAAAAAATACATAAATTTTAAGTTTTCGTTTAGTTTATCAGTTAAGTATAAAATTTTTAAATTAGTCTATATTTAACATTTAAATTTAACTCTAATTAAATTATATTTTTTATCTTATTTTTTATTTTTTTAAGTTAATAAAATTTTTAACTAATTTTAAAAAAATTAATAAATTCAAATTTAAAAATTTTATCTCATCTCAAACTTAATCCAAACATTAAACAAATTCTTAAAATTAACTGATTTTTTAAAAATTAATTATAAATTTTATTAATTTAAAAAAAATTAAAATTTCAAAATATATAATTTAATAAAAATTAAATTTAAATGTGAAACGAATCATAAACTTACAAAAGAAATAATACAAAACTGTCTAATCACGGTTAAAAAAGTAAATCCAAATACTCAGAATAATAAATAGTACATAGTACATGAAAAATAAAACGAAATTCGAGGTCCTTTTAATAAAAAATCATTTTTTTATACAAATATTTTTTTTTTTTCTGAGCAACAGGCGAATTAAGTTGTCTGACAAATGAAGCGGGTCTCGTCTCGAGAAATATGGGAAAAATTAAAGCTGGGCTCGGCGCAATGTGCAACGGATCTACTGGTCAGTACTTTTCGAGATCTAGCCCTAGATTTATGTGCTGTACTCCTCTGCATGAAGGTCCATGGAGAAACATATGTTTACCAGCCTAAAAAATTAAAAAAAGACGAATGATATGAGATAATCTTAAAAATGAGAATAAGAATATTTATGTTCGACATAAGGATTGTAATTTTTGAATTACAGGAAAGTCAATCCTACGGAATTTATTTTAACTTATTTTTAAGGTAATTTAAAATCCATCTAAATAAGATATTATTTAAATATCTGAAAAATCTCAGTACGAAAAACTCATTAAAAAAAACTCAACCAATCAGTAATCAACACCAAGACCATTGTTCACCACCAGTACAGCAAACCGCGCTCGCCGCCACCTTGTCGGATGTGACCGCCACCTCGCCGGAACTTTGTTGCAAACCCACCGGCACTCGTCGCTGCCCCACTACCCGTCGCATCACCGATCTCTCTGACAAGATCGGCCTCTCCACGCCGCCCCGAGCCCACCTTACAAAGGTCGCCATAACCACCCCACAAAGGTCGCAATCACATTGCTCCTCATCGCAGCGTCGCCGCTCCCCGCCCTGCGAAATCCACGTCCGCTCATCCCAGTGCCGTTGGGTCATTCTGCCCTGTGAAGCCCATCCCCATGCCCAGATCTGATAAGCTTGGAGAGGAGAGGAGTGAGAGAGAGCGAGAGGAAGAGAGGGAAAGAGACGGAGCAGATTTTTTTTTTTTTTCAATTATAATTGTAATTTTTGTTTTCTTGTTCCAATTTTAAAATTTTATTTTTCAAAACTCTCTCTCATAATCAACTATTTTTAGATTTAGTTTGTTTTAATATATAATTGATTTTACAAGGACAAATACAATACAAGTTTAAATTAGTCTCTAAATAATATTAAAAAAACGTATATCCTCTAGAAACAAAAGCCTAAAAAAATATAAGGTGTGAAATGGTAAGTTGATAATTATCTAATTTAATAAGATTAATTAGTTTTAAATTATTTAAATTAATTGATTTTATAAGAAAAATATATTATATTATCGTATATAAATAAATACAGTAAAATTATATTTTTAAAAATGTGAGAAAATGATATAGGTAGATCTAAATGTGATAATTCATGATATTTGAGAAATACAATTCGTACCGATTAACGCGTATCAAATGCCCTCTCATTGTTTAACTTATTAGACGGATTGACTTTTTCAATGGTGCGGTGAATATTTACTCGATTAAACGAATTTCTCAGTACACCTTGCCGTAGGATAATCTAATCGCACTGACAGCGAAGCACATCTGGTGCGCAGTTTAACAGATAGGCAGCGCACGAATTGGGAAAAAGCGGCAAATCTGATAACGTGCGCACTCTACAATGGGGACGACTGACGCGACAGCCAAGCATTAGTCGCCTAGTCGCATCAATGTCGCTTTACTCTATTCAAGTTCCAATCTTTATTCAACGAATAATTGAGTACGTTAAGATTTTAAAATAGCAAAAAAGAAAAAAAAAAAAAAAAAAAAAGAAAGAAAGAAAGAGAGAGAGAGAGAGTCGTAAAAATTAGTAGACTTTTGAATGTGTTATTGTATTTGTATTTGATATTGTTTTTGAATGACATACATGTAAATTTTTTTTTAAGCAATGAAGTCGACGTATTTAAATTAAGGTTTTGTTTGCCTTATCATCTCATTTCAACTCAAATTGTATTTTTTTTTTTTTTTTTAAAAAGTTTTTTATCTTTTTTGTTTTTTTAGAGTTTGTTTGGTTGATTAGTTTGAGTTGAAATATTTTAGTTGTAATAGTAAATTTTTTTGAATTTTCAGAAAAGACAAAAAATTTTTTAGGGGAAAATGATAAAAATTTTTTGAGAAAAAAAAAAAAAAAGTACAGTTTGAGTTGGAATAAGATGATGAGGCAAACAAAGCCTAAATATATGTCATTTATTTAGGCTTTGTTTGGTTACAAAGCTCAAACCTCAAGTTTGAATTAAAAATTGTCTTTTTCTGAAAAAAGTTTTTATTTTTTCTGAAAAAGTTTTTTGTCTTATCTAAAAAGTCAACAAAAATTATCATTACAACTTAAAAATCTTAACTCAAACTTACACATCAAACACCCCCTTAAATGTCGGGAATGTTTGGTTTCACAGTCATTTTAAACTAAATTGTACTTTTTTCATCATGATTTTTGTGTTTTTCTGAAAAAAAATTTTTTATCTTTTCTGAAAAAGCTTTTTGTCTTTTATGAAAAATTAGTATTGAAACTTATAAATCTTAAACTAAACTCATTCACCAAACACTCTTATATTTTTTATATTTACCTATATAAATTATCATATAGCATGTGTTTAGACGTTAATATTAAAAAGTAATGGCGTGGTTAAGAGAAATATATGTATTGAAATATGTTTATTCAAATGGTTATATTAGTGTTTGTATTAAAATTTATTTAAAAAGTTACGTATTTAAATACAAAACACTAAGGGGTGTTTAGAAAATGAGTTTAGTTTAAGATTTTTTAGTTTCAATACTAATTTTTATTGACTTTTAGAAAAAATAAAAAACTTTATCAGAAAAGATAAAAAACTTTTTCAGAAAAAGACAAAAACTGAGATGAAAAAGTACAGTTTAGTTTAAAATGAATTGTATTACCAAACATGCTCTAACTAACTCTAATAATGAAATGAAATATTATGGTATTACAAACTTAGTATAATTGAGAATATCATATTTACACAATAAATAATTAATTTACATGAAACATTATTTTATATACTAAAGGAGTGTAATTTTACTGTGTTTAAATTTACTCAGCCGGTTCTTTAGCTACAATTAACTACCGGTTTTGTCCTCATTTTAGCCAGTTGACGGTTTTGCCACTCTATTTATGCCTACCAGTTATTTTGCTACAGTTGTTTTCCTCTTTTGTCCCTATAACCCTAGGGTTTCCCTTTCTTCCTCCTCTCTGTCGCCGCCTCCTTCATTTTTCATTTTGTTCTTCCTCTCTCTCTCACTCCCTGTTGCTCTTTTTTTTTTTTTCCCTTCTTTTTGGTAGTTCTTTTTTTCTCCTCTTTGCCGACACCTCTCTTTATTATTGAATGTAATTTTTGGATTTTTCATTTTCTTCTTCTTCTTTCTTCGTCTCTTTGCCGTTTGTTTTTTTTTTTTTGGCGTTTTCGGCCAAAAACGCCGACAACCTTTTGTTGTGGTTACCTCTTGATGTTGTTGGATCTATATGTGCCATAAGGATAGAAAATCAATATTAGGGATTTTCTGTAAATATGACATTTTGATATTAATAAGAGGAAGTTATTCATGTTTAATAAGTTGTGTCCTATTTACTTTCATTTGTTGATTGTATGATTCTTTTGAGCAAACATAAAATACTCCTAGGCTGTTGGTAATATATCGAATTACCATATGTATACGGGGTATGCATAGAAGACGTAGTAATTTGATAACAGTCTAAATAAATAGTCCGCAATCAATGGAATAAGATTTGGGGATCTTATTCATGATAAGATTGTAAAGGTTGTCTATTTCCTTGGAGAGATGGTTTGTCTTGACCATCGGATAGGTTTCGAGTAGAAACTTTAATGTATACCAGTATTGAGGTATGACAATGGACTGGACCTAAAGTGTTAATTGATTCGGTTTAATAATTCCGTTTATAAGAATCAATGATACTTTGATTATCATCCTGCATTAATCTTAATCCTGAAATGATTACTTGAGTTCGTATCCATGACTTATGTACTTTGATGCACTAAAGGTGAGATACTGTTAATTCATGGTCAACATACTTGTGTTTTGGATACATGACTTATAGATGGAGAAATCAAGATTCATAGATACGGAATCCATAGCTATCTTAACGATAGTAAATGTTATCTACTTAAAGGTATTATTCGGGGATTGAAAGATAGTATAACAAGATCTTGGCCATCGGTTTACTTTGTGTTCTCAGGTGGTTTACCAATTGTATGGTTTTACAATTGGTGGTTCTTTCAATGGAGAATAATTGAACTTTAAGTTAAAATGATTGAAAAGGTAAAACGGAAAAAGTCCTTAATTCAATCATGGATAACATATGGGGATTAAGCAAGTGATGAATAAATCATGGAAGAAGCACTACGTGAGAGAGCTTTCGTAATACGGTATGTAAACAGGAGTTCAGCTTCAATCTTTTAGTGGAATAGTTTTGAAAGTTGATAATTGATGGATAATTAATCCGGGATTAATTTTTCACAATTATAGGAGCTTCTTTACATATTTCCATCTGGTCCCTCTATTAGCTCATATAGTTCCACGAAGCGTCTCGGGATTTGTTCCTAATGAGATCGGTAAATAGTAAATGGAATTTAGAAATGTCTATTAAGACATGGTACTCTCTAACATGCAATCCAGAAAGGATTGGACATGTGAAATTTGTAGACAAATGATTTGTCAACATGTGATTGGTTAATTTGAATTTTGAAAATAAGATTATGTTTGAATTTTGGAAAACAAAATTTTTCTCTCCTAATTAAAAGAGGTGCACGTTTTTTAATTGTGTAGAGGGAAGAGAATTTTGTTTCAAAAGTGTTTAAATATATTCCTAACATTAAATTATTAATTGGTTTAAATAATGGAGATTATTTCATGAATTTTTCTTTCCTAATTAAAGAGGTGCACGGTTTTTGTGAGGAAAGAAAATTTGAAATATTTCATTGATTTAAATTAATTAATATGGATAATATTTATGGAAAATATTTATTAAAATATATGAATCTTATTTAAATTCGAAAAGGTTTAAAAGAAGTTTGAATCTAGATAGGACTAGGATTTTTTGACTAGTCTAGATTCTTGATTTAAAGTTTGGACCACCAATCATGATTCATCTCTTAGTGTGGCCGAATTTTTGAGGTGTGATTTCCTCTTGAAAAATTGTTTTTAGGTTCAATGAATCTAGCCCTAAAGTTGTATGATCTTTTGGTTCAAAATTTATCTCGAAAAATAATTATTAATTATTTTTCAAAAAGGAGATAAATTTTGAAAATGATTGGAATACTATATAAAAGCTAGGAGTTCTTGAAAAACTATGATTTGATTTTATTATTTGGGAAAAACGTTTTTTAAATAAAGGGAAAAACAAATTTGTGTTAGTTCCACATCAAGAAATTCGGCTATCTTGTGAGAGAGAAAAAAAAAAAATTCCATTGAATCAAAACTGTGAGGAAGGTTAAACTGAGTGATAATTTTTCATAGAAGGTTAACCGGTTCTTGTTTTGTAGTTTTGAAAAAAGAAGTTGGATCAAATTCTCAACGAGGATCATCGGAATTGAGAAGGAGGGATCTAGACTTCAGAAAGTATTACCGGTCGCTTGAATTCATAGAATGTGTGTCCACACACACTCTGAGACGTGGAACTCGAGAATAGTAGAGAAGACACGTTGGTCAAACGCTCTAGCAATTCCGAATCCAAAAAATAAGGTACGCTTGATCATGAATTTAATTTATTGTTATATGCATCATGAGCTTCTTTTCCGGAAACGGCATAAAATTTTAAAACTTCCGCTGCGCCGTAACTCTGATACCGGATCCGATTTTTCCAACAATTGGTATCAGAGCCAACTCATGATCATGCATATAATATAAATTATTTGATCTAAATTTCTCTTTATGCATTAATGAAATATTTTAGAGAGTTGGCACTCTAGGTTTTATTTTGAGTATGTTAAATATATTATGAATGGATGTATGGATGAATGAATGCTTTATATTATTTTGATAATATATGATGCTTGTTCAATTTTGCCGGTCATGATTCCATAGAGGTTAGAATTTGTATCTAGGTTTTTCAAGTGTAATAGATGCGGTCTATTATCACCGCTAGGTCATTCTTTCAATTCCTAGAATTTTTGTAAGCCGGAAACGGCATAGGAATTTTTTTTGTAAAATTCGGGCTACAATGGATTCAAGGAGATTGAAGATGAACGAAGGTATGGAAATTTTCAAAGGATGTGATTTTTTTTTTTTGGTATTTTTTTCAATTAAAAAACGTTTTTTTTATAAAAAAAATCACAAGAATCTTTTGAAAATTTAATTTTCCAATGATATGTGATCTTTTAATTTGGAAATCAAAATTGAAAATTTAAATTTAAATTTAATTTAATGGATATTATTATGAATTTTAAAATTTTGTGATTTAAATTTGAGATTTGGAAATTTCAAATTTTAAATTTAAAATTTAATAAACCGGATTTTTAATTTAAATTTTGATATTTTGTAATTTTGATTAAAATTAAAAATCACATATAATCTTTTTGAAATTTAAAAAAATGTGACATTGGAGAAGGAAGACACATTGAAGAAGGATACAAGGCATGGATCTACAAATGAAGGCCGATATCTGTTTCGGTTAAATTTTTGTAAATTTTACAATTTTCTTTTCTCTAGGATGGAATCATGATCCACGGCTATTTACATATTTTGCAAACCATGGATGATGAGTTGCTAGCTGAATATGATATACTATTTCGTGATGTATTGATAACATGCCATATAGACTAGGGAGTGCCACTCAATAAATATTGTTTATGCATGAAAAACAAAAACCCTAATTTAAAAGATTGAGTGGGAGAAGGTTTTACACACTAAGACCTACAGCCTCCATCATTGGTCCAATAGTTACGCATGGTAGTGCCTACTACTCGGTTTGACCCGGGAGTTCCCTTCGGATAGGTATCTTACCTAGAGCGCACACTGATTTGGATTTCCGAAAGGATAATAATTTTGGGCATATTTTATGTTTAGATCACCCTCGGTGGCGGATGTAAAATATGGATTCAAAATTAGAAACGATGATTATACACTCATGTTACTTTATTTATTAACCCTCCCTCGAGGCTCTGTTATGTAAAGTAGTGGCCAAATAAACGATAGTTAATATATATTTAATGGAGTTTGCTCCATGATGAATATGTATTAATCGGAAGGGATTCATGTTCTTGGCTAGTTATTCTATGACTACCCCTCGGTAGCTTAGAAAGCGGTAGCTAGGAATTATCGTTGTAAGGTATGTGTTTTAAGGGTTTTACACATGAACATTTAGATTGCATATAGATCTTTTTGTTTCATTACAAAATCATATTTATAAACTGATAGGATGTTTGCTCGTACTTATTACATGTTTTCTTATTATAGATCAAAATAGTCAGCCATTTATCTGTGATACTTACGCAAAACAAATTAACTGACGAGAATTTTAATGACTGGAAAAGGAACTTACTTATCGTCCTAAACTTTGAGAAATACAGTTTTGTCCTAACCCAACCTAGACCACCTACGCCTGCGATCGATGCTCCTGATAGGGATTTTGTAGCGCTTGAGTGTTGGGACAATTCCAACCTACGTGCCATGTGTTATATACGGGCGAGCATGTCTAACGTGCTCCAGAAACAGCATGAGGAACATCA
The DNA here is from genome assembly GCA_025413485.1 of Ficus microcarpa. Lineage (NCBI taxonomy): Eukaryota > Viridiplantae > Streptophyta > Magnoliopsida > Rosales > Moraceae > Ficus > Ficus microcarpa. Next base: position 14,990,393 of record CM046380.1, on the reverse strand, counting down.
AACTGCTAGGCAGATCATGGATAACCTGGAGAATGTTTGGTGAACAAACTATCCAGGCTAAGACCGATGCTATCAAAGGTCTCATGAACTGCAGGCAGAAGGTTGGAACTCCCATCAAGGAGCACATGATGACAGTCATGGCTTATTTGTCTGAGCTCAGGCAAATGGGGCTGAGATCGATGCTGCAACTCAACTGGTTATGGTTTTCTAAACCTTATCCAAGGATTTCGATTTGTTTCAGGCATCCTACAACCTTAACCGGAAGGAGATGTCTTTAACGGAATTGATGAAAGAGTTGCAAGCCTTTGAGAACATTTTTAAGGGTTCTGGATCTAAGGCTGAGGCAAATTTGGCTGAACCTAGTTCGTCTGCTCCTAATCCCAAAAGGAAGAAGGAAAAGGGGAAGAACAAGGGGAACAAGCCTGCGGTGAATGCACCTGCTTCTAAGAAGTCTAAAAAGACTAAGAAGCGAAAGGTGGATCCCAAAAAGGCTAAGTGCTTTCACTGTGGGAAGAAAGGACATTTCAAGAAGGATTGCCGAGAATTCCTGGCTTTGCAAAAGCAGAAAGGTAATTTCAATGTCTTGTATCTTGAGGGTTGTTTAGTGGAAGAATCTACAAACAATTGGGTTATAGATTCTGGAGCTACTAACCATGTTTGTATTTCTCTACAGGGGTTCAAGGTAACGAGAAGTCTGCATGAGGAGGACTTTACGTTAAGAACCGGCGATGGGACGTTGGTGCGAGCTGAAGCAGTGGGAGAAGTGCATCTTTATTTTGATGAATTTAGGTTTATTGTTTTGAGACATTGTTTTTATGTTCCTAATTTTAAGAGGAACCTAATTTCGGTAGCTTGTTTAATTAAAGATTCTTATTCAGTTTCTTTTAATAATAAAGTTGTTATTAGGAAAAACAATTCTCTTATCTGTAATGGATGGATGCATGGAAATCTTTATTTTATCAAACCTAAGATGCACTCACTGCTTGATACAGAATTGGAAAAGAACTCTAAAAAACATAAGTCTTCTCACTCTAACAAATCATATCTTTGGCATTTACGACTTGGTCACATAAGCCTTAACAAAATTCAAAAGATGGTAAAAGATGAATGCCTTGACTTGTACGAGGTTAAACCTTGGCCACAATGCGAATCCTGTTTAGAAGGCAAGATGACTAAATGGCACTTTGCTGCGAAGGATAGTCGTGCCAAGAAACTTTTAGAACTTGTGCATACATATATTTGTGGTCCCATGAACAAAGAAGCACGTGGTGGGTATGAGTATTATATCACTTTTATTGATGATTACTCAAGGTATGGATATGTCTATTTGATGACCCGCAAAAGCGAAGCCTTTGACAAGTTCAAAGAGTTTCGGGCTGAAGCGGAGAAACAATTAGGCAAGTCCATTAAGACACTTCGATCGGATCGAGGTGGGGAATACCTATCGGATGAGTTCTTAGGATATTTGATAGAGAATGAGATACAATCCCAGTTGACTGCACCTGGTACTCCTCAACAGAATGGTGTAGCTGAGAGAAGGAATAGGACCCTATTGGATATGGTCCGGTCTATGATGAGTTACTCCACTTTACCTTTGTCATTTTGGGGGCACGCCATACAAACTGCATGCTATCTTCTGAATAACGTTCCCTCCAAATCGGTTCCTAAAACTCCTTACGAGTTATGGACGAGTAGGAAACCTAATTTGAATCATATTCGAATTTGGGGTTGTCCGGCACACGTCCTGGATAAGGAAGCGAAGAAATTGGAGTCACGATCAGAAATGTGCTTGTTTGTTGGCTATCCAAAAGGGACAAAAGGTGGTCTGTTCTATAATCCGAAGCAAAATAAAGTCTTTGTTTCAACACATGCAACATTCCTGGAGGAAAGTTACATGGAAGACTTTAAACCTCGTAGCAAAGTAGTGCTTGAGGAGATGACTTCGGGTTTGGATGTTCCTAAAGTCACAGAAAACCCTGTGGAAAAATCACTAAAGAATCAACAACCACAGGAGCTTCGTCGTAGTGGGAGGATTATCAGGGAACCTGAAAGGTACATGTTCAGTGGTGAAGTTTATGAAGCAGAATCCATAGAACATATTGATGATCCGGCTACGTACAAGGAAGCTATGGAGGATGTTGATTCTAGTCTTTGGCAAAAGGCTATGAACACCGAGATGGAATCTATGGATTCCAACAGGGTCTGGAAACTTGTAGACTTACCCCAAGGCATAAAACCGATTGGGTGTAAGTGGGTATACAAGAGGAAGAGAGGTGTGGATGGGAAAGTGGAAACTTTCAAGGCAAGACTTGTAGCGAAGGGCTATACGCAGAAAGAAGGAATCGACTATGAAGAAACCTTCTCGCCTGTAGCAATGCTTAAGTCAATCCACATTCTTTTATCCATTGCGGCTGCTTTCGATTATGAGATCTGGCAAATGGATGTCAAGACAGCTTTCTTGAATGGCTCTCTTGAGGAAGATATCTATATGATACAACCAGACGGATTCAAGGCAAAGGGCCAAGAAGACAAAGTATGCAAGTTGCTTAAATCCATTTATGGATTAAAGCAAGCATCTCGTTCTTGGAATATTAGGTTTGATCAAGCGATCAAAACTTATGGATTCGAACAAAACATTGATGAACCATGTGTTTATAAATATATCAAGAACGAGAAAGTGGTGTTCCTTGTACTTTGTGTGGATGATATATTGCTTATTGGAAACGATGTGGCAATATTATCATCTGTCAAAGTTTGGTTAGCCAAACAGTTTGACATGAAGGACTTAGGAGAAGCTAGTTATGTTCTTGGTATTCAACTCTTTAGAGATAGAAAGAACAAAACGATAGCACTCTCACAAGCTTTATACATCGATAAAGTACTTGAGAAGTTTTCAATGAAGGATTCCAAGAAAGGTGCTCAACCTTTCAGGATTGGAATCAAGCTTTCTAGAGATGACTGTCCCAAGACATCGGAAGAAAGGGAGCGTATGAAAAATGTACCTTATGCATCAGCGGTAGGTAGTCTTATGTACGCTATGTTATGCACTAGGCCTAAACATTTTTTTGCGGTTGGTATGGTAAGTCGATATCAGTCGAATCCGGGACCGAACCATTGGGCTGCGGTCAAGCATATACTCAAGTATCTACGGAGAATGAGGGATTATATGCTAGTGTATTCCGGTCAGGACCTTGTTTGTATAGGATATACAGATTCTGATTTTCAATCAGATCAGGATTCAAGGAAATCAACTTCAGGATCTGTCTTCACCCTTGGAGGTGGTGCCGTTGTGTGGAGGAGTGTTAAGCAATCTTGTATTGCTGACTCAACCATGGAAACCGAGTATGTGGCAGCCAGTGAGGCATCAAAGGAAGCGGTTTGGCTCCGCAGGTTCCTTAGTGACCTTGAGGTCGTTCCTGGTATGGATAAAGCTATGGTGCTCTACTGTGACAACAGTGCAGCAGTAGCTAATACCAAGGATCCTAGGCATCATAAGAGGAGTAAGTATATTGACAGAAAATATCACATTATCAGAGGCTTTGTTGAGAGTGGAAATGTGACGGTTTGCAAAATCGCATCGGAGGACGATCTTGCTGACCCATTCACGAAGACTTTGGTGGCCAGAAGATTCGAAGAACACGTCGAAGGCATGGGGATGCGTAATATGTCACATTTACTCGCTTAGGGCAAGTGGGAGATTGTTGGGATCTATATGTGCCCTAAGGATAGAAAATCAGTATTAGGGATTTTCTGTAAATATGACATTTTGATATTAATAAGAGGAAATTATTCATGTTTAATAAGTTGTGTTTTATTTACTTTCATTTGTTGATTGTATGATTATTTTGAGCAAACATAAAATACTTCTAGGCTGTTGGTAATATATCGAATTACCATATGTATACAGGGTATGCATAGAAGACGTGGTAATTTGATAACAGTCTAAATAAATAGTCTGTAATCAATGGAATAAGATTTGGGGATCTTATTCATGATAAGATTGTAAAGGTTGTCTACTTCCTTGGAGGGATTGTTTGTCTTGACCATCGGATAGATTCCGAGTAGAAACTTTAATGGATACCAGTATTGAAACTTTAATGTCTTGACCATCGGATAGATTTGGGGATCTTATTTACAGTATTGAAGTATGACATTGGACTGGACCTAAAGTGTTAATTAATTCAGTTTAATAATTCCGTTTATAAGAATCAATGATGCTTTGATTATCATCCTGCATTAATCTTAATCCTGAAATGATTACTTGAGTTCGTATCCATGACTTATATACTTTGATGCACTAAAGGTGAGACACAGTTAATTCATGGTCAACATACTTGTGTTTTGGGTGCATGACTTATGGATGGAGAAATCAAGATTTATAGATACGGAATCCATAGCTATCTTAACGATAGTAAATGTTATCTACTTAAAGGTATTATTCGAGGATTGAAAGATAGTATAACAAGATCTTGGCCATCAGTTTACTTTGTGTTCTCCGGTGGTTTGCCAATTGTATGGTTTTACAATTGGTGGTTCTTTCAATGGAGAATAATTGAACTTTAAGTTAAAATAATTGAAAAGGTAAAATGGAAAAAGTCCTTAATTCAATCATGGATAACATATGGGAATTAAGCAAGTGATGAATAAATCATGGAAGAAGCACAACGTGAGAGAGCTTTCGTAATACGGTATGTAAACAGGAGTTCAGCTTCAAACTTTTAGTGGAATAGTTTGAAAGTTGATAATTGATGGATAATTAATCTGGGATTAATTTTTCACAATTATAGGAGTCTCTTTACATATTTCCATCGGGTCCCTCTATTAGCTCATATAGTTCCACGAAGCATCTCGGGATTTGATCCTAATGAGATCGGTAAATAGTAAATGGAATTTAGAAATGTCTATTAAGACATGGTACTCTCTAACATGCAATCCAGAAATGATTGGACATGTGAAATTTGTAGACAAATGATTTGTCAATATGTGATTGGTTAATTTGAATTTTGAAAATAAGATTGTGTTTGAATTTTGGAAAACAAAATTTTTCTCTCATAATTAAAAGAGGTGCACGTTTTTTAATTGTGTAGAGTGAAAAAAATTTTGTTTCAAAATTGTTTAAATATATTTCTAACATTAAATTATTAATTGGTTTAAATAATGGAGATTATTTCATGGATTTTTCTTTCCCAATTAAAGAGGTGCACGGTTTTTGTAAGGAAAGAAAATTTGAAATATTTCATTGATTTAAATTAATTAATATGGATAATGTTTAGGGAAAATATTTATTAAAATATGTGAATCTTATTTAAATTCGAAAAGGTTTAAAAGAAGTTTGAATCTAGACAGGATTAGGATCTTTTGACTAGTCTAGATTCTTGATTTAAAATTTGAACCACCAATCATGATTTATCTCTTAGTGTGGCTGAATTTTTGAGGTGTGATTTCCTCTTGAAAAATTGTTTTTAGGTTCAATGAATCTAGCCCTAAAGTTGTATGATCTTTTGGTTCAAAATTTATCTAGAAAAATAATTATTAATTATTTTTCAAAAAGGAGATAAATTTTGAAAAGGATTGGAATACTATATAAAGGCTAGGAGTTCTTGAAAAACTATGATTTGATTTTATTATTTGGGAAAAACGTTTTTTAAATAAAGGGAAAAACAAATTTGTGTTAGTTCCACATCAAGAAATTCGGCTATCTTGTGAGAGAGAAAAAGAAAGAAAATTCCATTGAATCAAAACTGTGAGGAAGATTAAACCGAGTGATAATTTTTCATAGGAGGTTAACCGGTTCCTGTTTTGTAGTTTTGAATAAAGAAGTTGGATCAAATTTTCAACGAGGATCATCGGAATTGAGAAGGAGGGATCTAGACTTCGGAAAGTATTACCGGTCGCTTGAATTCATAGAACGTGTGCCCACACACACTCTGAGACGTGGAACTCGAGAATAGTAGAGAAGACACGTTGATCAAACGCTTTAGCAATTCCGGAATCAAGAAATAAGGTACGCTTAATTATGAATTTAATTTATTGTTATATGCATTATGAGCTTCTTTTCCGGAAACGGCATAAAATTTTAAAACTTCTGCTGCGCCGTAACTCTGATACCGGATCTGATTTTTCCAATAGGTGTTTTGGCATTTTTTGGTGTTTTCGTCTCACCGGTGACTATCTCTTGCTGTGGTTCCGATTTATTTCCATTTTGCATTTGCATTTTAAGTTTTTGGCCTCTATTTTTTTGGTTAGCTTTTTTATTATTTTTTATTATTTTTTAATTTTTATTTTTTATGGTGGTTTGATTGTTTTTCTATTTTCTGCATTTTTTGTTTCTACAACTATAGTTTGTGGGTATCGCAAAAAATGCTGACAACCTCTTCTTGTGGTTACCTCTTGGTTTTTTGCCGTTTTATGACGTTTTTGTTTCACCGGTGGCTACCTCTTGCTGTGGTTTCGATTTATCTTCCATTTTGAATTTGGATTTTAATTTTTTGGTCCCCTATTTTTTTGGTCAGGTTTTGGATTTTTGTTTCTAAGAATGTTGGATTTTTGATCTAAAATTTTTAAAACCGTAGTATGTGGGTATTTTCATTATCTTCATTCTTCATTTTTTCTTCGATGGTCTTCTTCTATTGTTCATGCAATGTTTTTTTCTTTTTTTTTTTTCTTCTGAGAACCTTGGATTTTCGATATGAAATTTTTTATTTTTGTTTATTGGTTAGTTAGGTTTTCTATTATTCGTCATTATTGTTCTCTGTTTTTTAGATTTCTATTTTTTTTCCCTCTCCTCTTAAATTTTTTGTTTTGTCCGAAACCCTAGATTTTGATTTTAGGGGTTTTAATTTTTTTTATTACTCATTTAGGGTTCTTTCCCTTTCGGTCTTTCATTAAGGTGTTGTTTTATTTCCTTTCAATTTTTTTCAGTCATCTTCTTCATTTTCTCATTTTCCCTGCCGTGCATGCATACAATGAAATAATTGAATTCTTTCATTTTGTAAATTGCAGTTGGTGTGATCCTAAGCTAGGCCGATTGGAACTATTGATGAGCATATTGAAGACTTTTTATCCGTCATGTTTGTATTTTCAAATTTTTGAGTTCCCCCCCTGGTATTATTTTCTTAATTTTCTGGATTTTTATTTATTTATTTTTAGTCTATATAAATTTGTGTAATGATTTATGGTTATATTATAGGATTTAGTTAGAATTGAATGAATTGTTAGGCTTTTCTGTTATTTGAATTTCTAATTTATTTAGATTGTTTCTATGTGATATAATTTGTTTTCGTTTTGTGTTTTCTCCTATATATTTGGTGCTTTTAGTTTAGTTTGTTTTAGTTGTAATAATTGTATTATCTGTTACAACTTCATAACTTGCAGTCTGAATACTCTGTTTCTTAGGATTTGTAGTATTTGTATATCTGAAGTATTTGTGATTTGCTTTATGTGAATTGTGTGCTGTGGGTACATTTATTTTTATCCATATACGTGTAAACATTTTATTACACCTGTTTTTAACCGACTCTTTACAGAGAGCCTTCTGGAAATTTTTAACCTATTTTTCACCTTCTTTATTACCTCTTTTCCATTTATTACATCTCCTTGTATTTTACTATTAGTATTCCCGTAATATCCTCTCAATTACTCCGTTTCAAAGCTTCTTCAATTTTGACTTCAAATATTTTATTCTCCTGTTTGTCATCTTATAAAAACTGATTGTTTTGGAATATTTGTTTATGTGGAAAACTTCTGTTTTCATTCAGGTATTACATTTGATGTTGTTTTTTTTTATTCTGCCAATTGTTTTCTTCACTAATTTTATATTTCATGTTTATTGATTTTTATATTCTTAGTACTAATTTTGGATTCATTTTATTGTCTGGATGTTTTTCTCCTTCTAAGTATGCCTGCCGCTTATATTGTTTATAGTGCTTTCACCTTTTTGTTTGTTTAACTCTATCTATGTTCTGTTTTTTTGTTCTCTGTCGTTGCCTACCTTTATTGTTAAAAGTTACTTTCGATTTTCCATCCTCCTCTTTGATTTAGTTTGTATTTTTTTCTTTCTTTCATTTCTGTTTTTTTCCCCCTCTAACAGAATATAAATGATTTTCTGTTTTGTTTACAAATCTTTTTTTAACGAATTTAAAAAAAAAAAAACTTTAACATGCTATGATGATCTCTAATTGGATATGTTATAATGCATATGCCAGATATATTATTTAGTTTGGTATATGTTTGTGAATATCATATTATTGATAGTATATGTTAAATGACTAATAAATATTATTTGATAGTTTTTATCGTTGCCGTAAATGTTTGGGAATTATATAATGTTTTCATTATTGTCATTCTGTTTCTTTTACTGAGTATGCCTACCAGTTATTTGTTTACGGTGGTTTTCTTTTTTTGTCCCTGTAATCCCAGGTCTCTTCCCTCTTCCTTCTCTCTGCCGTCGTCTCCCTTCATTTTTGAATGTTATGGGATTTTTAATTTCCCTCTTCCTTTCTCTCTCTCTCTCTCTGTTGCTCTTTTTTTTTTTCTTTCTTTCTTTATGGCTGTTCTGTTTTTCTGTGTTTGTAAAAATAGATATAAATATACTTCTATATTACTGTTTACTATGATTTATTTGATATTTACTTTATTGTCATTTTATTTTCTTTTACAATTTTTTCTTTTGATTTCTTCAATTTTTCGTCCTCAAATTTTAAGTTCCAAGTTATGATTTCAAAATCCTCTTCTTTGAATTTTTTTACATTGTCCACCGATTATTCCTCATTTTTTACTTTTGGTTTATATTGTTTAACCTACTTTTTTTTTTGTTCTGTTTTTGTTATTTTATTTTTGTTATTATTATTAATATTCTTTTCTTTGCGGTTATTCCCAAATATTTTATCTGGTAACTATTGAAAACGAAGTCGAATTATATTTTAGTTATTTTTTTTTTCAATACTCTTATGATACAAGAGATCTGAGCTGACTTTAATAATATTTAAAACCTTTTTTTATTTCAAGAGTTAATATCAATTTTTCTTCTATTTTTTATACTATCTATATATATTGGATTATATATTTGAATTTGTGGATGTGATTAAATATGTTATAAGTTTGTTACTTTTTTTGCTGCCAAAGTATTGTTCAAGAATTTTTTTTTTTTGTAATTAAATGTAGTTTTTTTTTCTTTAAATTACCCGGGTTTTTTTTTCCTTTTATTAAATTATTGAAGTCTTTAGATTTAAGATTGTTATATTTGTATGTAAATCTTTTCATTATTACAAGTCATTGTAATTTAAATTCATTGATGTCATTTTGTATATTTTTATTGCGAATTAATGTAATTTAAATTATTTGATGTAATTTTTTACATTTTGTATTCTTATAATGTAATGTTAAATTTTTATTTTATCTGTACTTTAATTTAATTTATATTTATGTTACAAGGAATAATTACTGTTGAAAAATGTAAATGACTTTGGTTAATTATCATTTAATTTACCAAAACATAAGTTTTTATCATTTTATTTTATCTTTACATCACCGTCCATAGCACGGGTATTAGACTCGTTTATACTATGTTGAATGACATATATTATTTTGGAAATTAAAAAATTTTTACAAAAAAATATTTGTCTCAACTTTTTCTATTATTTTTTTATTTTGAAAAAGAAAAACTATATTATTTTCAAATTTACTTGTACAGTACTCTTTTGGAGAAAAAAAAAAAGAAATCTTTTTGCAATATACTATTCCTAATACTATTTTTCTCATTCCAAACAACTTTTTGTTTTCATGTGTCTATTATTGAAAAGAAAAATTTTCTTGTTTTAAATGAGAACGTCTTTTCTTTTGAGAATAAGATAGTGTTTGAATGCATAAAAAATCTTCTTTTTGAAAATAAAAAATTGTTTGTTTTTTTCATTCTAAACAACTTTTTGTTCTCATGTGTCTATTTTCGAAAAGAATTTTTTTTTGTTTTAAATGAGAACGTCTTTTCTTTTGAGAATAAAATAGTATTTAGATATGTAAAAAAATTTTTTTTTGAAAACAAACAATTTTTGGAATGAGAAAAAATGGTTTTGGGAATAATATATTGTTAGAATATTTTAAAAAGATTCTTTTTTTTTTCCAAAAGGATATTGTACAAAGTAAATTTAAAATGAGATAATTTTTCTTTTTCAAAATAAAATAATGATAAAAAATTTGAGACAAACACTTTTTTATAAAAAATTTCCAATTTTAAAAATTGGATATGTCATCCAAACATAGGATTAAAGTTTTTGAAAACATAATTTTTTTATATGTAGGATGTAAATACTTAATTCTACGTAGAAAGCAAGAATATGTAAATCCTTGAAAATATGTAAATTTACTGGAAGTACCAGATTTATCGAGCTTACTATGTTAGTTGGATATTTACTAATAATTCTTTTATTTACCATTTTTTTAGATTTTTAGTTTGTGTTTGGTTCTTCGGTTGGAGATGAAATTTTTAAGTTGGAGTTCGTTAACTTTTCAAAAATTAATTATAAATTTTGTTGACTTTTCAGAAAAAAAATAAAAATAAAAATTGAGATGAAAAAATACAGTTTAGTTGGAGTTGAACTTAGTCAAACAAAATCTTAGAATCTGCTTGGTGGAACAATTTGAGTTGAAAATTTTAAGTTTGAGTTTGTTGATTTTTTAAAAACTAGTTATAATTTTTATTGACTTTTCAGAAAAATACAAAAACTGAGATGAAAATTTTGAGTTTAAGATGTAATGCTAATGGAGAATTAGTTTATCTTATATTACTGTTATTTATATTTAATAGGTGTAAAATAATATATTTACCATTTTATAAAAAATGTTTGGATAAATTGCTCATTTAGTTCATAAACTTAAATCTTGTACAACTTTAGTCCTTAAACTTTTTTCTTAACTAGAAAACCCTTAATTATTAAAATGTTACTACAATAGTCTTCTGCCTTAATTTTTTGATGGAATATGTTAGTAATTTGGTAAAAGTGGTGCTAACTACATGTTCTGTCAAAACTTTAATGAAAATGACCACTGTAACAACATTTTTAATAATTTATGATTATTCTAACTATGAAAAAAAGAATAGCCTTAAACTATTAAAATGTTATTGCAATAGTCCATTCCCGATAAATTTTAGATAGAATTCATTAGTAATTTGGTCAAAAAATGATGCTAACTATTAGATTCTGTCCAAAAATTAACATAAAGAACTATTGTAGTAACGTTTTAATAGTTTAGGGATATTCTAATTACGAAAAAATGTTTATGGATTAAAGTTGTATAAAGTTAAAAATTCAGTGATCAATCTAACAATTTACTAATTAATAATTAAATAACCACAAATTGAACCTCAAATCCCAAACTGAATAAACACTATTTTGAACCAGGGGCTAAAGCTAGACATATGTTTTAGTGAGGGTGCATAGCAAAACTTTTTTAAGAAGAAATAAATAACATCAATGTATAAAATTTAAGGGTAAAATTTTAGTGGGTGCTATTAAGAATTTTCAATTTATAATGGAATAAAGTTCAAAAATGATAAAAATTTTTAGGGTAGAGTTAAGTTTGTGGAGGTTTTATGAGAATTTTTAATATTTAATAGAGTGAAAAATCGAAAAGCTATTAAATTTTGGGGTAAAATACGAAAGAAAAAAAATTCAGTGGAGGATAGAGCCCCCGGTAAGCACCACCTCCCTCTGCCACTATTTTAAAGTCAAATGGAGTAAAAAAGATCCATTGTCGTCGTACATAAAGCTGCTATTGGAGAAAAGGTCTATCGCCACGATTCTCCGTTGCAACTGTCTCACAACTCATGATTCACGCTGTTGTTGGAACTTTCACCCTTGCAATTGTGGCTGTCGTAGATGAAACTATAGTCAGAGAAGATAGTGATGGGTTTTCAAGCGAAGGGAAGATGTTTGAGGGTATTTTAGGGTTTTCAAAATCATTTGAGCAAACTATGATATTAATTTCAATTTATGTTATCATTTTTCATTCCTCTATTAAAATATGCCGTTTTGCTAATTATTCTTACTTTTTAATTTTAGAAATTTTAGGTTTCGTTTGGTATTCATAAGTTTAACTCTAATTAAATTATATTTTTTCATCTCAATTTCAATCTTTTTCTGAAAGTCAATAAATGTTATAACTAATTTTTAAAAAGTTAACCAACCGCAACTTAAAATTTTCATCTCCAGTTAGTTTTCTGAATTATAATTGGTGGTTGGCTTTTTTATTTTTTTTTTTTTTTTTTTTAAGGTTTTAATGGGCAAATCTCCATATTGTACGGGAGCACAGGGTGGGCTTCATTACTTGGCATAGGCCCATGTCCTTATTTGCATTTGATGTGTGCATATGAGGGTGCACATCATGTGTACATGAAGCAGAGGTACACACAAAAATATATGTAACCTGCCTATTTGTTCGCTCTACACCATTCCGCCCTGTTATAGGCAGATTTTTGCAAAACTGCTATTCAAACGGATGGCGCGGTTGCGGTTTGAAGCTTTGGACTGCAGTTTGAAATTGCTCCGCCCGCCTAAAAGTTTTATACGTATTTTAATATATATATATATATATATACATATGAATATTTTCAATTTAAAATATTAAATAACACAAAATTCAAAAGTCTCATGATGTGGTTTGAGTTTCTAAAACACCATTGGCTTTTCATATTTACTAATTTTTAAAATCCCTTCCAATTCTCATTAATTGTCGTATCAATTATAATCTTTCATCTTCATCACTCTCAATTTACACTCTCGTTACCAAATGCCAACCTTATTTTCTCCTCTACTCTATATTTGTTCTAACTTTGGAATATAGGATGTTTCTTTGTTGAATTTTGGACTTTTAGATGTTGGATTATGTACGGATTGTGCTTTTAAATTATATGATGATCTTAGAGTTAAGTTTTTGCATTGACATACTTAACTCAAATTGTATTTACAATGATATTTTATCAACAAATACAAATATCAAACCGCCCAATATACCACCCAAGCCATTCGTCTTAAAAAAACCGCCTAAACCGTTTAAACTGCGGGTAGTTACAGTTTGGACTTTTTCATAATCTGCTTAAGAAACAAAACTGCCTAAACTGCCTGCCGTTCATCCACTAACATGAAGCACGCACACTAAGAATATGTTTGGTAGGAGGGATGTAAAAAGTTGGAGAGATAGAGAATGTGAAGGATGGAGAGAATGATAGGAATCTATCACACTGTTTGGTAAGAGGGAGGGAGTGTTAAAAGGATGAATGCTTGTTCTTGAACTAATTACTATATCATCCATTTATTATTTTGTTTTAAAAAAAACTGAGGACAAAGTTGTTTTTTCAATTGAAAATTGGAAGGAGAGCTTATATCCTTCTATTGATGCATTTTGGTGGACCCAGAGGGAGATAGTCTCCCTCCACCTCTCATTTCCCTCCTTATTTCCTTCTAACCAAATAATGGAGGATTATTTACATAAATGTCTAAATTGAAAACTATGATTTAAAATGTTCATTTTTCTTTTATTTACATGAATGTTTAAATTGATACTTATAAAAATTATATTATCCTTTCATCAAGAGTTTAAACTAAACAAATAAAGAATTGATTAAAAACTGAAAGAAAAAATCTCTGAAAAAATGTAAAACTAAACAAGTCTTTTATTAAAAAAAAAAAAGACCATTTTACTTGCTTTTCTTATAAAGAAAAAAAGATCATAACTGAAATTAGTTGTATGATACATGAAAAACAATAAGTATAATAAATAATTGGCAATTAAAATAAAATTCCCAATGAACATATAAAAAAAAATAGATGTTGTAAAGAAATATGAAACATTTTAAAACCTAAAAAAAAAAACATTATAATGATATAGTAATTATCATAAAGAAAAAGACATCAGCATGATATAGTAATACCATAAAGAAAAAAAGCATAGCACGTTTAAAAAAACATTATAATGTTATAGTAATTATCATAAAAAAAAAACAATTTCATCGCATATTTAAACTTTAGAAACTAACTATTAAAGTAATACCAATAACATTAAAAATAAATAAATTATCACAATAATGTTACAATTATCATAAAAAACTTAAATCATATTAAAAAAAATAGTTTTATAAGAAATCTAAATCATACTTAAAAAATATGTTTATAAAAAACCTTAATTATATTAATAAGCAATTATTAAATAAAGAACTAGGCGTTAAGATAAAGATACAATAATGATGAATGAAAAAGGAAAAAATATGAATCATCATGAAGGAAAATAATGTTAAATATAGTAAAAATGCAAAATAGTACTACAAGTATTTTTTTTAAATGGATAATTACGTAATACTATCAAAGAATGAACATATTTTAAAATGAGACTTTAAAAATAAATTTTTTGTGAAATTATTTCAACGGTGGAAGAAAGCTCTCCTTTCACCCGTCTCTCTCCCTCTAACCAAACACATTCCAAGTCAATGATTTTGTGTTCAATTTTAACTTTTTTCACATAAAATTTACTTAAGGCCATCTAGAACCTTTTTATGATAAAGGTATTGCATGAGGATATATTTATGATATTGGTTATTTTTTAGCCCTAAAATAATATTTTTGAAAATTAAAATTCTTGTTCTTCACATGACACCCGCTTTGGTTTGCTAACTAACCATGTTATGTCTCGGATTTCAGAATGTTATCATTTCAATTTTTTGTTTTTTGTTATCCAAATTAGTCATTCTATATGTAAACACATATTAAGAAGGTTTTTGTTTGAATATTGATAATGGTAATTTTTATTAATTTAGTATAACAGTTTACGTGTAACGTTAAATTAAAGTAATACTAAATTACAATATAAAATTTGAAACACAATAATACATAGAAAAATCAGATTTATGACCACACACAATATCAAAAATATCCATCCTCCTTCCTCCTCTCTAATTCTCTTTCTAACCTCAAATTTTACACACAAATATGTTATTAATAGTTAAAAATTTTTTATTAGAAAATTTTTTATTTTTTTTAAAAGTCCAAGGATTTATTAGAAAATCCAAGGATTCACCTATGAAAATTTTCTATCATTTATCATTGATAAGCATGTTTTGTACACGCAAATTAAGTACCTTAAAACTTACATGTAGTTGGTTTTCGAGAATTTTGTTAGCATTTAGCGTGCTTTTTGTTAATTACAGATTAGGAAAAATGGTGTTCATGATTAATTTGAAAGAAAATTTAGCATGCAAATATAGGAGTAGGAAGTTAGAACCCACTCTTTAGAGCATAGAGTGCTAGGATGCTAGAAAAGGCAGCTTTGAAATAAAGCATAGAGTGCCTAGGCATACAAAAGGAAGCAGCTCAACAGTGCAGTGGTAGCTGCCTTGAGCCAAAATACAGCATGTAGAGCACTGTGGCGGTCAAGCAACAGAGCCACGACTCTTAGGGGAGTTTGGCTCCCATTTCATCTCCATCTCATTTCAAATTTTTTTTTGTCTTTTTCTTAAAAAGTTTTTGTCTTTTTCCCAAAAAGTTTTTTGTCTTTTCTGAAAATTCAAAAAAATTTATTATTACAACTAAAATATTTCAACTCAAACTAACACACCAAACACCCCTAAAAGATAAATGCTCTAGACCAATTTCCAATGCTTCGAGCATTGCAACGCCCATGAGGTAGTGCCGATGTAATAATCCGATTTTTCAGACCGTTAAATAATTTACTTATTCTTAGGGTTTGTTTGGCAATAAGTTTAGTTTAAACTAAACTGTAATTTTTTCATCATGATTTTTGTCTTTTTTTGAAAATTTTTTTTATCTTTTCTGAAAAATTTTTTTGTCTTTTCTGAAAAATTACTATTGAAACTTAAAAATTTTAAACTAAACTCATTCACCAAACACCCCTTTAATTCATTTAGTCTTAACATTTATTTATGTTAGATTTAAAAAAAAAACATATATATTTTTTATACATACAGACAATACATGTACTTGAAAAGTTTAATAAAATAAAATTTTAACTAAGGAAATTAAAATTTCTAAATAATAAATATCATATTCAAATTCGCATGTAGATAATATTTAAAAAGCTATAACGTCATGTGAGTTAAAAAGAAAGACTCTAGAGTTTTTTTTTAGTAAAGTGCTCTTATTAGTTTAGTAGTATCAAAATATTAAAAATATAGTTGATACAAAATAATTTAAAAAGTCTAAATGTAAAAATTAAGTTCGTGGTGGTATCTCACTCGCTTCCTTAATCGCCGCTACACAGCTTCATCAGTCCAGAAAACATCTAAATGGCGGGTTACCTATCCGTATTACCTACAACATGAATACACACATATGAGCTTTCGCTCAATAAGTACAAACAATACCTCACAAAACAATTTTATAAAATCATATCATTATACGTAATAACATAAATATTCTAAAATGCATGTGATCTATTCGTGTTTAATTATGCTTCATTATATACATGTCTTGTCTATTTAAGAACCCCAATGTCATACCCATATGAGCGTAATCAATGGGGAATTGGGGGAGCAACTCTCTAACCACCTCCAAGGTCATAACTTATAACTTTCATACTTATCATATCCTCTCACTAATTAAAGGTTGGTACAATACTTATTACTATATTTCGTTGGTCTCATTCTTATTAATTGTGACAACGTGAAGATTTACATGTGACTATGCATATTTCATTATGACATATATATTTGTGAGGCATATCGATCATATTAGTACAACAGAAATTATGCATGTCAAATGCTTAATTAAAACAATACATATAACTTATATACATATCATATCATTAAGGCAAATCATAGCAAATATAGAGCATCAGCAAAGAAAAATTAAGGTGAGCTTAATAATATCTCATTATTAGATAGAATCATAGTTATATTACTTTATTTATTTATTTATTTATTTTATAAATTAAGGTGAGCTTAATTTATTTGTATCATAATTAATCTCAATGATTCATTCAATTAATTATTAAGTGTTAAATAAATTTATACAAATATTATTTAATTAATTTAATTTTAGTTAATTTAATTTAATTTAATTGATTGATTAATTAATTAATTAGGTAGTAATTAATTATTAATTTATTTAATTGAGTAATTATAATTAAATTACATAATTTTAATTGACTAATTAATAATTGTATCATTGATAATTTAATTATGTTACTTAAATATTCTTTCTTATATAATAATTATCAACTATTAATTCTCATATTAATAATTAATAATTAGATTATTTTAATAATTAATATTTGATTAATCTCTAATTAATTATCCATAGTTATATTAACAATTAAATCAATGATTAATAATCAATTAATCTCTACTTTGCTGGAAAAAATGGATCCAATATTAGAGTTACAGAACAACGGAAGTTTTAAAAAATTTAATGCCGATTCAGAAAAGAAGCTTATGATGTATATAACAATAAATTAAATACATGATCAAATGTACCTTGTTTCTCAGATTTTGGAATTGTTACAGCGTCGACTAACGTGTCTTCTCTACTATTCTCGAGTCCCCACATCTCAGAGTGTGTGTGGGCACATGTGCCATGAATCCAAGCGACTGGTAATTCTTCCAAAGTCTAGATCCCACTTTCTCAATCCTGATGTATCTCGTTGAGAATTTGATCTGGGTTCATTTTTCAAAACTACAAAACAGGAATCGGTTAATCTTCTATGAAAAATATCACTTGGCTTAACCTTCGTCACAGTTTCGATTCACTGAAAATTTCTCTCTTTTTCTCACACCCAAGAAAGATGAATTTTCTTAAGCACAAAAACCTAGTTTTTTATGTTTTTTTCTCTCTCCCAAAACCGTCCACTTTGAGTATAAGATGATGGATTGATTTTTTCAAGAACCCCTAGCCTTTATATAATACTCAAATCCTTTTTCAAAAAATATTTCCTACTTGAAAAATAATTAATAATTATTTTTTTGGATAATTTTTTGAACCAAACGATCATTCAAATTTCGGGTTAGATTCTTTAAACCTTATGGATGATTTTTTGCTACGAGACGGCTAAAAAATTTGTGCTCCACCTAATGTGGAGATTGATTAGTGGTTCAAATTTAAATCAAGAATTTAGACAAGTCAAAAAGTTGTAATCCTATCTAGATTCAAACTATTTTTAAACTTTTGAATTTAAATAAGATTCTCTTATTTAAATTTAAATAAATATTTTCCACAAATATTATCCCTATTTAATTAATTTAAATAAATAGAATATTTTAGATTTCCTCGATACCAAAAAACCGTGCACCATTTTTTAAGAAAAGAAAATTTGTCAAATAAGCTTTATTATTTAAATCAATTAATAATTTAATATTTAGAATATATTTAAATAATTTTGAAACAAAATCTTCTTCCCTCCATCCATTAAAAAACCGTCCACTATTTAGGAGAGAAAATTTTGTTTTCAAAAATTAAATAATTCAAATACAATCTTATTTTCAAAATTCAATTAACCAAAATAATTAACAAATAATTATTTTATTTTCAACTAATCAATTGTTGACAAATCACATTATTTTTCTGCATTAATTTCACATGTCCAATCCCTTTCCGGGATTGCATGTAAGAGAGTATCATATGTTAATAGACAATTTTAAATTCCCATTTAATTTACCGATCTCATTAGAAACAAATCTCGAGACGTTTCGTGGAACTTTATGAGCTAGTAGAGGGACCCGATGGAAATATGTAAAGATGCTCCTATAATTGTGAAAAAGTAATTCCGAATTAATTATTTATCAATTATCAACTTCGGGACTATTCCACTAAAAGTCTGAAATTGAACTCTCGTTTACATACCGTATTACAAAAGCACTTTAACGCAATGCTTCTTCCATGATTTTTTCATCGCTTATTTAATCCTCATATGTTATCCATGATTCAATTAAGGACTTTTTCCGTTTTACCTTTTCAATCATTTTAACTTAAAGTTTCATTATTCTCCATTTAAAGAACCATCAATTGTAAAGCCATACAATCGGTAAACCATCAGAAAACACAAAGTAAATCGATGACCAAGATCTTGTTATATTATCTTTCAATTTCCAAATAATACCTTTATGTAGATGACAAATACTATTGTTAAGATAGTTATGAATTCTGTATTTATGAATCTTGATTTCTCCATCCATAAGTCATATACCCAAAACACAAGTATATTGACTATCAATTATCAATATCTCACCTATAGTGGATCAAATTGCATAAGTCATACATGCAAACTCAAGTATTCATTTTAGGATAAAGATTAATGTAGGATGATAATCAAAGCGTCATTGATTCTTATAAACGGAATTATTAAATCGAATTAATTAACATCTTAGGTTCAGTCCAATGTCATATCTCAATATTGGTATACATTAAAGTTTCTACTCGAAACTTATCTAATGGTCAAGACGAACCATCCCTTTAAGGAAGTAGATAATCTTTATAATCTTATCATAAGTAAGATCCCCAAATCTCATTTCATCGATTGCGGACCATTTATTTAGACTGTTATCAAATTACCACGTCTTCTATGTATATATCATATACATATGGTAATTTGATATATTTCCAACAACCTAGAAGTATTTTATGTTTGCTCAAAATAATCATACAATCAATAAATAAAAGTAAATATGACACTACTTATTAAATACGAATAACCTCTTTTTATAAATATCAAAATGTTATATTTACAGAAAATCCCTAAAATTGATTTTTTATCCTTAGGGTGCATAAAGATCCCAACATAATTAATTATGTATTATAATTATATAGTTACTTAATATAATAATCTTACTAACATAGCTAAT
The DNA here is from genome assembly GCA_025413485.1 of Ficus microcarpa. NCBI lineage: Eukaryota > Viridiplantae > Streptophyta > Magnoliopsida > Rosales > Moraceae > Ficus > Ficus microcarpa. Next base: position 14,970,556 of record CM046380.1, on the reverse strand, counting down.
TATCGCTTATTAACTCTTATAATTAATTAATTACTTTATTAATTACTAATTAACTTTTTTAGCATAATTACATTTTGTTATATATTTATTAGTTTATTTCTTAATTAATTAACAATTAAGGTGACAATGAGTCACCTAAGTGTATACCTTCGATCTAGTACTAGGCTTGTAAGGCCCAAATCATATTAGTTATAATCATTTAGTTGGGCTAATGTTATCTCTTGGTGTATGTCCAGTAATCTTCTAATGTACTTTATCTCAGTCTATTTAAAAACTTACGATTTAACTTTACAAAATTAGGGTTTTCATATTATTTGATCATATATTTAACACCAACTTATTTTATAAATAAATATGTGCATATGTTATGACTTACCCTTGTATCATATTTTAACGTTTAATCGTTTTGTCAGTGTGGGATTTTAACTTGTAAGATTTATTTGAATTTGAGTATGATTTCATTTTGGACACTTGATGACTCGTTGGAAAGTTTGAAGTATCTAGTTTCTATCTTTGTAATTTGTTTTCCAAGATTTGAAGCATTTCAAATATTAATATGGACGTTTTCCTAAATGTCTTATGGTAAAATATCAGTTTATTAGATCATAATACAATATTATGTGATTCATTAAAATTTATATACATATCCGTTTTAAACACATGATAACTCATTTTGAAAATTAAGATGTCTACTGCATAGCTATGAAGTTATTTTCTTTAGTATTTGAGCATTTCGTACCGTAAACTTAGGTTTTGTTACTGTTGGTCTCACGTATATATCATATGTTTATATTTATGGATAAATTTAGAAAAATCATAACAATTTATTTACAAGTCTAAATAAAGCAAAAAATTTATTATTGGATAGCTTATCGTGTCTAGTTCATACAATAAGAATTTTTTTGTAAAAATTATGGTTTACGATCCAAAATATACAAAATCCGTGGCTAGTATAGGGTTTCAGCAAAAACTCTATATTTGTGGTCCAAATTTGTAAAATTCACCAAAAACTACACATTTATCCGTTTGAGGCGCATGATACCTTGTTGGAAAGCTTAAAGAATCTAGATTTCAGATCTATAACTTATAGTCCAAAGTTTTAAGAATAATGGGTTCGGAGTATATAAAACTCGTAGCTAAACTGTACCCTAGGGTTCCTTTTCTCTCTAATTTTGTATCACAATTTCAAATACACATAACTTTAAATATATGAAAACAAACTAAGTGATTTCAAAGCCTAAAATGAAGCTTAGCCTTTGTAGAATCTTATCATATAATTTTTTTTTTTCATATCAAAGTTTCTAATGCATGCCATATTACTATAACACCCATAAGCTCTAACAAAGTTTGTAGATCTTACCGAAATGCTCAGTGGATCCTTTAAGATCTTGGACCTCCAAAGTTCTTCTCAAAACCTTGTTATAGGTAAGAAGAAGTCTAACATTAAGATTTTAATTAAACATCATGCTTTAGTTATCCAAAAATGACTAAAACACAAAGAATACCACTAGATTACCTCTAATAACACGTCCTCTAACTCTGCTTCATACTTCTTCGAACTTGGTAACAGGGTTGCTTGGAGCTTGAAAATGGAAGGAGGAGGGTGCTACAGGGGTGTTGGAGATGGAGAATAGTGTTGGTGGTTTTGTTTTGTTTGTTTGTTTGTTTGTTTGTTTGTTTGTTTGTTTGTTTTTTTTTTTGAGCTTGGTGATGACTAGAAAAGCTAGGGTTTTTGAGCTTAGCATATGTGAGAATAAAATGAGATGTTGGGGGCTTGTTTTTAGTCAATATTTGTTTTAAAGAAGTTGTATTTTGAGAGGTAAAAATGGAAAATTTGGCTAATTCTCTCCTTGCATTGCTGCCACTTAAGAGAGGGAGTTGGTGTGAAAATTTTGTTCAACAAAGTATGAGACAATGGCACTTTCACTTGTCCTTTTTTTGTGTCATTTTGCCAAAATAAGTCATGACATCTCTTACATTAAGTTGCATGCATGCATCACTTTCTTTGTTTTATTTTTCTCATTTGTTCAAATTTCTTCTTGCTTTTGATCACACAAATTCCTTCTTGCTTTTGATCACACAAATTCGGATCTCCCCTTTCATTTGCCATTTTTGTTTTCCTCATTTGTTCAAATTTCTTCTTGCTCTTGATCACACAAATCTGGATCTCCCCTTTCATTTTCCATTTTTTATTTTCTTTTTTCTTTCTTCTAATTTTTCCACCTTCATCAAAGGTTGTCATTCTTATTCTTGTCCATTTGATCTTTCATCACACCAATCCTTATCTTAAGCTCTCATTGGTTACCTATCATCCAAAACTTAGTCATTGATTTGCCTTGGATTCTTTAATATAAAATCTACACTATTAATTTCAAATCTAAGCACAGTTTTTTTTATCAATCTTCCACTTTAGATTTTCTAAGAGTAAATCCTAATTATTCATCTCCTATCTATATGACAAATTAATTTTTCCAATCATATTCTCAATATTTAAATATTGATATGACCAAAATAAATACTAAAGTTATCAAATTAACCTATTAATAATAGTTAGGGTTCCTTAAAAAAAAAAAAAAAACATTTGCCCTCTAGTACAACATAATAAATTTTTCATATAAATTTATATGCCGTTCAACTCATCTTCTATGTATCTATAATTTCTCATTTAAGTAGAGAAACTCTTCATTATTAGATCATCGATGTGATTATACCGATGATATATATAAAATCATTCATGATATTGAAATATGATATTCATCAAAATAATTAATTAAAAGTATAATAATAAAGGAAATCCATGATAATAATTCATAAAATCAAGTTTATGAATTTCTATGGTTTCATAGCCGAGGCAGTCGTTTGTAAGAATTCAAATTTCAAAAGTCTGATTTTTCAAGAAAGATTCCCGTTTTTATCTCATAACTCAAGCCTATAAATATAACGTTCTAAGGTCAATTGGGGGTTTTTTGCGCAGCATGCATGAAAGTGAAGAGAGAGAGAATACAATGTGGAAATAAAAAGATCATTGTACGATTTGAATACAGAATGGCTCAATTTGACTTCAAAAGTTCTAGTTTTCTTTTCCTTTTTCCTTCATATTTAAGACAACGATTGGAAATTTATTTTATTTAATTATGTTTTAAGTTTATTTTTTAGGGCAACAGTGTAGCCATGTTATAAATATTTAAATTCCTCTTAGTTTTGATTAAGTGTTATTATATTCCAATTCTATGTTAAGTTTTTTAATTTATGCTTAATGCTTGTGATTGTTTTACAAAATTTTTATTGTCTTGGTAGTTAGTTTGAGATTGACAAGTGATAATTAAATATACCCATAATTGAAATACTACGAGATTGTCATAATATAGAGATATTTATAAACTTATATAGTGTTTAATAGATTTCTAGTGCTTAATAAATCATGATAGGTTTAGAATTTCAGACCGAGAGATGATAACTGGCTAATTATGATAAATTGTTAATATGCTTGAAAAATATTAATAATTAATTTAGATAAATTCAATTGATTAATTGAATTAGGGAATTCAAATATGATTAATTCGTTGAATTGGAAACCCTAGAGTCTTTACCTATTGATTTTTCATCTAAATTATTTTTCTTACTTTTGATTTTTGTTTAGTATTTTGAGTTCTTAATTAAAATTCCCTTTCAATTATTCAAATAAAATTAAAGTTATCATAATTTTAGTACTTAATAAACAACAGTTCTCGTAAGAATGATATTTTATTTACTACTTCATTATTTGTTCAATAGCATACACTTGCGTTATAATTTTCACAACAATAATCTTTTAAAAACTCTGTTATAAACTTTAAAAGTACTTATAAAATATAGCATGTTATATGCAATAATGTTTCTAAAATAATCTCCTGTGGCATAATCCAAATTGGAGGCTGTCTGAACATTTTCTTACGAGCACTTGAATCTATATTGAAATGCAATTTGAAACGCTGCTATCAACTTCTAATATACTCAAATCATAAATAGAGGAAATACTTTCCACAAAGAGGCTATCATCATCAAGAGTGAAATATACACAATTTAGATGACATCCAACAAAATTAAAAGCTAAGACTGCTATAGACGAATTATCACCCAAGAATAGTGAAAACATCATGAAAACTTTCTATCGAAACCCATTTTGCCTCTATTTTATTGTTTATTTTGTTATTTCTATGTGTACATCCTTTTATTGATAAACGGTTACATAACTTTAATTACTTTTAACTTTTAGTTCCCCTCTTATTGTTAAAATGTAACATAACCATGATATAGCAATAAAAATTTAGGAAATCTTCTGATATAGCAAGGCTACATAAGAAAGTCTCGAAAGTGGCCCAAGAATCGGGGGAGGGGGCGGGGGGAAGAGAGAAAAAAAAACTATTTTAGGGGATATTATTTATGAAATCAATCCTTTTGAAATTCCTATGCCGGCCTCCAAATAGCCAGTGACTTGACATTAATAGTTGTACAAACTACTGCATTTAAATTTAACTTGATAAGAAAGAATAGGACTTTTAAGGAAATTGTAGTAAATAGTATTTTTATAAAAAATTATAATAAATAGTAACATTTTAAAATATTTAGAGTAAGTAACATATTACAGGTAAATGAAAAATTTATTAAGTAAATGATATATTTACAAAAGGTAAATAATCACTTATCTAATAAACATAATATTAATAAATAATTTATTTGATTCATTTGCTATTTAGTTCAAATATTTTAAAATTTTACTATTTACTTTAATTATTTTTTAAAACTGCTATGTATTTTTTTCCTCCTAGAATTTAAGTCGGTTTAATTTATCAGCTAAACAAAATTAAGAAGAATTTGGTCACTGTCGCACTAGAAGGGGCACACATTGAAAGGGACTAAATACCTGACTATAAATTGGCTAAAACATTTGAAAAGAAAGCTTTATTAATTAGATATATCAAAAGCTCTGTAATTGACATTTGTGTCCTTTACCAATTATAAAATGTTGAAAGAGAGAATACGTTCGCGGGAAAGGACAACACAGAAGACAAACCCGAAAACCTTTCCTAACTACTCTAATATAAGCTAAAATGATGGTTCACAATTTCTCTTTGAATCAATTTCACCTATGCCCTGTTTATTCTCACAGTGTGTCATGAATTTCAAAAACTTTCAAATTTCTTTTTGAATTAGCTCCATTAACCAATTTTGTCTAAATTTCCGTTAAAAATAGAACCAAAAAAAAAAAAAAAGATAGGATTTTTTTTTTTTTTTGCTGAATAAAAACTAAAAAAAAGATAGGAATTAGCTCTATTAATCAATTTTATTGAAATTTCGGTAAAAAATAAACAAAAAAAGATAGGATTTTTTTTAGGCTGAATAAAATTAAAAAGATAGGAATTAGTCTCGCTATTAGAATCTATTTGAAACAAACAGAAAAATGTAACTTGACCACACTTATCCCATTTTTTTCATATGTTTTGAATGTATATTGTGATAGAAAAGACCAAGCAGGACTAATTTTAAATCCAATAAATAAAGGAGCGTTTAAAGTTAAAAAGGAAAAAAATTAAAAAAACCTCTGAAATTGAGGAGGCATATGTGAGAATAATAAACATTTGTAAGGCGATTACTAATTTGATAATAACATGTGATTGCATGTATAGTTTAGTGATAATTATACATCTGACTCAATCAGAAAGTATAAAGTTTGAATCCCCAATATCCAAATTTCATATATATTCATAAATTACTCTTAGGTCCGGCAGCCGAACATGTAGTTGTTGTAACTTTTTAATAAATAACTTGCTATAATTAGTTGACTTGTAACTTTAAATAAAGGTATGTATAATATTGTACAATTTAGTATTTATTGAAGCGGGTTGCTATAATAATGTAAAAAAAAAAAAAAAAAAGTTACAAATCAAACTGACGAATAAGAGAGTATACTTACTTATATTAAACAATATATAGAAATGAAAAATTTATTTACTGTTTTCGTCTAAAATGATTTGTTTTGAACGAAGCCTCACTTTCTTTGCTTTATTGTCCTTTGTTTGTTTTTTTTTTTTTTTTGGGTCTAAAATTCATTTTATTTCATTTTGATCATTTTTTTTTTTTTTTGCATATTGGTCTATTTTTTCATTTTAGTTATTTTATCTTTTGGTCTTTTTTTCATGCCTCTTTTTTTGACCTTTTACTTTTGAGTCCTTTGTTATTTTTAGTCTATTATTATTTTTATTTTGGTCCTTTTTTTATTGGTCTACATTTTTTTTTTTCATTTTAGTTCATTTATCTATTTAGTATTTTTTTTTCTTCCCTCTTTTTTTTAATTGTTTTTATTTTTCATCATATGCTTTTTTTTCTTTGGTCTAATTGTTTTTTTATTTTTGGTCATTTTTCCATATTTGTCATTTTTATTATTGGTTTTAGTCATTTTTTCTTTTTGGTCCTTTTTTCATGATAGTCCATTTGTTGGTTTTCGTTTACTTTTTTATTTAAATTCTTAAATGTGTCTAATTAAATTAGTTATTCTTTTAACTTTCCCTTGTTCAGATAAATTTTCTAAAAAATGTCCAATTATCAAGATGAATACGCATATGCATAACATATATTTTCAACTAATTTCTGTATATATATATATATATATATATTGAGTAGTTTCAATGATTACTCTTTTTTTATAACTATAAATGGTTTCAAATAAAATTATTAAAAGAAGTGCATTCCTTAATTACATTTGATGATGTGATATTTTATCGTAACTTGCTATTATAGGTTAAGCAACCTGCTAATCTTTAAATATAATTAAATATATTTTATTTTTTAAATATGAGTAATCTATATGTGAAATGTATATTAGGGATTTAAAAAAAAAAAAAAGAAATGTATATTATCGAAGGACTTAAGAATTCTTTAGTCAATATTTGAGATTTACCATGTTCAAGTATATTTTCTCATTTCCAAAAAAATAAAAAATAAAAAATAAAAAATAAAAAAAGGGTACGTATGTTCACGGGGGAAAAAAAAGAAGAAGAAATGGTATAGCTTTTTCTGCTCTGAAAAGGAGAGGGAATGAGTAGTCTCTCTCTCTCTCTCTCTCTCTCTCTCTCTCTCTCCCCTTCTTGCAATGGCTTTCGTTTTGCAGGTCCAGTTGTTCCTTCCTTGTTGGGGATTGAAAATTAAAAATAGAATAAAGAAGAAGAGACGTAAACGTTAACTGTAGAGCCGTGAGTTTTTTCTTAATTAATATTTTATTTAAATGGAAATGAAATTAGAAATGGAAAAAAGCAATGTCAGTAAGTATTCAATAAGTTTCTCATCATTAATTTCTCATCCAAATTACATTTAACGAGCTCTTTAAGTTTCATATTCATTAATTGTCATTAAAGTTTTTTTTATCAATTACTCAATTTGTTACAACCATTCGATCAATATTATATGACTAAAATACTATAAATAGATAAATACGAGAGTAATAATTGAAAATTCTTCCATATAAATATATATATATATATATATTATTAAACTTCAGACAAATACCTAAATTAAGTTGTAGTTCACTTAGAGACTCATTTTCTGTCAACCTCCTAAGTCACTAATTTTATTAATGAAAAATAAAGTTAAAAAAAAAAAAAGAGAGAGAAGGAAGAATCAACAAGACGGGGGACGAAGCACAGGAGCAAAACACAAAAATATTTCAACAAGACTTTATTATTACACTAGAACTTCAATAATTGTACTAGTTATGTTGACAAAACATTAAATAACTATCATTGCTTTCTTTAATTTGGTTTCTAACCCAATTGGTGTCGTGTATGCATGTAGGGTATGATAAGTAGGAGAAATTTATAGAACTTTTAACTAATAATTTCGCTTTCATCTCACTTGGATGTTTTTTGTTTGTACCGAAAGAAAATTGATTAAGATAGGAACCGTACGTTTATATTCATTTTTTATCCTGAGAGATTTCTTTATATGAGAATGCATTTGCAAATGATACATACTTTATTCACATTATTAAACATTATTAAAAGTTGCAAGATTTGTTAAATTCCAGATTTACCCTTTTTATGTGATTCTCTAGATCTCATGATTTTCCTCCTTCCTCTCCCTCTCTCTCTCAACTAGCATATCTCATCTCTCTATCCAGCATATCTCATCTAGATTGCTATCTATTAATTAACTCATCTTGCACTATACTCTCAACTCATATTTACTAAAATAATAATAATAATAATAAAAATATAAAAGATCAACAAAAGCATCCTAGAGAAACAACCCAAGAAGGGAAAAATTCCCTAGCTAATAGCTCAAAGAGAACATTACCTAACTAAAATCTCAAACTCAACATAAATAAATACTACACAACAGAAAACAATTCTTTTTATTCTCAAAACATTTCTAAACTTGTCCTAGGACTCTGAAATCTTTAGCTCAGTTAACCTTTTGTAATCTATAAACTCAGCAAATTTCATAACAAGAACTATATGAGCGAAAACTCAGTAAGTATACCATACACCTTTTTCACCATAAAAGTAATCATCAATAACTTTAGCTTTAAGGCCCTTTGGTATGATGCTAATCTCATATTATTAGAACCCTTTCTAATTCTGAGTGACCCTTTTGTTGGAACTCTTTTCTCAAGGATTCTTCATTTGTATTAGTTCTAATATTCGTGAGATTTCACACCATATGTAAAATAATAATTTCTTAAGTGTCCGTTTGGTAAAACGGTTTGAATTAAAATTTTTATGTTTGAATTTGTTGACTTTTTAAAAACAGTTATAATTTTTGTTGACTTTTCAGAAAAAGATAAAAACTGAGATGAAAATTTTGAGTTTAAGATGATTTGTCAAATGGAGACTAAATTTCTTGAAAGCATGGCAATAATAATAACCTGACTGAAAACTTTCTTTAAAATGTATTATTGTTCAAGTAATGCGGTGAAATGCATACTTACCTAAATTAAGCTGCTTGTTAGAGAATTAAATTAAGGCTTCCATATATATGTAATTATATTATTTTTTCCTTCTCCTTTTTCTTTTCCTTCTTCTTACTACTACTCACGTACATATTTGTTATGCTTAGAATTTCATGCAACTTCTCAACTAATGATGCTTTCAACAAGCTACAGACTATCCTAATTATGCAAGATATATTAAGTGAGCAGCAAGGTCACCATGTAAATAAAATAAGCTTATTAATAGATAATGTCGCAAAAGATGTCAAATATATTTTGCCTTAGTGTACAAATCCTAACAGAACCACCCCTCAAAACTTGCTAGTCTCTTATTCACCCCACTCCAGAATACAGACCATATATATATATATATATATTTTTTTTTTTTCCCCTAAATCATAGCAAAGAAAATTATGGGTTCGTTTAGTAGTTGGTTGACTTTTTAAAAATTAATTATAAATTTTGTTGATTTTTCAGAAAAAGATAAAAATTGGGATGAAAAAGTATAGTGTAGTTGGAGTTAAATCTGGATGCCAAATATAAGCTACAAAAACATACAAAAGACAGGAAAGGTGCGAAATCCTCAAGTTTATATCGATAGTTCATCTTTTCAGGAGGGTTGAGAATGCTACATTTTAAAATTTGAGATCCATATTGAGACAAAACACCATAATTCAGGGACTTTTGGGGAAAAAAAAAATCATGAGACCTATTATTGTAATTTGCTTGCTAAAATTTAAATATAAATTTAATAGTCGCTTGTACGAGAGTATGTCATGGTAAGGTTATATATAATGACCTTAATCGTAGTGTGAGGAATGCGTTTAGAAAGAAAGAT
>CM046380.1:14934205-14955205 GCA_025413485.1 Ficus microcarpa | reverse complement strand
TATAAAGATAACTAGTAAATGCACCTGAAAGTTGGAGTTCTTGCTGTAGCTAAAATCACCGCTTCCACCATTCACTGTACATGTTTTCCCCCCTGCTACTGCCATTGTCTTTCTTTTATAATTAAGTCTCTGTTTTCTCTCTGATCTGATGAACAAAAACTACACCACCAAAGGCCTTTATATACATTTATTTGGCGGCTCTTACTTTTCTACAGATCAAATATATTATACATATACTATGAATTTGGAAAAGTACAAGCTTTATTTTAATATAGTTGTTGTTACTTTAACGGGATTCCTTCCCCGCGTAATTGACGAAAAACTTCTGTTTTCTCATTTAATATTTGAATTAAAAATTATTAATGAGTGACAAATTCAATTGCTAGAAGGAACAACGACTACCTTTGGAAAAGTCTTCCGTTTAACATTTTGGAACAACACATGTTATGTGGCAACTATTTAGGAATCAAATGTATCAAATTGTCATCTAGTTAAAGTCACGTTTGCTTTAAAGGAATAACTTTGACCGGCTATCTAATGAAAAGTTGACCTTTTATTTTTTTTTCCTAAAACAAAAAGAAGAGGACCAGGAACGACTAGTGTTAGCATATCTCTTAAGCATGTTACCAAAAGAGCTCTCATACATTGACAGAAATATCCACTGAACGAAAAGACTATATCCCTCAAAGAAAAGCGTGTCACTGTAGCCATATTTGTGGACATGTGTTTTGATTGTAAAGTTATCTTTTTTCACAGAGAGAGAGAGGGAAAAAAAAAAAAAAAAGGAGAACTTTTTTGTACTTTGCTACTATCCTTCTTTACAGTTAGAAAGAAAAAAGAAAAAGAAAAAGAAAAGCTTCCTTAGAAAGGATTTATAAGAAAAATGATCTTTTTTAAAGTAATTTTTTAATAAATGTCTAAATTTTTTTATCTTTTTTTTTTTTTTTTTCAATTCAAGAAAATAATCGTTTTTCAAATAATGCCCCTAGTTATGTCAACGAGAAGGGATTGTACCTATAGTCCCTCTAAGACTCTGTGTGTTCACCAAATATACCACAGTGGAGATTAGCATGTCTTTTCTTTTATGATCCACACTTATCTTACTGTCTGAGAATTATATTGATTTGCTTTTTTAGGAATTTTGAGAGTTAATAAAATGGATCTTATATATATAGATATAAATAGCTCTAATAACAACATATAAGTTCATTATCAAACTCAAATAACGGTGAAATAGTTCACAACTCAAATAGAGCACTTTTTTTAGCACAAGAGTAAAAAATGTAAAAATAACAAACATGACGTGCTTAAAAAAGAATATACCCGCAAGAGAAATTACAGCAAATAGATTATTTTTTAAAAATTTTAAAATAAATAATATATTTTTATGATGAATACTTTATTTACAAGCAAACTTACGATAAAATTCTGCAAAGTCAAGTGGTCCGAGGAGGAAAAAAAATATTTACTTGTCGACAGTCTTCTACGCCTTCTTCTTCTTTTTTTGTAATGGATTGACAGTCAACTTTCAATATGGTGAATAGATGTTTCATATCAACAAATATAAATATATATATATATATATATACATTTTTTTTAAGAGAGAGATTGAATCAATAAATACTTGAATCAACTTTCAATTATTACTTTTTTTTTTTAACTAGCAATTTGCAAATTTTGGGCCGTTTGGTTGGAGTTCGAATTTCATGGGTACATTAGTTTAAAAACATATGTTTGATTGAAATGTAAATTAGAAATGAATATATTATATGAATTAGTGTAAAAATTTGAAATATATTCAAAAAAATATGCAATATGAATTTTGTTTTGTTTCTCTGATCGTTGTGAGTAATTAAAAATAATTATCTCATTTGAGTTGACATATAAAAGTTATGAATTTTTAAAGTTTAAATTTTATAAAAATGAAAGAGAAAGTAAGGGAGATGTGAGCTTGGAAGTTTTGTAACGAAACCTTCAAAAATTCCGTTTAATGGGCCTTTTATGTTTTTTTTTTTTTTTAATTTTTTCCCCCACTCAGACCTACCTTCAACACATCAAAACCTACATGGTAAACCACATGTCTTCTCTGATAGGGCGTTTGGAGCATACACTCCTGTCAGAATTTTCTAATTTTTTTTTTTATCTTTTTCTCAAATATTAAATTAATTTTACAATTCATAATTCCAAACTTTCTTAGTAAATTAATTTTACAATTCATAATTCCAAACTTTCTTTTTCATTTTTAAGAAACTTAAAACTTTAAAAATACATAACTTTTCTAGTTAAGGCCGTGATTTTTTTTTTTTTTAAATTGCATATGACAACGAGAGGCACACTGCAATATTTTTCTTTTTTTCTGAACTCATTTCATGTTTTTAGATTTTTTTTAACTATCACATTTCATTTTCAACCAAATAAACGCACAATTCTAAACATTCACTCATTTCCAACCAAAATATTTTCAAAACTCTAACTGGAGTATTGTTCCAAACGTCCCACAATCTATTTGAAAAAAAAAAAAAAATCCAGAGCTGTTAAGACTTTTTTCTCAACCAAAAAAAAAAATGGAGAGAATACGTACGTGTGTGTTGCCCTAGAGCTCTTGATGAGGAAAAACACTTGCACATAAAATTGACTAGTTCAAGACCTTAGATGTTTCATATATAAATATTTTGATGGCCATCACTTTCTAATTCCTTAGAGTTGCAATACAACTCTATCACTTCACAAGTCAGTCCTTATACATTTAATTGTTTGGGTTGCTGGTGATGGTCTTTGGATTGGTGGGCCACTTTCTTTTCGGCCATTTCCTGAGTCTTTGGACAATATTTGAATTAAAAATTAAAAAAATGAGTGACAAATTCAATTGCAAGAAGGAACAACGACTACTTTTGGAAAAGTCTTCCGTTTAACATTTTGGAACAACAGGTGTTGTCATTGTGTGATAACTAGTTAGGAATCAAATGTCTCAAATGGACATCTAGATAAAGTAAAGTTTGATTTAAAGGATTAACTTTGACCGGTTATCTAATGAAAGGTTGACCTTCCTTTTTTTTTTTTTTTTTTTTTTAACTAAAATGAAAAGCCCTGGAGGAGAACCAGGGATGACTAGGGTTAAAATATCCTCCAAGCATGCTATCAAGAGAACTCTCATATAGTGACAGAAATGCTCGCTGAACGAACAGATCTATCCCTCAAAGAAAAATGCTTCACTCTAGCAATATTTGTGGACATGTGTTCTGATTTTTCAGAGAGAGAGAGAGAAAAAAAAAAAAAAAAAAAAGAGAGGAACTTTCTTCTTCTTCTTCTTTTTTTTTTTTTTTTTTTTTTTTGCTTTGCTACCATTCTTCTTTACGGTTAAAAAAAAAAAAAAAATTCCTTATAAAGGATTTATAAGAAAATTGATCCTTTTAAAAGTGATTTTTTAATAAACATCTACTTTTTTTTTCAATTCAGGAAAATAATCATTTTTCAAATAATGTCCCTTGTTATGTCTCCAAGAAGGGATTGTATCTATAGTCCGTCCAAGACTCTGTGTGCACTGAACATACCATAGTGTAGATTAGCATATCTTTTCTTTTATGATCTGCACTTATCTTACAGTCTGAGAATTATCTTTGCTTTTTAGAAATTTTAGGAGTTAATAAAATGGACAATATATATATATAGCTCTAATAACAACATATAAGTTCATTATCAAACTCAAATAAAGGTGAAATAGTTCACAACTCAAATAGAGCACCTTTTTCAATATATGTGAAGAGATATTCTCATATCAACAAACATAATATATATATATATATATATATTAATTGAAAGAGGGAGATTGAAACAACAAATACTTGAATCAACTTTCAATTATTAACTTTTGTTTTTGTTTTTGTTTTTGTTTTTTTTTTTTTTACTAGCAATTTGCAAATTTTGGGCTGTTTGAAATATGCAGGTTGGAGTTGGAACTTCATGGGTACGTTGGTTTAAAACATTTGTTTGATTGAAATGTGAATTAGAAATGAACTATAATATATGAATTAGTATAAAAATTTGAAATGTATTAAAAAAAATATAAAAGATGAATCTTATTTCGTTTCTCTTATTATTGTGAAGCAATTAAAAATATTCATCTCATTTTGAGTTGAATATGAAAGTTATGCACTTTTAAAATTTAAATTTTGTAAAAATGAAGAGAAAGGAAGGGAGATGTGAACTTGGAAGTTTTGTAATTAAACCTACAAAAATTCCGTCTAATGGGCCCTTCATTATTATTTTTTTTTTCCACTCAGAACCTACCCTCAACACACCAAACCCTACATAATAAACCACATGTCTTCTCTGAGAGGGCATTTGGAGCATACACTTTATAGGAATTTTTTAAAAAAAAATTTATCTTTTTTTCAAAAAGTAAATTAATTTTATTGTTCATAGTTCCAAATTCTCCTTTTCATTTTTAAGTGGGCGTTTGGCAAACCAGCCTAAGCTGGGTTTTTTCAGTTCGGTTTGAACTGAACTTGTTTGGTGTGTCCATCCCTCTTCAATTGGTATCTGGACCGTTGCACAGTAAACCCAAATGGGTTTACTGTGCAACCTCTGTTCTCTGCAGGGTGGGTTCTTCACGCCTTCATCTGCTCCTTTGAGTGTCTCTCGAGTTCCTCCCCCCATGCACCCATGTGCCTCGGTCAGTCTCGTTGGCAGCCTTCGACCCCCTTCCCTAGCAAGCATCTGCGGCATAGCAGGAGGTCTCTTCACTGCGATTGGAGGAGCCAGGCTGCTTGGATCTGAAGAGAGCCGAGAATCCATGGCAGCCCAAGGAGGAAAGTCCATTGGAGTTGTAGTACTCATTACAGGGCTCGAACGCCAAGCAAGAGCTCATCAGACCCTGAAACTTCGATCCACACAGCGAAGGAATCAACCCCGCAGACGTCGTCGTCGTGAATTCGCCACCCAGGGTCCGGCATTTGGCCTCGACTCTTCGGCGCCGGGCCCACCTGTTGAGCCTCCGGGAGGATGAGGAGAAAGACGGTGCTGGCGCCGGCGACGGCGAGTGGTCGCCGCCGCAAGTGGCCGACATGCAAGCCGCCACGAGCCACGTGCAGAGCGGCGATGCAAATGAGGAGGCCGCCATGGAAGGAGAAGAGCAAGAAGAACAAGAAAAAGGGGGTGGGAAAAGAACGAAATAGGAGATGACCCAGATGAGAAAAAAGCAACAAAAAAAAAAAAAAAGGGAAGGTGGATTCAAAATCGGAATCTGTAGAGGACAATGCGGGAGAGAAGCCGGGAATGGAGAAATGGGTTTGGAGAGAGAGTGAAGAAGAAGGAGAAGAAGAAGAGGAGGAGAGAGGTGAGGAAGGGAATGGAAGAAGGTGGTCGCATTCGATCTCTATTTCTCTTTCTCCTTCTCTCTCTCTCTCTCTTGCTTGGTTTCTTTGTCTGTTTCTTTCTCTATATAGCGATGGTGTATTATGATAGCAGATGGTGTTTCTTTGTGTTGGCAAAATATTGTACCATTAATTATGAATGGTTTTTTATCATTCTTTACTGAACAAGAATAACTTTTTGTGTTGTTCTCATTTATGGTTATGTGATTTTTTGTAAAAAATATGTAAATTTTTTTCCAAAATTGATCAAGTGTTATTAATTACGTGTATTAACATTTTTCAATTTTCCTCGTTAAAAACTACAGTAAAATGTTAAATAAATTCATTCATTCATTCAGTTCAGATTTTTAACATCCAAACAGGGCCCTTGTTTTTTTTTTTTTTTTTTTTAAATTTCACCTTACACCAAACACTCAACTCAACTTAAACTTTCAACTCAAACTTTTTTACCAAACACTCAACTCAACTTAAACTTTTCAACTCAAACTTTTTACCAAACACTCATCTTTTAAACTCAACTTATCTTAACTCATTTTAAACTTCAAACTACCAACTTAAACTCTTCTACCAAACTCCCCCTAAGAAACTCAAACTTTAAAAGTTTAACATAGTCATTTTTTAGATTATAATTCAAAACACAAACCAATTTAACGCATAAGAAACAAATAAAATCAAAGAACAAGCAGCATTACCTAAGATCTGTATCTGATCTAAGCTAAAACGAGGTTGGATGCAGAATGGGAAGAGCTACAAGTGGACTAGATAAGCTGCAACCTTCTTCAACTATGGATAAGAATAGAGAGGGTGAGTTGAATAAAGTGAACAAGGATGGGAAAGATTTGTTGGACTTAACGTAAAATAGCTGAGCTCAGATCTTCAACAATGGTGAAGAGAGAGTATGTGAGGCTAGAGTGAGAGGAAAACGAGGGAAAAATTGAGATATAGAAAGTGTAACAACCTGACTTTTCAGCCCGTTAACTAACTTATTTATTCTTATTTAATTTAGTCTTAACACTTATTTACATTTGGTTTTGAAAATATAGAATTTTTTTTTTTATATAAAACTAAATTTACTAAAATTTTTAACTGAAGGAATTGAAAACTTCTAGATGATGAATATCTTATTCGAATTTATATTTAGATAATACTTTAAAAGCTATAACTTCATGTAATTTAAAAGTAAAGAGTTTAAAATCTTTTTCCCGTAAAGTGTTCATACTAATTTAGTAGTACCAAAACATTGGAACAAAGTCATAAATAATAGTTCGATACAAATAATTTAAGAAGTCTAAATATAGAAATTAAATTCGTGGCTGGTATCCTCACTCCCTTCCTTCATCGCCTCTGCACAACTTCTTATGTCCATAAGAATATCTAAGTAATAGGACTGCTTACCCGTATTACCTACAGCACGAATACACACATATGAGCTTTAACTCAGCAAATACAAATAATATCTCACAAAATATTTTTATCAATAAATCATGTCATCGCATGTAATATCATGAATACTAAAAAAATATTTATGATCTATGTGTGTTCCATTATGCTTCATTATATACATTTCTTATCTATTTAAGGGCTTCCAATGTCATATGCATATGCGCGCAACTATGAGAAGTTGGGCAAGCGACCCTCTAACAACTTCTAAGGTCATAACTTATAATTTTGATTCTTATCACATCGTCTCACTAATTGGAGTTAGTACGACACTTAATCCTATCTTTTGTTAGCCTCATTCTTATTATTTGTGACAACATATCGGTTTACATGTCACTATACAAACATCATTACGGCATATATATATATATATCTGTGAGGCATGTTGATCATATCAGTGTAAGAGAAATTATGTACTTTAAATATTTAATTAATGCAATACGTATGACTCATATACTCATCACTTCATCAAGGCAAATCATAGAAAAATATAGAATATCAATAACGAAAAATATTTTGTTTCATATTATAAGTGAGGTTTGTACTTACTTGTTTTATGTTATTAAACTTCTGGAGTTGTATCTCTTACTTCGCACATTTGAGGAATTGTCATGATTTAATCATATCTCATTATTAGACATAATCTTAATTACATTACTTTATTCATTTATTTATTTATTTTATATACTAAAGTGAGCT
The DNA here is from genome assembly GCA_025413485.1 of Ficus microcarpa. Lineage (NCBI taxonomy): Eukaryota > Viridiplantae > Streptophyta > Magnoliopsida > Rosales > Moraceae > Ficus > Ficus microcarpa. The sequence continues at coordinate 14,947,694 of CM046380.1, read as the reverse complement.
TAATTTACTTATATCATAATTAACTTTAATAATTAATTCATATTAATTATTAAGTGTTAAAATAAATTTCTTCTAATTATTCACTAATTAATTAATTTTATTTTTTTAATTTAATTGATTAATTAATTAATTAACATTTAATTAGGTAGTAGTTAATTATTACTTTATTTAATTTAGTAATTATTATTAAATTACATAATTTTTATTGACTTACTAATAATTATATTGTTAATAATTTAATTATGTTACTTAAATATTCTTTCTTATATAATAATGAATTAATTATTAATTCTGATATTAATAATTAATAATTTGATTAATCTAATAAATATTTGATTAATCTCTAGTTAATCAATCATCCTTATTTGATGATTATATTAATGATTAACAATTAATTAATCTCTAATTAATCTTGTATTATAATTATGTACTTATTCAACATAACGATCTTAATTATCATTTACTAACTATTATAATTAATTAATTAATTATTAATTAATTAATTACTTTATTAATTACATTTGATTATGAATTTACTAATTAATTAATTAATTAATCAATCAATCAAGGTGACAAAGAATAACTTAAGTGTATACTGTGACGCCCCCTTACTACGTATGGCCGTCACGCCTTACATACTTACTTACTTACCTAAAAATTAGGGATATATTTTTTTTTTGAAACATACTTATAAAACATTTGTCTTTAGTAATACATCATTCCTACTTAAGTAAACGTTACTTAAGGTCTTTGGTTCCAAAATACCACTACGCATAGTTTCCGCAAATCTTTTGATAAGTAAAGAAGTTTTGTATATAAGCATGGGGCCGACCCACCTGACACCCACGCGGGGCCGACCGCGTGGATGCGGGGTGCCGGAACCGTCACCTTCATACATAACTTACTTTACTTTGAAAATGCGGAATAAAATTTTTTTTTCTTCGACTTACTTTTTTTTTTTTTTTTTTTTAAACTTCTTTTGAACATCGTTTTAAAACTTTCTTTGAACTTTATAATTTGGATTTCATTTTAAAATCTTGACTTGAAACCCATACACTAAAATTGTGCATCGTACTTTGAACATTTCATAAATACATAAATTAGACTCTGATTCCTTATGAACAAGGAGATTACAAGTCTACAAAATTTCGGGTCTTACATATACTTCACATCTATTATTCGACTTGAGTGTTTCATAATATTAACTTAGGTTTTGTTATTGTCGATTCCACCATTGAACTACAAGTCGAGATTCATGGGTGAGCTTAAAAAAATCATAATAATTTACTTATAAGTCCAAATAAGACTAAAGATATGTAATTGGAAAGCTTATAATGTTTATTTTTTATATGATAAGAACAGTTTTATACAAAGTTAAAGTTTACTAACTCGAAAAATACAAAACCCGTTACTATTATAAGATTCCAACAAGGATTTTCGATTCGTAGTCTAAATTTTTAAAATTCACCAAAAATTACACATTTATCCGTTCAAGGCGTATGATACATTGTTGGAAAGCTTAAAGAATCTAGTTTTTAAATCTATAACTTATAACCCAAAATTTTGAGTCTAAAGGGTTCGGAGTATAGAAAACCCGTTGCTAGGCTGTGTCCCAGAGGTGCATTTTCTCTCTAATTTTATGTCATAACTTCAAATGCACATAACTTTAAACATATAAAAGCAAATCAAGCGATTCCAAAGTCTAAAATGAAACTTATCCTTTGCAGAATCTTAATATATAATTTATTTTTCATACTAAAGTTTCTAATTTCTAACGCATGCTATATCACCACGACAACTAAAACTTCAACAAAGTTCATAGATCTTACCGAAATGCTCCGGGGATCCTTTAAGATCTCGAACCTCCTAAGTTCTTCTCAAAACTTTTTCCTAGGTAAGAAGAAGTCTAAAATTAAGATTATGACTAAACATCATGCTTTAGTTCTCCAAAAATGACTAAAACACAAAGAATACCACTAGGTTACCTCTAGTAAAACATCATCTAACTCCGTTTCTCATTTATTCGATCTTAGTGACGGGGTTTCTTAGAGCTTGAAAATGGAGGAAGGAAGGTGCTTGGGGGTGATGGAGATGGAAAATATTGTTGGTGGTTCTTCTTTTTGTTTTGAGCTTGGTGGTGGCTAGGAAAGCTAGGTTTTTTGAGTTTTAACTAGTGTGAGAATAAAATGAGGTGTTGAGTGCTTGTTCTTAGCCAACTTTTACCTTAAGAGAGTTGTATTTTGAGGGGTAAAATTAGAAAATTTTTGGCTGATTTCTTCCTTCACTGCCGCCACTTCAAAGGAGGGTTTTTGGAGTGAAAATTTGGCTTAACAAAGTGGAGACAAGGGGTCACTTTCACGTGTCTCTTCCGGGGGTCAACTTGCCAAAATAAACCATGTTATCTCTTACAGGAAGTTGCATACATGCACCATTTTCCCTTTCTCTCATTTGTTCAACTTTCCTCTTGCTTTTTGACCTAAAATCCAGATTTTCCCCTTGGCTTCTCATTTTTTTATTTTTTTTTATTTCTTCCAATTCCCACTATTAATCCAAGGTTGTCATCCTTATTCTCATCCATTAGATATTCCATCACACCAATCTTTATCTTAAGCTTTCATTGGTTACTTATCATCCAAAGTTTGGCCATTGATTTGCCTAGGATTTTTTAAAATGAAATCTACACCATTGATTTCAAACTTAAGCACAATTCTTGATTAATCTTCCACCTTTGGATTTTCTAAGAGTAAATATTAATCACTCATTTTCTATCTATATGACACATTAATTTTCCAATCATACTCCCAAAGCTTAACTATTGGTATGATCAAAAATAAATATTAAGATTATTAAATTCACCTACAAATAAAAATCGGGATCCTTTTCAAAAATAAACATTATCTCTCTAATATGGCATAATAAATTTTTCATATAAATTTATGTGTCGTTCAACTCATTTTTTATATATTTAAAATTTCTAATTTAAATAGAGAAACTCAATATTGTTAAATCATTGACATAATTACACTGATGATACATATACAATCTTTCATGATCTCGAAATTGGTATTCATCAAAATAATTCATTAGAAGTATACTAATAAAGGAAATCTATAATAATAGTTCATGAATCAAGTTTATGAATTTCTAGGATATTATAGAAAGATGATTTATATATTATGGGTTTTTGGGGGGGGGGGGTGATGGAAAAGTGGCCAAAATGTAGAGTTTAGGATTGGTTGAGGGCATTTCTAACTTTTTACAGTCACTTCAATTGATGGTGATGACATGGCAGTACTAACAATGAAAAGAAACAAAAAAGATATTAGTTTTAATATTATTTTTCCCACATATGCAATTTTTGAAATTAACCCAAATAAAAATAACAAAAGCCTAAATTTTTATTGAGAAAAATATTTGTCAAATCTTGCATTTGAACCAAAAGCAACTCCAAACAAACGTTTGGAAATGAAGGTGCCCCCAAAGGGCACAATATTCACTCTTCTATCCATTTGTTCAATTCCACCTCAAATAATGTTACAACACATTAATTAAAATATCATATAATTAAAATATCATATTAAATTAATTAAAATACTATGTCAGTTAACTAATTGAAATGTTTTACAATTAGAATATGGTATTACATCAATTAAAATACTATGTTAGTGTTTTTGCTTTTTTGTTTTTGACTAAAAAGAAGGATCTAGTGGTGGTCATCATTTCCCATTTTTTGCTCTCCTGCAGGCAAGTTTTACACTTCCCTAAGTTGGTAAGGGATTCGAACCCCCGACCTCCAGATTAGTGAGATCCTAAGATTGTCTCCCGTGCCAACTTATCCACTCATGTGAGGTCTAAATACTATGTTAGTCATATGTATGGCATGGTATTATTAGAAAGATAAAAAATATTACTATATAGATACATATGTATGTATGTATATTTAAATAAAGGATGTACGAACCAAATATGCATAATGCTCATGGTTTTTTTTTTCTTTTTTATTTCGATAAAGCATGATGCTCAGTGTTGAGTACTATAGTTTTGATCTTTAGTTCAACTAGCTAGTTTCATGTTTCACAAGACATTAGGATACCTGCCTGAAAAACGGCTTTTGAATTTCACAAGATGTTAGATCATGTTTTTAAAGATGTTAGTTTAATGTTTGCTATTTCTATACGCTTTTGATTTTCGCAGGTAATCTGCTTTCATGAATTTGGGTATTTTCATGTTGCGGGTATATTTGAGAGGCTTCTCTAAATATATCTCCAAATAGTTTTTTGTCTTTTTTTTTTAAACTCAAAAGTACTTTTTACTATTCAAATGTCTAATTGTCTACATTAAACTTAAACTTTAAAAGTGTATAATTTTCTTATTTCAAGTTCAAATAAGATGATTTTTTTTCCTTCAAATTGCATAGAATTTCAAGAGCTTTAGATTGTGCCAAGTGTAGACAAGATATACTGTGCAGAAACTGTGTTAATTTGCATCGCAACTCCAAGGTTCATGTAAGAGGTAATAACATGTTAAGTAACAATTTAGAGACATTCAGACATTATGTGACAAAGTTAAGTTTAGACCTAAGTCCAAACGAGACATTTCACATTGTTTAAAATACAATCCAAAAAATTACAGTGTAGACCATTTCGGGAACTAGATTGCTAACTGAGCCTTAACTGTGTTGAGTTGTCCACCCCATGTTTGTGGGCTGGACAATAATAGGTCAAAAGCCTAATAGCTTTTGATTAAAAAAAAAAAAAAAGGGATTAATGACTTGTTGAGCAAGCCTTGTGCTACCGGTAGAAAAAGAAAAAAAGGGGACAGTCGTGTGGGTGTCCGAAAGAAACAGAGAACGTGTGGGAGAAAGCAGAGAGAGGAAAAAAGGTGGAGTTTTTGGGTTAGTGCAAGACGATTGAACGGTGAAACGATGTCCGTTGGTGCTTAAATTTGACGTGGTAAATCCTTGTGACAAACTCTTTTCATCTACCAGTTTCGATTTTCGAATTGGTGTCTCTAAGGTATCTTTCTAAAATACCCACTTGAGAGCTAAAACTGATTTCTTTTTAGACTATGTATTGAAATCCATCTTGTTGATGATGAACGTTGTTGTTTAGCCAAGATTATGTTTCATCTTGATGATTGTAAGCTTTTAGTTGCATCTATAAAGAACTTTGTAATTCCATTATTGTTGATACAGTGGAAGTTGATATCGAACTATGGTCCCATAGTTTTTCCCTTTGTACTAGAGGGTTTTCCACTTAAAAATCGGTCTTTCTTGTGCGGTTGATTGTTTTGATATTTTTCATTGCTTTGATTGTTTTGTTGGCTTTGTTGAAACTTACTTTTGGAGAACCCATTTTATCACATAAAGAGGGAAAAGTTTAATTGGTGGTTTTTTCCCAACAAAATGGTATCAGAGCCAGGTTCTGATCATGGGTTATGTTTAGTCATACTCTTCCCATCTTTGTACTTCTCAGCTCATTGCCTGAAAGCTGGGAAACACTAGTGGTGTTACTAAGCACTTTAGCGCTAGAAGGAAAGCTAGCCATGGAGATGATTAAAGATAGTTTGCTCAACGAAGAAGCCAGAAGAAAGTAACAAGGGTGAATCTTCTTCTGAGGTACTTGTTTCTAAAAAACATGAAAGATGTGGAAGAAGCAGAAGCAGGCATCCTTAAGGTCATGGCACAAAGGATACATCCAGAGAAAAATCCCAAAACAGAAAAAGTTTCAAATGTTACCATTACAACAAGCCATGTCACATGAAGAAAGAGTGCAACTTTTGAAAGAGAACAGGGTGAAAGAAAGAAAGATGAGAAAGAGACTAATATAGTAGCCACGGAGGGTGATGTTGTCATTGTTTGTGGTGATAGTTATGTTAGCCTCGTTTACCAGGAGAGTGATTGGGTGATTGATTATAGTGCTTCATTTCATGTTATTGCTCATTTGATTTCTTCATTTCTTACTCTACCAGTGATTTTTGGCAATGTCAAGATGGGAAACAGTGATGCCTTTAAAATTGTGGGTATTAGTGATATTTGCTTGGAGACCAATCTTGGAAGCAAATTAATACTCAAGGACGTCAGACATGTACTAGATATTCGCCTCAACTTGATCTCTACAGGCAAACTTGACAACGAGGGTTTCATTAATTATTTTGGTGAAAGTAATGGAAGTTCACGAAAGGTTCTTTATTGCTTGCAAGAGGAAAAAAGATGAATACGCTTTATGTCATACAAGCAAAGCTTAAAAAAGGAGAGATAAATCCTATTCAGAAGTATGCAAGTATTGATCTTTGGCACAAGAGACTTGGTCACATTAGCGAGAAAGGACTACAAACTCTTGCTAGAAAGCAATTCCTCCCCAATTTGCAAAGTATGCCTTTCAAAACTTATGTTGATTGTTTAGCTGGAAAAACACATAAAGTTGCATTTCATTCACACACTCTATCTAGAAGATCAAATATTCTTGATTTGATTCATAGTAATGTCCGATCTACGCAAAATAAAACTCTTGGAGGTGCACGTTACTTTGTGACTTTTATTGATGACCACTTAAGAAAAGTTTAGGCTACTGCTTCGAAAACTAAAGACCAGGTGTTCAATGTCTTCAAAGAATTTTATGCCAAGATGGAAAAAGAGACAGGAAAGCAGATGAAATCAGTTTGAGCTGATAATCATGGCGAATACAGGGAGGCCATTTGAAAACTATTGCAAAGCCCGTAGAATCAGGCTTGAGAAAAATCCAACAAAAACACCTCAACTAAATGGTGTGGCAAAAAGAATGAACAGGACCATTGAAAAAGGGATAAGATATATGCTTTCTTACGCTAAGCTTCCTAAACTTGATTAATCTTTCCCCAGCAGCTGCCTTGAATGGTGATGTTCCTAACAAAGTTTGCACAAGGAAAGATGTCTCTTATGATTATTTGAGAGTTTTTGGTTGCAGGACATTTGTTCATGTCCCTAAAGATGAGACATCCAAGCTTAACGATAAGGCAAAATTGTGTATTTTATTGGGATATGGTCATACGGAGTTTGGGTATAGATTATGGGATCCAGTGAACAGGAAGATTGTAAGAAGCAGAGATGTTGTGTTCCTTGAAGATCAACTTGGAAATTATGCTGATAAAGTTGAAAAGACCAGTTCCTCTATTGAGATTCCTATTAGTTTGAATCTAGTTCCTCTACCTGTAGTGAATACTGATCACAAGGGAGACACACAAGAAGATGGTGGAGATATTGTTGATGATAAGGCCCCTCCTACTAATAATGTTGTCCCTCTAGTTGATGATGTTGAGCTAGTTGAATAAGTTAGCAAGCACCACCACCGTCACCAGATGAGCCTCTATTAAGAAGATCTACTAGATAGCGTCAACGTCCTTTAAGATACAGTTCAAGTGAGTATATGATGCTTACAGATGGTGAAGAACCTGAACCTTACCAAGAAGCCATTTCTCATGAGCAAAAGAAATAGTGATTTAAAATCATGCAGGAAGAGATGAAATCCTTATATGAAAACCACACCTACGACTTGGTGAAGTTACCGAAAGGCAAGAAAGCATTCAAGAACAACATGGGTTTATAGGTTGAAAACTGAAAACAATAGCTCACAACTAAGGTACAAAACTCGGTTGGTTGTGAAAGGATTTGGTCAAAAGAAAAGTATTAACTTTGAAGAGATATTTTCTCCAATAGTGAATATGGAATCCATCAAAGTTGTTCTTAGTCTAGCTGCCCGCTTGAATTTAGAGATAGAACAACTTGATGTGAAAGCTGTATTTCTTCATAATTATTTACAAGAAGAAATTTATATGGAGTAGCCAGACTAGTTCGAAGTTAAAGGAAAGGAGAATCTTGTGTGCAAGCTTCGAAAGAATTTGTATGGGCTCAAACAAGCATCGAGACGGTGGTACAAGAAGTTTGATTCTTTTATGGTAAGTCATGGGTACTCTAGAACTTCATCTGACCATTAAGCGTTTATGAAGAAACACTCTAGTGATTATTTCATTATCCCCCTGCTATATGTTGATCATTAGCCATGATGCTAGTAAAATTAAGAATCTTAAAAAGGAGTTAAGTAAGTCTTTTGCAATGAAAGACTTGGGGTCAATGAAACAAATTCTTGGCATGAAGATCTCCTGTTATACGAAGAATGGGAAACTTGGCTATCTCAAGAAGGTTACATTGAAAAAGTTCTTGAAAAATTCAATATGAGCAAGGCCAAAGTAATTTGTTCTCTACTTGTAGGGCACTTTAAGCTTACTTCTAAGCAATGAGTTAAAGTTCCATATGCGTCTGCAGTTGGCAGTTTGATGTATGGCACGGTTTGCACAAGACCAAATATTGCTCACATTGTTGGATTTGTCAGCCGATTTCTTTCTAATCCTGGAAAAGAACATTGGTTAGCGGTGCAATGGATATTGAGATATCTGAGAGGTACTTCCAAGGTGTGTTTATGCTTTGGCAGTGGTGAGCCTATTTTAAAAGGGTACATAGATTCAGACATGGTAGGTGATGTTGATTCCAGGAAATCCACTTCGGGATTCTTAATGACCTTTGCAAGGGGGGCAGTCTCTTGGCAGTTTAAGTTACATAAATGTGTTGCTTTATCTAATACATAAGCTAAGTACATTACAATGACTGACGCCTACAAAGAAGCTTTGTGGATGAAAAAGTTTCTTAAAGAATTGAGTCTGCAACAAGAAAAGTATATTGTCTACAATAACAGTCAGAGTGCCATCTACCTCTCCAAAAATTCAACATTCCATTCAAGATCCAAGCATATTGATGTTAGTTATCGTTGGATTCGTGATGTACTTGAAACAAAGCAAATGCACTTTGAGAAAGCTCATGCAAGTGAGAATGGATCAGATATGTTGACAAAATCTTTGTCTAAGGAGAAACTTGAAGCGTGCAAGCAAAGAGTAGGCTTGGTCGAACCCATTACATGACGCGAAGGAGGAAAATTGTTGAGTTGTTCACCCCATGTTTGTGGACTGGACAATAATGGGCTAAAAGCCCAATAGCTTTTGATTAAAAAAAAAAAAAAAAAAGGGATTAATGGCTTGCTGAACAAGTCTTGTGTTAGCCGCAGAAAAAGAAAAAAAAAGAGGTGCAACCGTGTGGGTGTCCGAAAGAAACAGAGAGCGTGAGGGAGAAAGCAAAGGGAAAAGGTGGAGATTTTGGGTTTATGCAAGACGATTGAGTGGTGAAATGGTTTCTGTTGGTGCTCAAATTTGAAATGGTGAATTCTTATGTCGAGCTCTTCTTTTCTACTAGTTTTGATTTTTGAATTGGGGTCTCTAAGATACTTTCCCAAATACCCACTTGAGACCTAAAATTGATTTCTTTTAATGCTATGTGTTGAAATCCATCTTGTTAATGATAAACCTTGCTGTTTAGCTAAGATTGTATTTTATCTTGATGATTGTGAGCTTCTAGTTGCATTTAGAGAGAACTTTATAATACCATTATTGTTGATATAATGGAAGTTGATATCAGACTATAATCCAGTGGTTTTTCCCTTCGCACTGGAGGATTTTCCACGTAAAAATCGGTGTCTCTTGTGTGTTTGATTGTTTTGATTTTTCATTGCTTTTGTTGTTTTGTTGGCTTTATTGAAACTTACTTTTGGGGAACACATTTTATCACACAAAGAGAGAAAATGTCAATTGGTGGTTTTTTCCCAACAAACTGTAAATTGGAGAAACCACCTACTTTAACCCACGGCCTGGAAGAGGCCGACAAGCCTATGAATAGTATTCAAACGGCAAGAAGCATGGAGGCAACTAAAGCCATAGTTTCCCAGTTGTAGAATCTGATTTTTTGGGGGGTTTAATGTGGTTTTTTTTTTTATAGCTAAATTCACACTTAATTATGTCTTAATGATAAAGGGTGTAATGATAAGTGAGGATTAAGGAATTTCCATAAATAAGTGATCAAGCATTAGCCCCCACTTTTGTTATTTCAACTTCTTTCTTTTCCTCTCAAAACCATCACCCTCACACTCTCGCTCTCTCAAAATTTTCAACTTTCATTTACTAGATGTTGAAGATCTCTGGAGGTACGTATATATCTCACAACTCATTAACTGTCTATGTTTATGATATTTTGTCTAGAACTACTCATGTATTGGAGATTCAATTTTTGTTCTTTTTTAGATTGCAAGGAAGGGGATCAGTACTGGAGTCCTCAAGCCCCCATCCAAGTGTCATTGGGTTAGCCTACTAATCGCAACGATGAGATGACAAGAAACGTGATCCTAGATCTTCACAATTAGTAGACCTCAGGTTTAAATAGCAGACAAGGTTATTGTTGTATGAAGATTTTTGTTTGCCTGTCGTAGTAAATAAGTTGTTATGTCATTAATCCTAAACAAGAAGTCATAATCATTTCATAAACCCATATGATATTTGTGTTCAAAATTGGGGTGTTACTCATTTTTGTTTTAAAATTTAATTCGGCATTATGGATGACTCTGATTTTCATTGCTTAAATTTTTTTTACTTTTGAAAATCCAAGATTGTCTTATCCTTTTTAGGACAAATGTTGTCGATAAAAAATTACTTTTAACCATTTCACATTAGTGTGACTTGTCCACTGACGGAGGGAGGGGGAGACTGGGGGCCCCCCTAGCATTTTTTGTTTTTTTTTTTGTTTTTGTTTTTAATTTTAAGATAGAGGGTTTTTTTTTTTTTAAATATAGAATGTATGTGTATAAATTAGTTTTGGCCTCCCTTAAATCAATAGTTCTCTATATTTTATAACAATTTTATTTAGACCAACAATATTAATAAATATCGCTACAAAGTTAATATAAATTTTTAATGTATTTTTACCCTACAAGAAAATTACCTTAAAATCATTAAGAATACTCATACTCCAACATATCTATAAATGAAAATATTGTCTTATAAAATAATTAAAAAAAAACATACGCCACATTAACCATAAATAGGAATAATATTTAAAAATAAAAAAAAATTCTTAAGAAATTGTTCTAAACTCTAAATTGTTCTTCATCAATTTCTTTTCTTTAGAAATTTTTATAACTACATGAAAAATTTCAATGGACGATTCAGATAAGATCAAAAAAAAAAAAAAAAGACATCTCTTGAAGAGCTGATAACTATTTAAATATGTATTTTAATTTTTTAATTAATTAATATTTTGTGTTTATTTTCTTTTCTTTTAGTATTTGAAAATAATTTTATGTGGTTTTTTGTATGATTATTCTTTTTATTTATTTTTTCTTGATATATTTGATTACATGATTGGGCAAATATAACAACTCATATTTTATTGGGCAAACAATTTAGATTTTAAAAACTAAAACCTTTTTATTAAATTCATAAACATTAGTAAGCCTTGTGAAAGGGGGAAAAAAAAAATTTCGCCACTCTGACGAATAAATTATGGCTCCGTCACTAATATTGTCTAATCATGCTTTAATGTCAACGGATATTGAAAAATACAAAAAATTATGTGAAGATATATATATGACTAGAACAGTAAATAAAACCATTTCAAATAATGACACCAAGCCAACCAAACAAGAGATCCTAGCATCTTACGACTGATAGACTAAAACATACATGATGTATCCCTTATTCAGTTCCTACGCGTTTGAGCAAAACAAACAGACTAATTGCATTCCCAGACTGAAAGACGGAGAAAAAATTTTCCTCGAATTTCTTGTGTAACAAATCGAAGAGCTCGTCTAAATCAATCTCTTCTCCGAAATGCTGCTTTAGGGTTGTTCCCGAGCCAGCTCTCATGGTGGAACAAAACGCTTTCGGTTGAGGCATTTCTTGGGGTACGATCTCCATCATTTCTACGCGGAAACATCCGTTTCGTTTCACTGCTGCTTCAACTTCTTCTGGAGATGCATTATACAATGGAAAGTTGAGGGAGTCAACCTTCTCACTGCAAATCTTACCCTGTCACAGAAGGGAAGAAAAAAAGTGATTAACTTGAATGAAACTATAGAAGGATCACAATGTTAAAACATGTAACTTCATGTCCGTGTACTCCGATTTAGTCTTACTTTTGCTTCTGGTTTTAGGCATTAAAATAATTTTAAGTAAAGGCTACGAATTTTCAGTTAGTATTTAAGACAATATTTCAAAGTATAATGAAAGCTATATTTCATGCTTTAAACTTGGAAGCATTCTTATAGTTTGACTGAAATCTCTTATTTATCTTCTGAAAAACTATCCAAACACTATCAGAAGCTACCTTTTGACTCGTAATCTCGTATTTGTAATGACATTGTTTTTGCACAAAAGGAGCAGAAATTCTTTAAATCAGAATACTATTTGAAATCACTTCAAAGTTGGTCATATTTTCGATAGAGAATGGTTTGCCGTCTACTAGCATTGGGAGTAATCTTTGATTACCTCGTTTGCCATGTCCACGAGGCAGGATCCCAAAAGTTCACTAGCCTTGTTGACAAAAGCTTCAGAATGTGAAGACCCGTCAGGGCGGCCGGGAACAATAAAGGCCATCAAACCGCCGCTGACAATCTCCTCTGCTCTGGCTTTGAGAAAGCTCTCCATGTCCTTGGCATACTGCGCTTGGTAAGCCTCGACAACTTCTACCGTGGAATTCGAGTATTGGATTCTGCCTATGTTCCAAGCGGCTGAGTTCTTGTCCTCAACCTCTTTAGGCACTCTAGAGAGAATTTGCACAGAGTACGAGGAGTGCACGAAATGAAGGGAGGCCCTGGGAAACAATCGGTCATGGAAAGAACCCGGCACACCGGTGGCAAAGTATCGCCTTTCTGGTGGGAGGCTTATGAAAAGGTGGTTGAAATCATTACCCGCGTGATCATTGAAGAACACTTGAAACTCAGGAACTTGAGAAGTGTTTCCCTGGCTTTGGTACTTGGTTTCTACCGCATCGATAATGTTTTGCACTGCCAGGAATGTGTTAGGCCCCGTAGCGCAGCCTAAATCAGCGACTTTGAACGTGTTTGAAGAGGAAAAAATGTCGATGTGGAGGTTCTCAGAAATTGCCTTGTTGATCAGTTCTTTAGCAGCATCTATAGCGTTTCTCTACAAAACAAAATGTTCGATTGTTAAATCCACCGTTTCTTAACCTTTTGTTTTATGTGCGTAATTGGGCTTTTTTTTTTTTTTTTTTAATTTGATAATTGAATTTTTTTCTGAAAATCTTTTTATTTCTTCATATCCGGAACTTAAGAGAAAAACCCTTTAAAAAAACAGTAAAGCATAACTTATGGTAGGAATTGTATCTTTCCTCTACCTGAAGGTATTATATAAGATGTTAGATTAACTTTAAATGTCTAATATATAAGTGTTTGTGGTCAAAAACTACAATATGACATACAGAACTGTTTCCAATCATAAATCATATTGTTGGAAAATTGATCTGATAATCAAAACAACAGTAATATGACATACAGAACTGTTTCCAATCATAAATCATATTGTTGGAAAATTGATCTGATAATCAAAACAACAGTATCTA
>CM046380.1:14865105-14934105 GCA_025413485.1 Ficus microcarpa | reverse complement strand
GTTTAAAATAAAAGAGTGTTGCAAATACATTCAAACATCCAGAAAGTTTCTTTTTATATATATTATTGATATTTTCTTATCATGGATAAACTATGGATATAATTTGCCTATATTAGGTTAATTTTCAATTATTTACTTAATTGGTGAACTTATGCTTATCATTTTTGTAATATGATCATTTCGTATCATTAGTATTTATTATATATTTCGTATTTTTAATTGAGAGTTTCATCTAATTTATGAATTTTTTACTATTTTAGAATTTTTAATTTTTTTTTAAATTAAGTGTTTTAGGATGAATTTTTGTATTTTACATCAATTTCCGTCTATATTGATATTTCAATCAATTTTTTCGTAAAATCTAATTCCGGTTATATCACAAATATTGATATTTTGATAATTGATTATGCCATGTTCAATAAAGTTTAAACCCTCAGATAATGTCATTCACAATAGTGATCTCAGCTCGTCGGTATAGGAAGTTTTACTGTCCTGATTCTAGGATTAAATGTAAGCCCTATGAGATTCATTGGTTTAAATTATGACTTCAGTATGATTCAGATCATGAATTTCCTCATTCGTGCACATTTTGATAGCCTATCCAACAAATGTGAACACTAATGAAGTCCACAAACTCCAATTCTGCATCTAAGATGACCCATATGTGAACAAGGAACACTCTAAGAATACTCTTAAAATTTGATGTGCTTCTTCATAGTAAATTAATATTATAAGTGATTTAGTAGACTAAGATTAAGATACTAACAACATATTTCAAATCGCCGTAGAAAACGCAACTGTACTGTCAAGCCAAACATGGTCAGTGAAAGGGTTTAGAAATTTATTATAAGTTCCGTTTGGATCATATGTCCAAACTCACACTTCAAAACATAATGCAGAAAGAAAAAAGTTTCAAGAAGGAGCTAGTTCGATGATAATTCAGCAACCACCAGAAAACTTTTCTGTTCCAATTGCTTTGCGTTTGAGAAAGACAAAGAGGTTAGCCGCTTTCGATGATTCAAGGATGGAGGACGCTTCTCCAAGTTTTTTGTGAAATAAATCGAACAGCTTGTCGACAATCTCAGCCCCAAAACGCTCTTTCATGCTTCTCTCCATGCCAGCTCTGATAGTGGATGTCATTTCTTTGGGTTGTGCCTTTTCTTGAGGTAAGACCTCCATTACTTCTATGCTGAAACACCCATTTCTTTGGACAGCGAACTCTACTTCTTCCGGAGATGCCATATATGCTGACATTTTGTTACGAGCAAGTGCTTCTACATTACTAATAACTCCCTGTCTCAACCAAGAAAAAGAACAGAGTTAAAAATAGAGCTACAAATATCAGCCTCAAAAAGTATTTATCTTCGATATTTTATCGTTTATATAAACATATTGGATTGAAAATTAGGATTTATTTAATATGGGGTTTTATGGGCGCCTAATTTGAAAGAAAACCTACGAGATTCAGTTTCGAGATCCTAAATTCCCATTTCCACCCGCTAAGCTAGCAAAATGGTTTTGAAAATTAGGACAAAATATTGGAGGTGTTTGTGGAATTGCCGGAACGCTAAAAATACTTTTAAGTAACTGAATACCACTAACAATATATATTCCTTCCTAGCTAGGTTTGTAGCATTATGACCACACAAGCGCATACTTTCGGAGTCTTTCCAACTACATCAAACTTTGCTTGCATTTGGTTCACGGGTTTTTAATGAAATTTTTAGGATGAAATTTTGACTTTTCAAAAAATTAGTTTTAATTTTTTTTAATTTTCAAAAAAAGATAAAAACTAATCTAAAAACTTTATATTCAAGCTTGAAAGCAAAACAGAAGATTAGTTTCAAAAGTTTTTTGTTTTGTTTTCTTTTGTTTTTTAGTGTAAACAAAAGAAATAAATTGAGTACTCCTTTAGAAACAATCTCATGGCATGTTTACTTACATGTAATCGGAGTAGGCATGAATCGGAGTGAGTTGGATTCGGAATTAGAATATACTGTTGACTTGGGTTCTAGGAATTAGAGTCGGAATCACTGTCAATCCTATTTATATGTTTACTTAAAATAGAAATAGGAATTAGTTATTGTAAATTTACTTATATACCCTTTCAGTTAATTTTGTGTTTTCAATTTAAACAAGTAGATTATAAACTAATTATTTTAATACTAAAATGATTATTTTTTGTTTAAAAAAAAAAGTAAAAAATTTGGGATAAATTATTTTGTTCTACTAATTATAGAACTATTTTCTTGAAATAAACGTTTATTTTTTAAAAACATAATGTTGAGATAAGTAATTTATATGCTAATAGTAATTATATTATGAAGATTATTTTTTAAATAAACAAGTCAAATATTGAGATAAATAGTTTATTCTAGTAAATATTTGAAGATTATTTTTTAAATAAAAAAGTCAAATTTTGAGATAAATAATTTATTCTAGTAAATATTTAAATTTTTTTGAAATATAATTTTGCTTTAAAAAAACATAATGTTGAAATATGTTTCTAAAATTAAAATATTGTTTTACTATGGCTCACTTTTTTTAATTTTGCTAGATCTTAAAAAAATTTAAAAAGCAGCATTAAAAAATTTAAAAACAAATATAGGATATGATATAATAATCTTTCAAACAAAATAAGTCTCAAATCATAAACATATCAAATAAATTCTAAGTTGGAGGCAGAGTAGTAATTTAATTTTAATATCAGGAGCGGGAGTGCTGGTCCGGTGGGGGGCTTGAGATTGCCAATCCCCTTATTCAATCACAAATTAGTGTGGGCCCCACACAATTTCACTTCCATTCAAAGATTAAAATAAGTAACTAAATATGATATTGATTTCCATTCCCTATTCCCCATTCTGATTCCCTATTCTTGGAAAATAAACAAGCCATTAAAGTTTTTAGGATATGGAATTTGAATTCTAACAATTAACAATTAACCATAGTACAACCTTATATATATTTATAGAAGTCTTGAATTTAACCAAAGTCTAAATTCACTGACGAAAATATGCCCCAAAAAAAAAAAAAAAAAAAAAGGAAGAAGATGAAGATGAAGAGGCCCTTATAATAGAAGAAGAAGAAGATGAAGAAGCCCTTGTGAATATAAAAGAGTTCTCCTTCAATGTGGATGAAAAACAAAAATTTACTTCGCATATACGAATCACTCTTACCTTCTTGACCATGTCTATGATGCAAGACTCCACAAGTTCAAGTATTATGTTGGAACAAACTTGAGAGTGAGGAGTTCCATTGGGACGACCCGGAAAAATAAGGGCCATAAGTCCACCATCCACCATTTCTTGTGCTCTGGCACTAAGAAAGTTGTTCATATCCTTGGCAAATTGCGCTTCATAAGACCTCACAAATTCATCGTCCCGAGAATTCGAGTAGTAGAGACTCCCTATGTTTCCTGCAGGGGTGCTAGAAAGACAATGGAGGGCATATGAAGAGTAAACAAGATGGAGGGAGGCATCGGGAAACAATCGACCATGGAAAGAACCCGGCACAGCCGCCGCAAAGTATTTCCTGTCCGAAGGAAGGGACGTGAAGAGCTCGTTAAAATCATTTTGGACCACGTCGTTGAAGAAGACTTGGTACTTTGGAGATGTAGTACTTCTTTCCTGGCTTTTAAATTTGTTTTCAACAGCATCAATTATGCATTGAACCGCCACGAATGTATTCGGTCCCGTGGAGCAACCCAAATCTGCAATTCGTAAGATGTTTGAAGAGGAGAAAATCTCCATTTCAAGTTTCTCCGCAACCGCAGAATTGATGAGTTCTTTTGCACCATCTATAGCTTTTCTCTACAGAAACAGAAATTTGGATTTACATTCTTCAAGATTTCTGGGGTAGGGATATTTGATCAACATAACATCAAAACGAAAAAAAAAAGCTCCCAAACTAACAGACTAATACCTTACCTAAACCGGTTTTTTTTTTTTTTTTTCCTTCTTCTTTTTTTACTGCAGATGTCACAAAATTGTACTTTCTTGCAACGTAACAATAACAAAACAAGTAAATAAGTAGTCCTCACCTGAAAGAAAGAGTTTTTTTTGTAGCTATATTTGTCGTGTCCACCGTTCATTGTAGTATAACCACCTTTTTTTTTTTTTTTTTTTTTCAGTTTCAGTACTTCTTCTTTTCTTTTGTCTTCTGTTTGCAGAAGATTACGGAAGCTATGAACTTTTCCCGACTGAGAAAATGAAATTCATAATATCCTACAATATCTTGAGGAAATGTAACCGCATCATGACGTAAATGATACTATAATTGTTAGTGAACTAATGCTGCAATAATGTTACGTGCTTTTTAAAAAGGCCACTTGCGCGGCCGTTAACTCAGCCATGATTGGTGGCTTTGGGACAACAAATCGAATAGCCACTTGGTCGCTTTGGGACGGCTTCATTCAGTGAATTCAAAGGCTAAAGTGGCTATGCTTTGCGGCTACCCGCAGCGCCTACGGAAAACATATAAAAATGTTAGGGACACTGACAAGGATCTCACTTTTTTAGTATCTGTTTATGTGATATATAAGTTATTATTCTTTTATTGATAAACTTTAAAAATATTATCACATTAATTAATTGCATTTACTAATATTAATATGACACATGAGTTGATACTCAAAATTGAAACATGAGTTAATTTCCCTAACAATACTCGAAAGCATTTCTTTGTACTGTGTTGGTTAGAGGGATTGCGGAAGGAAAAAAATGAAATGATGTGAAGGAATTTTTTCAAAAATGTATAAAAAAGATTACATCTCTGAAATATTATCTTATCTATAATGGTTTCATGATTTTTACCCTCTTAACGTTATATAAAAAGAGATCAACAAGACGAAAATGCAAACATTAAAATCCTAATTATGTGCACTAAATAAATAAATAAATAAAAAGAAGGGAGTGATATGATCTTGTTGAGTAATTTATAGGCTTACCCTTTTATCTTTAGTATATATAGAAGTGTGGATGTT
The DNA here is from genome assembly GCA_025413485.1 of Ficus microcarpa. Classification (NCBI taxonomy): domain Eukaryota; kingdom Viridiplantae; phylum Streptophyta; class Magnoliopsida; order Rosales; family Moraceae; genus Ficus; species Ficus microcarpa. The sequence continues at coordinate 14,929,124 of CM046380.1, read as the reverse complement.
TGGGGTAAGTTTTTGCACTTCCACCACAAAATAACAAAAAAAATTTTTGATGTGTTTTCTCATCAATGATGCTTGGTTTTTTGCCTTTTAATTTATCCCTTTAAACTTTCACACAAAGTTTCATTTTATGGATTAGATCAATATTCTATTCTTCTTCTTCTTCTTCTTCTTCTTCTTTTTTTATTTTTTTTATTTTTTAAACACAGGTCACGTCCATTTTGTTAGTTTGGAGATAAGCTCACGTCTTTCTTTTTGTTTTATTATTTTTTTGTTCTTCACCTTTTCTATGCCACGTGCTTAGATTTGATAGTTGCTTGTTCTTCTTCTTCTTCTTCCTTTTTTTCTTTTTTTCTTTTTTTTTTTTTTTTTTTCAATTTTTCCCTTTCTGCTTTTTCTACTCTTCTTCAATTTGTCTGCTCTCTCATTTTTTTTTTTAAGAAATAAATCCTGATCTACATCAGTTACCCTTAAAGAATTACATATCACATTCTTTCTTTTTGGTTGACAGCTTTTCTTTTCACTTTTTTTGACCTTTTAGCTTTTTTTTTCCCCCTCATTTCTTCAATCTTATCTAAATTCTCGAAAACATTTATCTTCAATGTGCTTTTAATTAAAAGTTTAAATACTGACAAAAAATTATTAACTTTGATAACGAACAATTTGTGTTTGTACTAAATTATGGAAACTGTTTTTTTTACTTTTTCTTTCTTTTTTTTTTTTAGAGGCACAAAGAAAGCCCATATTTATTAACTAAATATCATAAAGATATGTCAATTTTTTATTTTTAAATTCATACTAATGTTCGAAAATATGCATACAAATTACTTTAGGTGGATATTTACTATTTTTAGTTTATCAATTTTATTCTTATTCGTGTTGATGCTAAAATTTACCGTAAAAATTTTGCTAATCACATATAAGTTTTGAGTCTTTTTCAAGGTAGTGTTCTATAAGATAAACATGTTACATTTCTTATCATTTTATACAATATCGTGTACATATAACCGGCCATTCATAATGGACCAAAGACTAACTTTATAAAATTAGTTAATTAATATTTTGTAAGACATTTTTTTTTTTCAAATTATTTATAGTGGTCTCACATGGTATGACTGTTACTATACAATATAATGTGAAACAATTTCATAATTTATGTTTGAAGATGTAAATATCATAATTATGCATTATCGACGTCTATAGATATTTAGATAGTTATTTGTATATTTTAACCATTAGAGACAATAGAATGAACGATTATTTATCATACTAAATAATTTCATCTTGTTAAAAAATTTAAAGCGAAAGAAAAAAGGAAAAAAAAAAACTTTTTGTTAACATGGGGGAACGTGCCTACTTTCTACTAGTTCTCTTTAGTAAGGGTGGCAATATGGATCGCGACACGACGACATGAATCAAAAACGACACGAATTTTACGAATCGAAAACGACACGAATAGTGGACGGGTCAAATTCGGGTCACCCGAAATTGACACGGAAAAGAACGGGTCGTGTTCGGGTTGGACCCGTGTGACCCGAACACGACACGAATTGCCACCCCTGGTGGCAATACGGGTTGTGACACAACGATACGAATCGAAAACGACATGAATTTTGCGAATCGAAAACGACACGAATTTTGGACGGGTCAAATTCGGGTCATCCGAAATTGATACGGAAAAGAACGGGTCGTGTTCGGGTTGGACCCGTGGACCCGAACACGACACGAATTGCCACCCCTACTCTTTAGATAATTCTTACTCAGTTTTTTTTCTTTATAAAAAATGTAACGATATCTCTATTTAGTAGAATAATTAATGTCATAAATGAAACAAGGTAATATATGTAATATCTATAGCAGCATCTTATATATAATTCTTCACACACTAAAAATAAATAATAATATAAGTTAACAAAAGGTCAATTTGATACTTTTACAAATAAAAATGAACCGCTCTCTTATTTTCCACCTTACACCATACAAAGAGAACGGATAATCACATGGTCCACCTTCTTAAAAATTAGTTAATTAATATTTTGTAAGACTTATTATTCTTTTTTTCAATTTATTTATAGTGGTCTCACATCAACTGTTATGAGACAATCATACTAAATTGGCCTTCCTTTCTATCATACCAAAAACTTTGAGAAAACTCACAATCATTCTCTTATTTTACACTCTCCACCCCTCTTACCTATCCATCTTCCCTTTATTCCATACCTCCAACCAAACATACTTGGTGGGAGTGGTCCTTTAGAAAAAGAGAGTGGGGAAGGTGCATTGGTTGTAAGAGGGGTTTGGACTGATAGTGCTCTAGGGATGTAGTTGGGTTTTGGGTTGTGAATGTAATTTGTCGTTGGTTCTTTTGTGCAATCAACTTTTACATGATAGAAATTTTATCACTGCTCTCCAAATGTGGAGTAGGCTCATTAGCCGAAACACGTTATATCTACGGTGCATGTTTTGTGCTTACGAAATCATCTTATTGTATTATCTTTTTTTATTTTTTTTAATTTCCCCATATAGGCATTTGGCACCAACAAATTGATATAAGAGCTACGGCTACTACAAAGTTTGACATGTAGAAAGTTAATACTCTTAGTGTTGGTCGCCTGTTCACCGCGTTATATTTTAGTCCTCCCTTAACCATAAGGAAATTCAATATTACGGTCGACCTTCCAGGTCAGGTGCCAACGGTGACAACAAATGAACAGCACTTGGTGGCTTTAATTTGGGACGGCCCTATTCAGTGAATTTAAAGGCCTAAGTGGCTATGCTTTGCAACTAGCTGCAGCACCTACAGAAAGCATTTGAAAAACGTTGGGGACACTGACAATAATCCCACTCTTTTAAGATCAACTTATATGATATATGAGTTGTTGTTATTTTATTAATAAGCTTTTAAAGTATTGTCCCATTAATTAATTGCATCTACCAATGATAATATAACCCATGACTTGGGGCAAGAGTCAGTGTCCCTAACACTACTCGAAAAGCATGTCTTTGCATTGAGTTTAGTTAGAGGGATTGCAGCAGGGAAAAAATGAAATGATGCGAAGAAATTTTTTTTTTTTTTTTGAGAAATGTATCAAAAAGAATACATTTCTATAATATTATCATATCTATAATCACTTCACAATTTTTACCCTCTTATAATATTATATAAAAAGTGATCAACAAAATATTAGCTAAATATTAGCTTTAGAGAGTTTTGCTGGCTTTCGAGGGTCTAGAAGTTCAGCCTCTTTTGCTAGTGTCAATTGTTGACTATGAAAATATACTGTATGTTGTTGATATCATTAAAAATACTTAGGAATGAAAGCACCTGAAAAATGACTGATAAAACAATATAGTAAAGTTGAGACTAAAAAGATTCATAGAGATTTGTCTTTTGAAAAATGATTGTGTCGTCTCTATTACTGGAATTTTTTGTGATCTTGCGTCATTAGACAAAATTGCGTCTTTTATCCAATGAAATTTAAGGTTTCCAAAGGCCAATTACTTATTTACTTAGCAACCTTGGAGATAAATCATACGAGGTTGGTCAGCTCTTGAGTGCCTAGACCTTTTTCTGTTGATCATGGGTTGTTTAAACTCCGTCATGCGATATAATTAGGAGTACTTTGAATATTTGAAATTGCAAATGCTTATGTGCGTCATTATGAGAAATGATTTTGCCTAGTCACCCTTATTAGGGTGCTATAAACGTCGGAAACCATATCCCGAGAAAGATGACGAAACCTTTCTGCTACATATCAACACTAACTTTTACTTATTAATTTAAAGTTGAAACATAAAAATGGTATCTAACTCGTAACACACTTGCATTTAAATTCAACAAAATATGACAAAGAATTGACTATTTAGAACAAACGAGTCTAATACATGTGCGTTACACGGGGAATGAAGAAAAAATAAATTAAAAAATTGAGTATTATATAATAAAAATAGTTGGTTAAGATAAATATTATAATTATAATTAATATAATTATTCTCAAGATCTCTCCCAACAATGAAAATATAAAATCAAAATGACAATAGTACTAACAATAATAAAAACGAAAACAAAAGCAAAAAAAGAAAAAAAATATTCTGTAGTTATACTCATTTAAAGGAAAAAATTAAAACAAAAATAAAGCAGAAAACAAAAAAAAAAAGAACAAAAATCTTTAAACTCAAAAGAATCGGAAAAAACTAACCCTAACAAAAACATTATAATAAAATAAAATATACAACTCATTTTCTTCTTTTTTTACTGTTTTAAAAAAATAAAAAAAATTTTATCAGGTTATATACATGCAAAAACTAAAAAAAAATGATTTTTAAAATATAAAACAAAACAAACAAAAAAGAAAAAAAAATTACATGTAGATTCCTTTAAAAAAAAAGGTCTTTAAAAAATAGAACAAAAGAAACAAAAAAAAACACACACAAAAATCCGAAATAAAGATAAAAAATTGAAAGTAAAAAATTGTTAAAAATTCAAAAAAAGGCAAAGTGAGCAAAAATATAATACAACAAAAGATCAGAATCTAATGTCTAAAATTTAGCGTAAAAAAAAAGACAAAATATATGAGGACAAAACCGTCCTTTCACTGTAGATAAGCCAAAATCAGCACATAGGATAGAGGTAAAATTAGCAGTTTAATGTAGAAAAAGCAACTACTGTGTATTCCTATAGAAAAAAAAAAGAAACGTACAACAAAAGCAACAAAAATTTAAAAAAGAAAAACAAAAATCACTTTTTATTAAACAGTGAAATATGATATATTTTTACTGTAGTAAAACAGCTAAAATTAAAAAAAAAAAAAAAAAACTGTAGCAAAACAACAAAAATTATATAAAAAAAACTATTCATTGAACAGTAAAGCAAAGCAGCAAAAGTAAAAAAAAAAAAAAAAAAAACAAAAAACAACGTAACAAAACACCAAAAATTAAAAAAAAAAAACAACAACAGTAAAAGTAAAAAAAAAAATATAACAACAATAACAAAAGTAAAAAAAAGGAAAAAAAAAATAGCAGCCAACGTTAAAAAAAAAAACAGCAACAAATGGTAAAAAAAAAGGGGGGGGAAATAGCAGCAAACGTGAAAAAAAAAAGGTGAATGAACAGTGATTTTACTGTTTATGAACAGTGATTTCACTGCGCGGGAACAGTAACTGAACAGACTTATAAGGGGTAAAATAGGTATTTCACTGTGCGGGTAAAAAAAAAAGAAGAAAACAAAAGGGTAAAACCGTAATTTTATTGTGCATAGGTATAAATCCATCAAAACACTCTAGAAGGAACAGTAAAACACCCATTCTGTTTAGTATAATAGTATAATTCGTTCTGACAAGGTTCTTTTTTTTTCATCCCTGTTAACAAGGATAACATCTGTGCATGCGGAGAAAAATAATTGGAAAAATTGGGTACGCCTACTTTATCTCATCAATGGAGTAAAAATTACGACCGATGGATTGATTTTGATGATTCAGATTAAAATGATGCACCAAATAATTAATATGACTTATTACATTTGATTAATTCTTGTTTTAAAATTTCCTAATTTATAAAATATTCCAAAAACATTAAAAGACACCTCCCGCCGGAGAAACCGGAAGGAAAACCCGGCAGTCCCTCCACCAACCACCCACCATAAACTTTGCCCTCCCAAACTCCGACCACCCTGCCATTTTGCAAAGGCGGCAATGAGACCATCCACAGCCCTGAGACCACGACGGCGGCGACAGAATCTCGGTGAACACAAATCTCGGTCGATGGCTTCCAAACGCTGCCGATCAAATCCCTTCTGAAATCGAATTCCTCCTCCACCAGCTAATCATAACCCCTCCTCAAATTTAAATATGTCTCCAAACGATTGTAGTCCCTCGATTCGAACCCCAGTTTCTCCCTCCGCCGCAGCTCCATCTCCACCCCCATCTCCGGCATCTTCTTCTCACGCTCTTCGAGGAAAGTTGCCAGAATCTCCGAATTCGACTTCCTCTACCTCAACCTCACCAATTCCTCCAAAAGCCCCTTCAAATCTCTCCCCTTCGCCGACGACTCTCACTCCATTGCCGGAATCATCCAGTCCTACAACAACAGAGATCTATGTTTGCGTTGACGGAATCACGTCGCGAGCTCGGCACCCCTCCACGCCGTCAACGCCATTGGAAACTTGCCCCCGGTCTCATCGGCGAGAACGCCGGCAGTAGTTTTCTTTGTTTTTGTTTGTTGGTTTTTAATCTGATTGTGGATTTTGGTATTCTACGTGGGAGGTTTTATTTTAGTTAGGTGGACTTCAGTCCCTTCTAATCCATAGATTTCAATCCAGGGATAAATAATTTTTACTTTATTAACTGATAAAGTAGACTTACACTATTATAGAAGTCCCCAAATTAAATATTCATAAAAATTTTGGGATCGAGATTTTGTACTGTAAAATTTTTTTTGAAGTACTAATATGAGAACTCAAACGTAGACAAAAATTTAATTCAACTAAACACAACAAATTAAGACAAATGGAGATCTTTTTTGTCAAGGCCTACCTTCTACCATGAAGCTAGTTTGTAGGGTGCAAAGCTACATCAATAAGATGAGCAAGAAAATTAAAGAAAGTATGCTTAGAGACATAAAAATAATTTTCAATTAAAATACAGGAAATAAAAATTGTTTCGACTTCTAAAATACAATAAATATCCGGTTAATCATTAAGATACATAAAACAATGCGGTAGAGCAAGTCCAAAGGCACCAAAATAGCCAACAAAAATAAAAACTAGATAGCTTTGCATAATTTTTCAGTTTCTAATTGCTCAAAATTTGCAGACTTGACAAACTTTTTCTACATATGTCCTGCAAGGGACATTTTTCTATTCGTTTGGTTTGCGTTTCAGCAGAACAACGAGGCCGACCGATTTGCATGACTCGATGATTAAGGACGATTCCTCGAGTTTATTGCGTAGTAATATATTGAACAGCTCGTCCAAAATCTCATCTCCAAAATGCTCTTTTATGGTCCCCTCCAATCCAGCTCTGAGAGTGATTGACATCACTTCAGGTTGTGGCTTCTCGTGAGGTATGTTCTCCATTATTTCTATGCTGAAACTTCCGTTTCGATTCACAGCAGCTTCGACTTCTTGGAGAGACGCATAGTATATCGGTATGTTAAAGGAATCTACTTCTTCATCACGGATGATACCCTGTCTCAAGAAATAACACAGAGAAAATGAAACATGCAATATATGTAGCTGCAACAGTTTTTTACTTTTATTTTCATTTTTGAAGAAACACAAGTGATGTATTCATATTTTTGACTTGTGAATGCTTTAAGTTAAAAATAAGGAATCTGAAATTAAAACAATGGTCTACCACTCTGTTACACAATGCTTGAAACTAAATAAATGTATACTTATAAACAGTGACAGAGCCACTTGAGACTGAGCGAGGACAGCTGCTCTCACTGATTCTTTTTGTTTTTTTTTACTTTTTAAAATAAACTCTAAATGTATTAGAGTTTTTCTGTTTTGCCTCAAGGAACTTGAAGTTTTTACAAGTCCGCCCCCAAGTGAATATTATATTTAAATTTTCATTTCTCTAAGTTTATAAAATAATTTGTGTATGCCCTAATCAAAGTAGAAGGCTGGCTCTGTCCCTGCTTGTAAGTTGATTTTATACTATAAAAATTGGTTCTATATGTTGTTTCACTCTAAGAGATATTCTTCAACCTTAATTCCAGGTTTGAATTACCATGAATGTCACTCATCAATATCGTTACCTTCTTAGCCAAGTCTATGAGGGAAGATTCCACGAGTTCGAAGGCTTTGTTGATGTAAGCGTCCGTATGAGGAGTTCCATTCAGGCGACCCGGGAGGATAAGGGCCATCAGTCCTCCATGGACAATCTCTTGTGCTCTAATTTTCAGAAAGTTGTCCATGTCTTTGGCATACTGTGCTTCAAAAGCCTTTATAACTTCAGCTGTTGAATTCGAGTAGTGGACCCTCCCTTTGTTCCAGGCAGGAGAGCTCTTGTCCTGCACCGCTTCCGGGACTCTAGAAAGCCACTGGGCGGCACATGAGGAATGAACAAAATGAAGAGAGTTATTTGGAAATAAGCGACGATGGAAGGAACCCGGCACGCCCGCCACAAAGTATTGCATCTCTGAAGGAAGAGATGTGAAAAGCTGGTTGAAATCATTAGAGGCCTGGTCGTTGAAGAAGACTTGGAACTCGGGAAGTTTAGTGCGATTTCCCTGGCTGTGAAACTTGTGTTCCACGGCATTGATTATGTTTTGCACAGCTAGGAGTGTGTTAGTCCCAACGGAACAGCCCAAATCAGCAATTTTAAAGGTGTTTGAAGAAGAGAGAGCCTTGATATCAAGTTCCTCAGCAATTGCCTTGTTGATCAGTTCTTTGGCTGCTTCTATAGCTTTTCTCTAAACAACATGACCAAACCGGAAAAGATAGTAATAAGAAAGATGACGAGGTTGAAAAGTAAAGTAAAGTAAAGTACTTAGAAGGAGGATCATTAATTCCCTTTCTAGTGTTTTTCCTTTTTAATGTTTACTAAACTTAATAATGCTAATCTTTATCAATATAAGGTTTAAAATGTCATTTTACATAATCAAATAATAATTGGCATATGTGAATTTATTAAGGGTATTAAAGTCAAGTTAATATTTATTTCCTTTAATAAGAAATCAATATTATTGGAGAAGTAAGTATTGAATTCTTTTTCTCTTGCCACTAAACTCTCATTACTCATTTTAAAAGTAAATTTGTGATTAATTGAAAAAGAAAATGATTATTCGTATTCTTTATTCAGTAATCTAACAAAAGTACAGTTATTGTGTTAATAATATATATGCACCTGAAATGTGGAGTTTTTGCTATAGCTATAAAGACCATTTCCTCCGTTCATTGGACGTACAGGAACCGCATCTTCTGCCATCTCACTCCTAATTGTCTTCTCTCTTTTGACCAACATATCAACACGACTAGGACCTTAACATATTGGAAAACAAATAAATAAATAAATAAAATTCTTGAAGACCTAAGAACCGTAAATAAATAAATTATTCAAAAAAAAAAAATGTAACTGATAAGTTGTTATCTTAAAAGTGATCAATCAATGATTAAACACCAATGGTTAATCATTGATTGAGTAACCGAAAGCATCTAAAACTTTTTTTATTATTTCAAAAAAAGAAAACCAATTCAGCAAGGATTTTTCATAAATTATTGTAAAACATTTACGAATGTTGAAACTAATGTTAGCAAGGCATAAGTTATGCATGAAAGTGATAAAAACCATGGAATGGTGAGGTTTCACAACAATTTAAGAAAACTGTCGTGGAGCGTAGAGTCGTGGAATCTCTATGTTCCATGACGATTTCCAAACCCGTCATGGAATCTTTACATTTCCATGACGGTTTTCGGAAACTAAATTTTGTGTCTTGTTTTTGAGCTATTTTAGACAACAGTTTTTGAAAAACCATTGTATAATCTTCATTATTTATTCCAATATTTGTAGGAGAGAAAATTGACGAAATGATAAAAGCTAAAGAGCTTAAGAAGAGAACAGCTTACCGGAGTGGATGAGAGAAGAAATGCCATATTAATCCAAACACAAGGAAATGGATAAGAGAAATGGAAGAGCAGAGAGACTAGTAGTAGCCAAGGAAAGTGGAGAAACAAACTGCCTTTATGCGCAGGACGAGGAGGCCGCAGTCTTTAGAGGCGGTAGCAAGTTACAACCCTTGCATATAAATAATGGCAAGCAAGAAATGCCGTCAACGACCAAATACATTGATTTAAATTTATTATAAAGTAGTTGTTTTGACTGGTTATATAGTCCGTGGGGACAAATTTTAGTAGAGGGCATAAAATAAATAACATCAGTATATAAAAGTTAAAAGTGTAAAATTTTAACGAGAGTTATATGAAAGTTTTTAATTTTTTAATGAGGGTAGAGTAGAATAATCATAAAATTTTTGGAGTAAAATTTAAAAGGAAAAAATTTCAGATAGCCACCACTTGCTCCCCCCTATATCTGCATAGCTGAATTAGAATCACCTCCAAATATAATAAATATTGCGTTTAGATCCAAGGTTCAAACCGGCGCAACAGTGAATTTAAATTTTTGTAAGTTAAAAATCTATGGAACAAAATTTTAACAAATGAGTTTAGAATGAAATATATCAAACAGAAACTGTGTGTGTCTGTGTGGGTGTGTGCGTGGGTGTGTGTGTACTAGTTAAAAAGTGAGAGATGCGCTCTATTGATGGCTGAACGGGTGATTTATTATTTTTACTCCCCAGTTATAAGTTTTTTTTTTTAATAAATTAAAAAATATTAGGGACATCTACTTATCTCAATCATTGAGTATCACTTCACATAACATGTTAATTGTCATTATTTTATCGATATGATTATTATATCATTTAAAAAGCATCTACTATTAAAAAAAACAGAGAGAGAATTTGGTGGAGAGTTATATATGTTTTGAGGATCACTTTATAATTTTATCTATTCTAATATTAAAGTTGACAATTTTAGTGTTATGAAATTGTAAAATTATTAACTTTAATATTATGGTGAATATAAATATAAAGAGGTGTCAAATTTATGACATTTTTGCATATAACCCTTAAAAACAATGACAACTTACTGGCCATTACATAAATTGATGATGAAAAGTTTATTAGAGTTTGTGTTTTTAACACTACATACAAAATTCAAAACGTACATATTCAACAACTTAGGGCCAATTTGAAGGGACATTTGGAGACGGTCTTTTAGATGTTGGAGATAAGTTAAGTTTTGGAAATTGATGTTTGGTGAAAATAAATTATTTGGAATGAAATGTGTAAAAACTTAAATGTGTTTGGAAAAAAATATATATAAATATAGATCTTATTTCGTTTCTCTCGAAACCTTATATAACTTAAGAAAAAAAAATAATCTTATTTAAATTTAACTTGCATTTTAAAAAATTATAAACTTTTAAAATTTAAGTTTATTATATACATATATTTAGATATTTAAACAGTGACAAATAGTTTTACACAGAGGAAATGTGATAACTAAATTATTTAGTAAATCATAAATTTATTGCAATAATGTAATAATAAGCCTCAAAATTTTAGAAAGATCTGCAAAATCGTATGTTAACAAATAAATATTTTATTGGTCAAAAAACCAATAATGATAGGCAGCGTCGTCGCTGACTATGAGAGCATTTAATACGAATGTACACGCTTACAGCAACACAATAGCTGATGTCTAAAATTGGATTTTTATTTTTTGCTCCCTGTCTAGCGTTTGACATTATCCATTGGGCATGAATAATCATTTTTTTTTTTTTTTTTTTCAGAAGTAAGAGAATCAAGTTTTTCTTCTAATACTAAAGCTATAATATGCTTTAGGGAGATTCTAGAGAAGCAATTTTGAAGATATTTGAATAATGTGTTCAGTTTAAAAAAAAAAAATTGTAGTCAAAAAATGAAAAATTTTCGTCTGTTTGAAAAAATATATTAATGTAGATCTTTTTTTTTTCCTTAAAATTCTGTGAAATTTTTTAAAAAAAATCTCATTCATATTTTAAAAAAATAAAATTATGGAATTTTAAAATTTAAATTTATTATTAAAGAGATTTAGATAATGAAAAGTAATTTTAAATTAAGAAATAAGATAAAAAAAGAAAAATGGAAAACATCTGAAAATTAGATCAAGATCTTGTCTCCAAACGGATCATAATATGACAAGACTAAAGCAATCTTATCTAATATGCTTTTTTTTTTTTTTAATACCAAATCTTATCTATTATGTCGTTTGTGATATTATAAAAAAATCATATTTTCAACGACTTATGAGACTCTCGTAATTTTACAAAGATCTACAGAATCTATCGGTTAGCTTACCCAAAAAGAGAGATTATTTTGGTCAAATTATTTATGATAAATAAAAAGCACTATTAGACAGGACTCCTTTGAGGGGGATTTTTGGAAGCTAAGTTTTGAAATTGTTTTATTTAAAGTTAAGAAAAGTTTTAAAAACGTGGGTTTGAGATAAACATTTTTGAAAAAAAAAATTTTTGATTTTTGTTTTTGATGAAAGAATAAATGAAAAAACAAAAGTAGTATTTTGGGGATGCTTGTTTCGTTGATTTGATAATTAAAAATAAAAATAAAAAGGGTTAATTTTAATTATAACACCTCTGAAAATTTTAATTTTAAATTTAACACCATTTTTCATTCCTTTCACTTGTAACATTTTCACATCAACTTTTATAGATCCCACATAATTAGATTGTCAAAAATACCCTTACTAGCAATCTAAACCAATTTTCTTCCATCACTTCCCCTTTTCTCTATTGTGCTTCTTCTCCTTTCCATTTTCCCAAAATCCATTTCAAGATTTGAAACAAGAAAGAGAGAACAAGAGAGTTTTGGTGCTGGGTTTGGATTTGCTCTCGCCGCCGCCGTCATTAGGGTTTGGGTTGATTGGGTTTTTTTTTTTTTTTTTTTTTTTTTCAACTCATATTTGGGAGGTAAGAGATGGCTTGATATTTGCTGAAATTCTTAATGATAGTTTTGAAGGCAACTTTGAGGCAGCGGCATGGTGATTGCTTGGACAAAGGACTTTAGAAGGATTGTGCCTTTGGCTCGATGTTGTGCCTTGAAGGGTTATGAAACCGGCTAAGACAAAAATCGACAAATGGTGATGATTGAAGGTGACTACAAAACCTATTGGACGCTCTAGTTGGAAAGGAAGTTTTTTTTGTGCATTTCAAAACTTCTTTTTTCAGTGATGAATCGAACAAATTAATGAGCAAATCATTACAGAAATGACCCACTGATCATGTATATAATTACATGTCCTCACTACTAACCTTTAAATTTGCACAGAGTACGAGGAGTGCACGAAATGAAGGGAGGCCCTGGGAAACAATCGGTCATGGAAAGAACCCGGCACACCGGTGGCAAGGTATCGCCTTTTTGGTGGGAGGCTTATGAAAAGGTGGTTGAAATCATTACCCGCGTCATCATTGAAGTATACTTGAAACTCAGGAACTTGAGAAGTGTTTCCCTGGCTTTGGTACTTGGTTTCTACCGCATCGATAATGTTTTGCACTGCCAGGAATGTGTTAGGCCCCGTAGCGCAGCCTAAATCGGCAACTTTGAACGTGTTTGAAGAGGAAAAAATGCTGACGTCAAGATTCTCAGAAATTGCCTTGTTGATAAGTTCTTTAGCAGCATCTATAGCGTTTCTCTACAGAGCAAAATGCTCGATTGTTAAATCTACCGTTTCTTAACCTTTTGTTTTATGTGCGTAATTGGCCCTTCTTTTTTAATTTGATTATTGAATTTTTTTCTGAAAATCTTTTTATTCTTCATATCCATAAGTTAAGGGAAAAACCCCTTAAAAAACCAGTAAAGCATAACTTATGGTAGGAATTATAACTTTACTTTATCTAATGGGGTGTTTGGTTAGCTAGTTTGAGTTGAAATATTTTAGTTTTAATAGTAAATTTTTTTGAATTTTCAGAAAAGACAAAAAACTTTTTGGGAAGAAGACAAAAACTTTTTGAGAAAAAGACAAAAAAAAGTACAGTTTGAGTTGAAATGAACTTACGAGGCAAACACCCCCTAAAAGTATTATATAAGATGTTAGATTCATTTAATTAAATGTCCAATATACGAGTGTTCGTGTTAAAAAAATATAATATGACACACAGAATTGTTTCTAAATCATAAATTATACCGTTAAAAAGTTAATCTAATAACGGTACTTTTGGGAAGAAGACAAAAAACTTTTTGAGAAAAAGACAAAAAAAAGTGCAGTTTGAGTTGAAATGAACTTACGAGGCAAACACCCCCTAAAAGTATTATATAAGATGTTAGATTCATTTAATTAAATGTCCAATATACGAGTGTTCGTGTTAAAAAAATATAATATGACACACAGAATTGTTTCTAAATCATAAATTATACCGTTAAAAAGTTAATCTAACCAAAACAACAGTTGCTAATGGACAAAAATACAATTCCCACCATAAGTTTTTCAGTAATATAATAAACCTCCTCTGTTTCATTGAAGGAAAGAAATAGAAAAAAAATTAACAAATAAAAGGAGGAAATTTGAAGTATAAAGATAACAAGTAAATGCACCTGAAAGTTGGAATTCTTGCTGTAGCTAAAAACACCACTTCCACCATTCACTGTCCATGTTTTCCCTCCTGCTGCTGCCATTATCTTTCGTTTATAATTTAGTCTGTGTTCTCTCTCTGATCTGATGAACAAAAACAACACCACGAAAGGCCTTTATATACATTTATTTGGTGGCTATTACTTTTCTGCAGATCAAATATATTTATATATATATATACTGTGAATTTGGAAAATTACAAGCTTTAATTGTTGTTGTTACTTTTACCGGATTCCTTCCCCGCGTAATTAACGAAAGAGTTCTGTTTTCCCCTTTAATATTTGAATTAAAAATTAATAAAATGAGTGACAAATTCAATTGCTTGAAGAACAACGACTACTTTTGGAAAAGTCTTCCGTTTAACATTTTGGAACAACACATGTTGTCATTATGTGGTAACTAGTTAGGAATCAAACGTATCATATTGTCATCTAGATAAAGTCACGTTTGCTATGAAGGATTAACTTTGACCGGCTATCTAATGAAAAGTTGACCCCCCCTTTTTTTTTTTCCTAAAATAAAAAGTCCGGGAAGAGGATCGGGAATGACTAGTGTTAGCATATCCCCTTAGCATGCTACCAAAGGAGCTCTCATACACTAACAAAAATGTTCGCTGAACGAAAGGACTATATCCTACAAAGAAAAGGGCGTCACTCTAACCATATTTGAAGACATGTGTTTTGATTGTAAAGTCTTTTTTTTTTTCAGAGAAAAAAAAAAAAGAACTTTTTTGTACTTTGCTACTATCCTTCTTTACAGTTAAAAATAAAAAAGAAAAAAGAAGAAGAAAAAAGAAAAAGAAAAGCTTCCTTAGAAAGGATTTATAAGAAAAATGATCTTTTTTAAAGTAATTTTTTAATAAATGTCTAATTTTTTTTTTTTCAATTCAAGAAAATAATCGTTTTTCAAATAATGTCCTTAGTTATGTCTCCGAGAAGGGATTGTACATATAGTCCCTCTAAGACTGTGTGTTCGCCGTTCACCCCGGATGATCGTGTTGGGTTAATTGTGACCTCATACGATCGTGTTGGGTGAGCAACAGCCGCTTCGTCACAGTACTGTACCATAGTGGAGATTAGCATGTCTTTTCTTTTATGATCCGCACTTATCTTGCTGTCTGAGAATTATCTTGATTTGTTTTTTAGGAATTTTGAGAGTTGATAAAATGGACCTTATATATATAAATATAAATATAAATATATATATATATATATATATATAAATAGCTCTAATAACAACATATAAGTTCATTATCAAACTCAAACAACGGTGAAATAGTTCACAACTCAAATAGAGCACCTTTTTAGCACAAGAGTAAAAAAATAAAAATAACAAACATGACGTGCTTAAAAAAGAATATACCCGCGAGAGAAATTACAGTAAATAGATTATTTTTTAAAAAAATATTTAAAATAAATAATATATTTTAAAAATGTTTGGTTATGATGAATAATTTATTTATGAAGCAAATTTACGATAAAATTTATCTGCAAAGTCAAGTGGTTCGAGGAGGAAAAATTAAAATTTTACTTGTTGATAGTCTTCTACGTCTTCTTCTTCTTTTTTTGTAAAGGGTTAACAGTCAACTTTCAATATATGTGAATAGATGTTCTCATATCAACAAATATAAATAAATATATATATATATATATATATATATTTTGTGAAAGAGAGAGATTGAATCAATAAATACTTGAATCAACTTTCAATTATTACTTTTGTTTTTCACTAGCAATTTGCAAATTTTGGGCCATTTGGTTGGAGTTCGAATTTCATGGGTACCTTGGTTTAAAAACATATGTTTGATTGAAATGTAAATTAGGAATGGACTGTATTATATGAATTAATGTAAAAATTTGAAATATATTCGAAAAAATATGTAATATAAATTTTTTTTCATTTCTCTTGTCATTGTGAGTGATTAAAAATAATCATTTTATTTTGAATTAAAATATAAAAATTATGAACTTTTAAAATTTTAAATTTTATAGAAATAAAAGAGAAAGTAAGGGAGATGTGAACTTGGAAGTTTTATAATTAAACCTACAAAAATTTAAAATTCCATTTAATGGGCCCTTTATGTTTTTCTTCCCCCACTCAGAACCTACCTTCAACACATCAAAACCTAAGTAGTAAACCCACATGTCTTCTCTGACAGGGCATTTGGAGCATGCACTCCTGTCAGAATTTTCTAAATTTTTTTTTTATCGTTTTATCAAATAGTAAATTAATTGTACTATTCATAATTCCAAACTTTCTTTTTCATTTTTAAAAAACTCAAATTTTAAAAGTACATAACTTTTCAAGTTAAAATGACATGATTTTTTATTTTTAAATTACATACAAGGAACAATGCAATATTTTTTTTTAATCTAAATGCATTTCTAGTTTTTATATTTTTTAACTATCACAATTCATTTTCAATCAAACGCATAATTCTAAACATTCATTCATTTCCAACCAAAAAATTTTCAAAACTCTAACTGGAGTACACCTTCCAAATGTCCCACAATCTATTTGAAAAAAAAAAAAAAGGACGTTGGGATATGTTTGTCATGACCAAAAAAAAAATTCCCGAGCTGTTAAGACTATTTTCCCAAAAAAAAAAAAAAACAAAAAACAAAAAACAGAGAGAGAATACGTACGTGTGTGTTACCCTAGAGCTCTTGATGAGAAAACAAAACTTGCACATAAAATTGACTAGTTCAAGACCTTAGATGTTTCATATATAAATAAATTGACGGCCATCACCTTCTAATTCCTTAGAGTTGCAATACAACCCTATAACTTCACAAATCAGTCCTTATACATTTAATTGTTTGGGTTGCTGGTAATGGTCTTTGAATTGGTGGGTCACTTTCTTTTCGGCCATTTCCTGAGTCTTTGGACACTGGCGATGGAAATGTTGGGGATTTTCAAGATTTGAGGATTAGACTTATAATGATCAGCAATGTCCTTTTTAGGTTATAATGTGCAAATCATGTGTAAAAAATTGTTCAAATGTTAACAGATTTTAGCAAGAAGTACTTACAGAGTCAAAAATTATAAATTCAAGAGGTTAATTGCCAAGAAAAAAAGTTTATGAACTAAATTGTCAAATTCGAAAAGTTCAATTAATATCTTGTAATTATCTCTTTATGAAATCACTGATTCTCAATGACTTGCCAATTGATATTATGTTGACTGATTACTTATTCTAGACCGTGGAAATTGTCAACTTATGAAATCGTCATGTACTTTACAATGACATAAATGTCAAATGATGTAACTTGACACGTGTCTAATAATAGATAAGGTACGAAATCTGATCTCAACAACAATAACCCATGATTTTCTTTTTTGCAAAATTTTATTTAAAAAGAATTTGTTTATATGACTCTTAGTAACAAAACATGAAAAAAAAAAAAAAAAAAAAGCCAAATAGTTTTTTTTTTTAGAGAGTAATAATAAATTACAACATATAATTTTATAAAAATAGTATAAACACACAGTACCAAAAAAACTCGTCCTCTTTCATCCTCACTCTCCCCTCAATCTTTTTGTCTCTAACATGAAACTAGGCACATATATTTGTGGTCAAAAATTAATCGTTAATATGTTATGTACTAGAAAATCTAAGGAATTGCTAAAATGTCAAGGATTTACTCAAAAATCCAAGGATTTACCAATAAATATATATTATAATTAATCATTCTTTAAAATATTAAAAAAAAAAAACTTGTTCCAAACTTCAAAAATCATATAGAATATGATATCTATTACAATTTCTCTTATTATTTTGGTGCAAAGGATTATATTGTTTTAAAACAATTTTTATATGGAATTTTTATCTTGATTAATTCCAATAAATTAATGTTTTTCAACATTTTTTTAAATTTATTTGGGGTGTTACTCGTTTTTGTTTTAAAATTTAATCCGGCATTATGTATGAGTTTGATTTTCATTGCTTGCATTTTTCTTTATTTTTAAAAATCCAAGATTGTCTTAACCTTTTTTAGAACAAAATTGTCAAAAAAAAAAAAAAAAAGATTTATAATCATTTTGACATTAGTGTACGTTGTCTAATCTTTGCTTTAATGTCAACAGATATTGAAAAATACAAAAAATTATGTGAAGATATATATATGACTAGAACAGTAAATAAAACCATTTCAAATAATGACACCAAGCCAACCAAACAAGAGATCCTAGCATCTTACGACTGATAGAGTAAAACATACATGATGTATCCCTTATTCAGTTCCTACGCGTTTGAGCAAAACAAACAGACTAATTGCATTCCCAGACTGAAAGACGGAGAAAAAATTTTCCTCGAATTTCTTGTGTAACAAATCGAAGAGCTCGTCTAAATCAATCTCTTCTCCAAAATGCTGGCTTAGGGTTGTTCCCGCGCCAGCTCTCATGGAAGAACAAAACGCTCTCGGTTGAGGCATTTCTTGGGGTACGATCTCCATCATTTCTATGCGGAAACATCCGTTTCGTTTCACTGCTGCTTCAACTTCTTGTGGAGATGCATTATACATTGGAAAGTTGAGGGAGTCAACCTTCTCACTGCTGATCTTACCCTGTCACCGAAGGGAAGAAAAAAAGTAGATTAACTACAGAAGGATCACAATGTTAAAACATGTAACTTCATGTCCGTGTACTCTGGTTTAGTCTTACTTTTGCTTATGGTTTTAGGCATTAAAAAAATTTAAGTAGAAGCTGTGACTTTTCGGTTAGTATTTTAGACAATATTTTAAAGTAGAATAAAAGTTATATTATGTACTTTAAACTTGGAAGTATTCTTATAGTTTGACTGGAACCTCATATATATCTTTCAAAAAACTATCTAAACACTATTAGAAGTTACATTTTAACTCGTAATCTCCTAACCGTTATGAAATTGTTTTTGCAGAAATACTTTAAATCAGCAAACTATTTGAAATCACTTCAAAGTTTGTCATATTTTCGATAGAGAAAGGTTTGCCGTCTACTAGCATTGGGAGTAATCTTTGATTACCTTGTTTGCCATGTCCACGAGGCAGGATCCCAAAAGTTCACTAGCCTTGTTGACAAAAGCTTCAGAATGAGAAGACCCGTCAGGGCGGCCGGGAACAATAAAGGCCATCAAACCACCGCTGACAATCTCCTCTGCTCTGGCTTTGAGAAAGCTCTCCATGTCCTTGGCATACTGCGCTTGATAAGCCTCGACAACTTCGACCGTAGAATTCGAGTATTGGATTCTGCCTTTGTTCCAAGCGGGTGAGTTCTTGTCCTCAACCTCTTTAGGCACTCTAGAGAGAATTTGGACAGAGTACGAGGAGTGCACGAAATGAAGGGAGGCCCTGGGAAACAATCGGTCATGGAAAGAACCCGGCACACCGGTGGCAAAGTATCGCCTTTCTGGTGGGAGGCTTATGAAAAGGTGGTTGAAATCATTACCCGCGTGATCATTGAAGAACACTTGAAACTCAGGAACTTGAGAAGTGTTTCCCTGGCTTTGGTACTTGGTTTCTACCGCATCGATAATGTTTTGCACTGCCAGGAATGTGTTAGGCCCCGTAGCGCAGCCTAAATCAGCGACTTTGAACGTGTTTGAAGAGGAAAAAATGTCGATGTGGAGGTTCTCAGAAATTGCCTTGTTGATCAGTTCTTTAGCAGCATCTATAGCGTTTCTCTACAAAACAAAATGTTCGATTGTTAAATCCACCATTTCTTAACCTTTTGTTTTATGTGCGTAATTGGCCTTTTTTTTTTTTTTTTTTTTTGATAATTGAATTTTTTTCTGAAAATCTTTTTATTTCTTCATATCCGAAACTTGAGAGAAAAACCCTTTAAAAAAACAGTTAAGCATAACTCATAGTAGGAATTGTATCTTTCCTCTACCTGAAGGTATTATATAAGATGTTAGATTAACTTTAAATGTCTAATATACAAGTGTTCGTGTTCAAAAACTACAATATGACATGCAGAACTATTTCCAATAATAAATCATATCGTTAAAAAAATTGATCTGATAATCAAAACAACAGTATCTAGGTAGGATAAAAAAACAATTCCCACCATAAGTTTTTCAGTAATATAATACACCTCCTCTGT
The DNA here is from genome assembly GCA_025413485.1 of Ficus microcarpa. NCBI lineage: Eukaryota > Viridiplantae > Streptophyta > Magnoliopsida > Rosales > Moraceae > Ficus > Ficus microcarpa. The sequence goes on along the minus strand of CM046380.1, from coordinate 14,908,858 downwards.
TTCATTGAAGAAAAGAAATAGAAAAAACATCAAAAAATAAAAGAAGGAAATTTGAAGTATAAAGATAACTAGTAAATGCACCTGAAAGTTGGAGTTCTTGCTGTAGCTAAAATCACCGCTTCCACCATTCACTATACATGTTTTCCCTCCTGCTACTGCCATTGTTTTTCTTTTATAATTAAGTCTGTTTTCTCTCTGATCTGATGAACAAAAACTACACCACCAAAGGCCTTTATATACATTTATTTGGCGGCTATTACTTTTCTACAGATCAAATATATTATACACATACTATGAATTTGGAAAAGTACAAGCTTTATTTTAATATTGTTGTTGTTACTTTAACCGGATTCCTTCCCCGCGTAATTGACGAAAAAGTTCTGTTTTCTCATTTAATATTTGAATTAAAAATTATTAATGAGTGACAAATTCAATTGCTAGAAGGAACAACGACTACCTTTGGAAAAGTCTTCCGTTTAACATTTTGGAACAACACATGTTATGTGGCAACTATTTAGGAATCAAATGTATCAAATTGTCATCTAGTTAAAGTCACGTTTGCTTTAAAGGATTAACTTTGACCGGCTATCTAATGAAAAGTTGACCTTTTATTTTTGGGAGAGGTTGTGGTAAAGCCTCTCCCATAAACACTACCGGTAGAGTCTTTTTTTAAACCTTTCAGATTTAATCGAACGGTTAAAATATTACTGGTATATCCAACTTATCATACACCTTACCTTATCTAATACTTCCCACCTAAAATCTTCTTCATCACCGGCGACCGACGCCAGCGACCTATCCCCGGCCGGCGACCTCTCTCTCTTCCCTTTCTCTCTCTTCTCTTCTCTCTCTCTTCCCTTTCTCTCTCTTCTCCTCTCTCTCTCTCTTCCCCCGCCAGCGCCCCCTCTCCCCCGACCACCCACCCCCTGCCGCCCCACCGCCGGTCACAGCTCCGGCTCCCCCTCCCCCGCCGGCAGCCCCTCTCTCTCTCTTCCCTTTCTCTCTCTTCTCCTTTCTCTCTCTTCCCTTTCTCTCTCTTCTCCTCTCTCTCTCTCTTCCCCCGCCGGCGCCCCCCACCCCCGGCCGCCCGGCGCCCCCCCATCCCACCCCCACCGCGACTCAGCCCAGCCCCCCACCCTACCCCCGACGTGAGAAGAGAGAGAGAAAGAAAAGGGTAGTCGCGGGTGGGGAAAAGAGAGGAGAAGAGAGAGAAAGGGGAGAGGGGAAGAGAGAGAGGGGGTGCCGGCGGGGAGGGGGTGGCCGGGGCTGGGGCCGGCGGTGGGGGGGTGGGGGGAGGCCGGGGAGGGGGCGCTGGCGGGGGAAGAGAGAAAGAGGAAGAGAGAGAGGAGAAGAGAGAGAAAGGGGAAGAGAGGGGAAGAGAGAGAAAGGAAAGAGAGATAGGGGGCTGCCGGGGCTGGGGCCGGCGGTGGGAGGACAGGGGGTGGGGGAGGCCGGGGGAGGGGGGTTGGGGTGGGGGGGTGCCAGCGGGGGAAGAGAGAGAGAGAGGAGAAGAGAGAGAAAAGGAAGAGAGAGAAAGGAGAAGAGAGAGAAAGGGAAGAGAGAAAGAGGGGCTGCCGGCGGGGGAGGGGGAGCCGGAGCTGTGGCCGGCGGTGGGGGTGGCAGGGGGTGGGTGGCCGGGGGAGGGTGGCCGAGGGAGAGGGGGCGCCGGCAGGGGAAGAGAGAGAGAGAGGAGAAGAGAGAGAAAGGGAAGAGAGAGAGAAGAGAAGAGAGAGAAAGGGAAGAGAGAGAGGTCGCCGGCCGGGGATGGGTCGCCGGCGATGAAGAAGATTTTAGGTGGGAAGTATTAGATAAGGTAAGGTGTATGATAAGTTTGATATACCAGTAATATTTTAACCGTTCGATTAAATCTGAACGGTTTAAAAAAAGACTCTAACGGTAGTGTTTATGGGAGAGGCTTTACCACAACCTCTCCCTTTATTTTTTTTCGTAAAACGAAAAGAAGAGGACCAGGAACGACTAGTGTTAGCAATATCTCTTGTGCATGTTACCAAAAGAGCTTTCATACATTAATAGAAATATCCACCGAAGGAAAAGACTATATCCCTCAAAGAAAAGCGTGTCACTGTAGTCATATTTGTGGACATGTGTTTTGATTGTAAAGTCATCTTTTTTCACAGATAGAGAGAGGAAAAAAAGAAAAAAAAAGAAAAAAAAAAGGAGAACTTTTTTGTACTTTGCTACTATCCTTCTTTACAGTAAGAAAGAAAAAAAGAAAAAGAAAAAGAAAAAGAAAAGCTTCCTTAGAAAGGATTTATAAGAAAAATGATCTTTTTTAAAGTAATTTTTTAATAAATGTCTAAATTTTTTTATCTTTTTTTTTTTTTCCAATTCAAGAAAATAATCGTTTTTCAAATAATGCCTCTAGTTATGTCAACGAGAAGGGATTGTACCTATAGTCCCTCTAAGACTCTGTGTGTTCACCAAATATACCACAGTGGAGATTAGCATGTCTTTTCTTTTATGATCCACACTTATCTTACTGTCTGAGAATTATATTGATTTGCTTTTTTAGGAATTTTGAGAGTTAATAAAATGGATCTTATATATATAGATATAAATAGCTCTAATAACAACATATAAGTTCATTATCAAACTCAAATAACGGTGAAATAGTTCACAACTCAAATAGAGCACTTTTTTTAGCACAAGAGTAAAAAATGTAAAAATAACAAACATGACGTGCTTAAAAAAGAATATACCCGCAAGAGAAATTACAGCAAATAGATTATTTTTTAAAAATTTTAAAATAAATAATATATTTTAAAAATGTTTGTTTATGATGAATACTTTATTTACAAGCAAACTTACGATAAAATTCTGCAAAGTCAAGTGGTCCGAGGAGGAAAAAAAATATTTACTTGTCGACAGTCTTCTACGCCTTCTTCTTTTTTTGTAATGGATTGACAGTCAACTTTCAATATGGTGAATAGATGTTTCATATCAACAAATATAAATATATATATATATATATACATATTTTTTTAAAGAGAGAGATTGAATCAATAAATACTTGAATCAACTTTCAATTATTACCTTTTTTTTTTAACTAGCAATTTGCAAATTTTGGGCCGTTTCGGTTGGAGTTCGAATTTCATGGGTACATTAGTTTAAAAACATATGTTTGATTGAAATGTCAATTAGAAATGAATATATTATATGAATTAGTGTAAAAATTTGAAATATATTCAAAAAAATATGCAATATGAATTTTGTTTTGTTTCTCTGATCGTTGTGAGTAATTAAAAATAATTATCTCATTTGAGTTGAAATATAAAAGTTATGAATTTTTAAAGTTTAAATTTTATAAAAATGAAAGAGAAAGTAAGGGAGATGCGAGCTTGGAAGTTTTGTAACGAAACCTTCAAAAATTCCGTTTAATGGGCCTTTTATGTTTTTTTTTTTTTTTTTTTTTCCCCCACTCAGACCTACCTTCAACACATCAAAACCTACATGGTAAACCACATGTCTTCTCTGATAGGGCGTTTGGAGCATACACTCCTGTCAGAATTTTCTAAATTTTTTTTTTTTTTATCTTTTTCTCAAATATTAAATTAATTTTACTATTCATAATTCCAAACTTTCTTAGTAAATTAATTTTACAATTCATAATTCCAAACTTTCTTTTTCATTTTTAAGAAATTTAAAACTTTAAAAGTATATAACTTTTCAAGTTAAGATGCCATGATTTTTTTTTTTTTTAAATTGCATATGACAACGAGAGGAACACTACAATATTTTTTTTTCTGAACTCATTTCATGTTTTTACATTTTTTAACTATCACATTTCATTTTCAACCAAATAAACGCACAATTCTAAACATTCACTCATTTCCAACCAAAATATTTTCAAAACTCTAACTGGAGTATTGTTCCAAACGTCCCACAATCTATTTGAAAAAAAAAAAAAAATCCAGAGCTGTTAAGACTTTTTTCTCAACCAAAAAAAAAAAATGGAGAGAATACGTACGTGTGTGTTGCCCTAGAGCTCTTGATGAGGAAAAACACTTGCACATAAAATTGACTAGTTCAAGACCTTAGATGTTTCATATATAAATATTTTGACGGCCATCACTTTCTAATTCGTTAGAGTTGCAATACAACTCTACACTTCACAAGTCAGTCCTTATACATTTAATTGTTTGGGTTGCTGGTGATGGTCTTTGGATTGGTGGGCCACTTTCTTTTCGGCCATTTCCTGAGTCTTTGGACAATATTTGAATTAAAAATTAAAAAAATGAGTGACAAATTCAATTGCTAGAAGGAACAACGACAACTTTTGGAAAAGTCTTCCGTTTAACATTTTGGAACAACAGGTGCTGTCATTGTGTGATAACTAGTTAGGAATGAAATGTCTCAAATGGACATCTAGATAAAGTCAAGTTTGATTTAAAGGATTAACTTTGACCGGTTATCTAATGAAAGGTTAACCTTCCCTTTTTTTTTTTTTTTTTTTTTTTAACTAAAATGAAAAGCCTGGGAGGAGAACCAGGGATGACTAGGGTCAAAATATCCTCCAAGCATGCTATCACAAGAACTCTCATGTAGTGATAGAAATGCTCGTTGAACGAACAGATCCTATCCCTCAAAGAAATATGCTTCACTCTAGCAATATTTGTGGACATGTGTTCTTATTTTTCAGAGAGAGAGAGAGAGAGAGAGAGGGAAAAAAAAAGAGGAACTTTTTTTTTTTTTCTTTTTGCTTTGCTACCATTCTTCTTTACGGTTTAAAAATAAAAATAAAAAAAATAAAAAAAACTTCCTTATAAAGGATTTATAAGAAAATTGATCTTTTTAAAAGTGATTTTTTAATAAACATCTACTTTTTTTTTCAATTCAGGAAAATAATCATTTTTCAAATAATGTCCCTTGTTATGTCTCCAAGAAGGGATTGTATCTATAGTCCGTCCAAGACTCTGTGTGCACTGAACATACCATAGTGTAGATTAGCATATCTTTTCTTTTATGATCTGCACTTATCTTACAGTCTGAGAATTATCTTTGCTTTTTAGGAATTTTAGGAGTTAATAAAATGGACAATATATATATATACATATATATATATATATATATATATATATATATATAGCTCTAATAACAACATATAAGTTCATTGTCAAACTCAAATAAAGGTGAAATAGTTCACAACTCAAATAGAGCACCTTTTTCAATATATGTGAAGAGATATTCTCATATCAACAAACATAAATATATATATATATATATATTAATTGAAAGAGGGAGATTGAAACAACAAATACTTGAATCAACTTTCAATTATTAACTTTTGTTTTTGTTTTTGTTTTTGTTTTTTTTTACTAGCAATTTGCAAATTTTGGGCTGTTTGAAATATGCAGGTTGGAGTTGGAACTTCATGGGTACGTTGGTTTAAAACATTTGTTTGATTGAAATGTGAATTAGAAATGAACTATAATATATGAATTAGTATAAAAATTTGAAATGTATTAAAAAAAAATACAAGATGAATCTTATTTCGTTTCTCTTATTATTGTGAGCAATTAAAAATATTCATCTCATTTTGAGTTGAATATAAAAGTTATGCACTTTTAAAATTTAAATTTCATAAAAATGAAAGAGAAAGGAAGGGAGATGTGAACTTGGAAGTTTTGTAATTAAACCTACAAAAATTCCGTCTAATGGGCCCTTTATGTTTCCTTTCTTTTTTTTTTTTTTCCACTCAGAACCTACCCTCAACACACCAAACCCTACATAATAAACCACATGTCTTCTCTGAGAGGGCATTTGGAACATACACTTTATAGGAATTTTTAAAAAATTTTTTATCTTCTTCTTAAAAAGTAAATTAATTTTATTGTTCACAGTTCCAAACTCTCCTTTTCATTTTTAAGAAACCCAAAATTTAAAAGTTTAACATAGTCATTTTTTATATTATAATTCAAAACACAAACCAATTTAAAGTATAAGAAACAAATAAAACCAAAGAACAAACAGCATTACCTCAGATCTGTATCTGATCCAAGCTAAAACGAGGCTGATGCAGAATGGGAAGAGCTACAAGTGGACCAGATAAGCTGCAACCTTCTTCAACTACGATAAGAATAGAGAGGGTGAGTTGAATAAAGTGAACAAGGATGGGAAAGATTTGTTGGACTTAAAGTAAAATAGCTGAGCTCGGATCTTCAACAATGGTGAAGAGAGAGTGTGTGAGGCTAGAGTGAGAGGAAAACAAGGGAAAAATTGAGATATAGAAAGTGTAACAACCTTACTTTTCAGCCCGTTAACTAACTTATTTATTCTTATTTAATTTAGTCTTAACATTTATTTACATTTGGTTTTGAAAATATAGAATTTTTTTTATATAAAACTAAATTTACTAAAATTTTTAACTGAAGGAATTGAAAACTTCTAGATGATGAATATCTTATTCGAATTTATATTTAGATAATACTTTAAAAACTATAACTTCATGTAACTTAAAAGTAAAGAGTTTAAAATCTTTTTCCCATAAAGTGTTCATACTAATTTAGTTGTACCAAAACATTGGAATAAAGTTATAAATATAGTCGATACAAATAATTTGAGAAGTCTAAATGTAGAAATTAAATTCGTGCTAGTATCTCACTCCCTTCCTTTATCGCCTTTGCACAACTTCTTCTATCCATAAGAATATCTAAGTAATAGGCTGCTTACCCATATTACCTACAACACGAACACACACACATATGAGCTTTCACTTAGCAAATACAAATAATATCTCACAAAATATTTTTATCAATAAATCATGTCATCGCATGTAACATCATGAATACTAAAAAAATATTTATGATCTATGTGTGTTCCATTATGCTTCATTATAGACATTTCTTATCTATTTAAGGGCTCCAATGTCATATGCATATGCGCGCAACAATGGGAAGTTGGGGGAGCGACCCTCTAACAACCTCTAAGGTCATAACTTATAATTTTGATTCTTATCACATCGTCTCACAAAGTGGAGTTAGTACGACACTTAATCCTATCTTTTGTTAGCTTCATTCTGATTATTTATGACAACATGTAGGTTTACATATCACTATACAAACATCATTACGGCAAATATATATATATATATATATCTATGAGGCATGTTGATCATATCAGTGTAAGAGAAATTATATACCTTAAATATTTAATTAAGGCAATACATATGACTCATATACTCATCACTTCATCAAGGCAAATCATAGAAAAATATAAAATATCAATAACGAAAAATATTTTGTTTCATACTATAAGTGAGGTTTGTACTTACTTGTTTTATGTTATTAAACTTCTGGAGTTGTATCTCTTACTTAACACATTTGAGGAATTGTCATGATTTAATCATATCTCATTATTAGACATAATATTAATTACATTACTTTATTCATTTATTTATTTATTTTATATACTAAAGTGAGTTTAATTTACTTATATCATAATTAACTTTAATAATTAATTCATATTAATTATTAAGTGTTAAAATAAATTTCTTCTAATTATTAAGAAATTAATTAATTTGTTTTTAATTTAATTGATTAATTAATTAATTAACATTTAATTAGGTAGTAGTTAATTATTACTTTATTTAATTTAGTAATTATTATTAAATTACATAATTTTTATTGACTTACTAATAATTATATTGTTAATAATTTAATTATGTTACTTAAATATTCTTTCTTATATAATAATGATTAATTATTAATTCTGATATTAATAATTAATAATTTGATTAATCTAATAAATATTTGATTAATCTCTAGTTAATCAATCATAGTTATTTGATGATTATATTAATGATTAACAATTAATTAATCTCTAATTAATCTTGTATTATAATTATATAGTTATTCAACTTAACGATCTTAATTATCATTTACTAACTATTATAATTAATTAATTAATTATTAATTAATTAATTACTTTATTAATTACATTTGATTATGAATTTACTAATTAATTAATTAATTAATCAATCAATCAAGGTGACAAAGAATAACTTAAGTGTATACTGTGACGCCCCCTTACTACGTATGGCCGTCACGCCTTACATACTTACTTACTTACCTAAAAATTAGGGATATATTTTTTTTTTGAAACATACTTATAAAACATTTGTCTTTAGTAATACATCATTCCTACTTAAGTAAACGTTACTTAAGGTCTTTGGTTCCAAAATACCACTACGCATAGTTTCCGCAAATCTTTTGATAAGTAAAGAAGTTTTGTATATAAGCATGGGGCCGACCCACCTGACACCCACGCGGGGCCGACCGCGTGGATGCGGGGTGCCGGAACCGTCACCTTCATACATAACTTACTTTACTTTGAAAATGCGGAATAAAATTTTTTTTTCTTCGACTTACTTTTTTTTTTTTTTTTTTTTAAACTTCTTTTGAACATCGTTTTAAAACTTTCTTTGAACTTTATAATTTGGATTTCATTTTAAAATCTTGACTTGAAACCCATACACTAAAATTGTGCATCGTACTTTGAACATTTCATAAATACATAAATTAGACTCTGATTCCTTATGAACAAGGAGATTACAAGTCTACAAAATTTCGGGTCTTACATATACTTCACATCTATTATTCGACTTGAGTGTTTCATAATATTAACTTAGGTTTTGTTATTGTCGATTCCACCATTGAACTACAAGTCGAGATTCATGGGTGAGCTTAAAAAAATCATAATAATTTACTTATAAGTCCAAATAAGACTAAAGATATGTAATTGGAAAGCTTATAATGTTTATTTTTTATATGATAAGAACAGTTTTATACAAAGTTAAAGTTTACTAACTCGAAAAATACAAAACCCGTTACTATTATAAGATTCCAACAAGGATTTTCGATTCGTAGTCTAAATTTTTAAAATTCACCAAAAATTACACATTTATCCGTTCAAGGCGTATGATACATTGTTGGAAAGCTTAAAGAATCTAGTTTTTAAATCTATAACTTATAACCCAAAATTTTGAGTCTAAAGGGTTCGGAGTATAGAAAACCCGTTGCTAGGCTGTGTCCCAGAGGTGCATTTTCTCTCTAATTTTATGTCATAACTTCAAATGCACATAACTTTAAACATATAAAAGCAAATCAAGCGATTCCAAAGTCTAAAATGAAACTTATCCTTTGCAGAATCTTAATATATAATTTATTTTTCATACTAAAGTTTCTAACGCATGCTATATCACCACGACAACTAAAACTTCAACAAAGTTCATAGATCTTACCGAAATGCTCCGGGGATCCTTTAAGATCTCGAACCTCCTAAGTTCTTCTCAAAACTTTTTCCTAGGTAAGAAGAAGTCTAAAATTAAGATTATGACTAAACATCATGCTTTAGTTCTCCAAAAATGACTAAAACACAAAGAATACCACTAGGTTACCTCTAGTAAAACATCATCTAACTCCGTTTCTCATTTATTCGATCTTAGTGACGGGGTTTCTTAGAGCTTGAAAATGGAGGAAGGAAGGTGCTTGGGGGTGATGGAGATGGAAAATATTGTTGGTGGTTCTTCTTTTTGTTTTGAGCTTGGTGGTGGCTAGGAAAGCTAGGTTTTTTGAGTTTTAACTAGTGTGAGAATAAAATGAGGTGTTGAGTGCTTGTTCTTAGCCAACTTTTACCTTAAGAGAGTTGTATTTTGAGGGGTAAAATTAGAAAATTTTTGGCTGATTTCTTCCTTCACTGCCGCCACTTCAAAGGAGGGTTTTTGGAGTGAAAATTTGGCTTAACAAAGTGGAGACAAGGGGTCACTTTCACGTGTCTCTTCCGGGGGTCAACTTGCCAAAATAAACCATGTTATCTCTTACAGGAAGTTGCATACATGCACCATTTTCCCTTTCTCTCATTTGTTCAACTTTCCTCTTGCTTTTTGACCTAAAATCCAGATTTTCCCCTTGGCTTCTCATTTTTTTATTTTTTTTTATTTCTTCCAATTCCCACTATTAATCCAAGGTTGTCATCCTTATTCTCATCCATTAGATATTCCATCACACCAATCTTTATCTTAAGCTTTCATTGGTTACTTATCATCCAAAGTTTGGCCATTGATTTGCCTAGGATTTTTTAAAATGAAATCTACACCATTGATTTCAAACTTAAGCACAATTCTTGATTAATCTTCCACCTTTGGATTTTCTAAGAGTAAATATTAATCACTCATTTTCTATCTATATGACACATTAATTTTCCAATCATACTCCCAAAGCTTAACTATTGGTATGATCAAAAATAAATATTAAGATTATTAAATTCACCTACAAATAAAAATCGGGATCCTTTTCAAAAATAAACATTATCTCTCTAATATGGCATAATAAATTTTTCATATAAATTTATGTGTCGTTCAACTCATTTTTTATATATTTAAAATTTCTAATTTAAATAGAGAAACTCAATATTGTTAAATCATTGACATAATTACACTGATGATACATATACAATCTTTCATGATCTCGAAATTGGTATTCATCAAAATAATTCATTAGAAGTATACTAATAAAGGAAATCTATAATAATAGTTCATGAATCAAGTTTATGAATTTCTAGGATATTATAGAAAGATGATTTATATATTATGGGTTTGGGGGGGGGGGGGGTGATGGAAAAGTGGCCAAAATGTAGAGTTTAGGATTGGTTGAGGGCATTTCTAACTTTTTACAGTCACTTCAATTGATGGTGATGACATGGCAGTACTAACAATGAAAAGAAACAAAAAAGATATTAGTTTTAATATTATTTTTCCCACATATGCAATTTTTGAAATTAACCCAAATAAAAATAACAAAAGCCTAAATTTTTATTGAGAAAAATATTTGTCAAATCTTGCATTTGAACCAAAAGCAACTCCAAACAAACGTTTGGAAATGAAGGTGCCCCCAAAGGGCACAATATTCACTCTTCTATCCATTTGTTCAATTCCACCTCAAATAATGTTACAACACATTAATTAAAATATCATATAATTAAAATATCATATTAAATTAATTAAAATACTATGTCAGTTAACTAATTGAAATGTTTTACAATTAGAATATGGTATTACATCAATTAAAATACTATGTTAGTGTTTTTGCTTTTTTGTTTTTGACTAAAAAGAAGGATCTAGTGGTGGTCATCATTTCCCATTTTTTGCTCTCCTGCAGGCAAGTTTTACACTTCCCTAAGTTGGTAAGGGATTCGAACCCCCGACCTCCAGATTAGTGAGATCCTAAGATTGTCTCCCGTGCCAACTTATCCACTCATGTGAGGTCTAAATACTATGTTAGTCATATGTATGGCATGGTATTATTAGAAAGATAAAAAATATTACTATATAGATACATATGTATGTATGTATATTTAAATAAAGGATGTACGAACCAAATATGCATAATGCTCATGGTTTTTTTTTTCTTTTTTATTTCGATAAAGCATGATGCTCAGTGTTGAGTACTATAGTTTTGATCTTTAGTTCAACTAGCTAGTTTCATGTTTCACAAGACATTAGGATACCTGCCTGAAAAACGGCTTTTGAATTTCACAAGATGTTAGATCATGTTTTTAAAGATGTTAGTTTAATGTTTGCTATTTCTATACGCTTTTGATTTTCGCAGGTAATCTGCTTTCATGAATTTGGGTATTTTCATGTTGCGGGTATATTTGAGAGGCTTCTCTAAATATATCTCCAAATAGTTTTTTGTCTTTTTTTTTTTTTAAACTCAAAAGTACTTTTTACTATTCAAATGTCTAATTGTCTACATTAAACTTAAACTTTAAAAGTGTATAATTTTCTTATTTCAAGTTCAAATAAGATGATTTTTTTTCCTTCAAATTGCATAGAATTTCAAGAGCTTTAGATTGTGCCAAGTGTAGACAAGATATACTGTGCAGAAACTGTGTTAATTTGCATCGCAACTCCAAGGTTCATGTAAGAGGTAATAACATGTTAAGTAACAATTTAGAGACATTCAGACATTATGTGACAAAGTTAAGTTTAGACCTAAGTCCAAACGAGACATTTCACATTGTTTAAAATACAATCCAAAAAATTACAGTGTAGACCATTTCGGGAACTAGATTGCTAACTGAGCCTTAACTGTGTTGAGTTGTCCACCCCATGTTTGTGGGCTGGACAATAATAGGTCAAAAGCCTAATAGCTTTTGATTAAAAAAAAAAAAAAAGGGATTAATGACTTGTTGAGCAAGCCTTGTGCTACCGGTAGAAAAAGAAAAAAAGGGGACAGTCGTGTGGGTGTCCGAAAGAAACAGAGAACGTGTGGGAGAAAGCAGAGAGAGGAAAAAAGGTGGAGTTTTTGGGTTAGTGCAAGACGATTGAACGGTGAAACGATGTCCGTTGGTGCTTAAATTTGACGTGGTAAATCCTTGTGACAAACTCTTTTCATCTACCAGTTTCGATTTTCGAATTGGTGTCTCTAAGGTATCTTTCTAAAATACCCACTTGAGAGCTAAAACTGATTTCTTTTTAGACTATGTATTGAAATCCATCTTGTTGATGATGAACGTTGTTGTTTAGCCAAGATTATGTTTCATCTTGATGATTGTAAGCTTTTAGTTGCATCTATAAAGAACTTTGTAATTCCATTATTGTTGATACAGTGGAAGTTGATATCGAACTATGGTCCCATAGTTTTTCCCTTTGTACTAGAGGGTTTTCCACTTAAAAATCGGTCTTTCTTGTGCGGTTGATTGTTTTGATATTTTTCATTGCTTTGATTGTTTTGTTGGCTTTGTTGAAACTTACTTTTGGAGAACCCATTTTATCACATAAAGAGGGAAAAGTTTAATTGGTGGTTTTTTCCCAACAAAATGGTATCAGAGCCAGGTTCTGATCATGGGTTATGTTTAGTCATACTCTTCCCATCTTTGTACTTCTCAGCTCATTGCCTGAAAGCTGGGAAACACTAGTGGTGTTACTAAGCACTTTAGCGCTAGAAGGAAAGCTAGCCATGGAGATGATTAAAGATAGTTTGCTCAACGAAGAAGCCAGAAGAAAGTAACAAGGGTGAATCTTCTTCTGAGGTACTTGTTTCTAAAAAACATGAAAGATGTGGAAGAAGCAGAAGCAGGCATCCTTAAGGTCATGGCACAAAGGATACATCCAGAGAAAAATCCCAAAACAGAAAAAGTTTCAAATGTTACCATTACAACAAGCCATGTCACATGAAGAAAGAGTGCAACTTTTGAAAGAGAACAGGGTGAAAGAAAGAAAGATGAGAAAGAGACTAATATAGTAGCCACGGAGGGTGATGTTGTCATTGTTTGTGGTGATAGTTATGTTAGCCTCGTTTACCAGGAGAGTGATTGGGTGATTGATTATAGTGCTTCATTTCATGTTATTGCTCATTTGATTTCTTCATTTCTTACTCTACCAGTGATTTTTGGCAATGTCAAGATGGGAAACAGTGATGCCTTTAAAATTGTGGGTATTAGTGATATTTGCTTGGAGACCAATCTTGGAAGCAAATTAATACTCAAGGACGTCAGACATGTACTAGATATTCGCCTCAACTTGATCTCTACAGGCAAACTTGACAACGAGGGTTTCATTAATTATTTTGGTGAAAGTAATGGAAGTTCACGAAAGGTTCTTTATTGCTTGCAAGAGGAAAAAAGATGAATACGCTTTATGTCATACAAGCAAAGCTTAAAAAAGGAGAGATAAATCCTATTCAGAAGTATGCAAGTATTGATCTTTGGCACAAGAGACTTGGTCACATTAGCGAGAAAGGACTACAAACTCTTGCTAGAAAGCAATTCCTCCCCAATTTGCAAAGTATGCCTTTCAAAACTTATGTTGATTGTTTAGCTGGAAAAACACATAAAGTTGCATTTCATTCACACACTCTATCTAGAAGATCAAATATTCTTGATTTGATTCATAGTAATGTCCGATCTACGCAAAATAAAACTCTTGGAGGTGCACGTTACTTTGTGACTTTTATTGATGACCACTTTAAGAAAAGTTTAGGCTACTGCTTCGAAAACTAAAGACCAGGTGTTCAATGTCTTCAAAGAATTTTATGCCAAGATGGAAAAAGAGACAGGAAAGCAGATGAAATCAGTTTGAGCTGATAATCATGGCGAATACAGGGAGGCCATTTGAAAACTATTGCAAAGCCCGTAGAATCAGGCTTGAGAAAAATCCAACAAAAACACCTCAACTAAATGGTGTGGCAAAAAGAATGAACAGGACCATTGAAAAAGGGATAAGATATATGCTTTCTTACGCTAAGCTTCCTAAACTTGATTAATCTTTCCCCAGCAGCTGCCTTGAATGGTGATGTTCCTAACAAAGTTTGCACAAGGAAAGATGTCTCTTATGATTATTTGAGAGTTTTTGGTTGCAGGACATTTGTTCATGTCCCTAAAGATGAGACATCCAAGCTTAACGATAAGGCAAAATTGTGTATTTTATTGGGATATGGTCATACGGAGTTTGGGGTATAGATTATGGGATCCAGTGAACAGGAAGATTGTAAGAAGCAGAGATGTTGTGTTCCTTGAAGATCAACTTGGAAATTATGCTGATAAAGTTGAAAAGACCAGTTCCTCTATTGAGATTCCTATTAGTTTGAATCTAGTTCCTCTACCTGTAGTGAATACTGATCACAAGGGAGACACACAAGAAGATGGTGGAGATATTGTTGATGATAAGGCCCCTCCTACTAATGATGTTGTCCCTCTAGTTGATGATGTTGAGCTAGTTGAATAAGTTAGCAAGCACCACCACCGTCACCAGATGAGCCTCTATTAAGAAGATCTACTAGATAGCGTCAACGTCCTTTAAGATACAGTTCAAGTGAGTATATGATGCTTACAGATGGTGAAGAACCTGAACCTTACCAAGAAGCCATTTCTCATGAGCAAAAGAAATAGTGATTTAAAATCATGCAGGAAGAGATGAAATCCTTATATGAAAACCACACCTACGACTTGGTGAAGTTACCGAAAGGCAAGAAAGCATTCAAGAACACATGGGTTTATAGGTTGAAAACTGAAAACAATAGCTCACAACTAAGGTACAAAACTCGGTTGGTTGTGAAAGGATTTGGTCAAAAGAAAAGTATTAACTTTGAATAGATATTTTCTCCAATAGTGAATATGGAATCCATCAAAGTTGTTCTTAGTCTAGCTGCCCGCTTGAATTTAGAGATAGAACAACTTGATGTGAAAGCTGTATTTCTTCATAATTATTTACAAGAAGAAATTTATATGGAGTAGCCAGACTAGTTCGAAGTTAAAGGAAAGGAGAATCTTGTGTGCAAGCTTCGAAAGAATTTGTATGGGCTCAAACAAGCATCGAGACGGTGGTACAAGAAGTTTGATTCTTTTATGGTAAGTCATGGGTACTCTAGAACTTCATCTGACCATTAAGCGTTTATGAAGAAACACTCTAGTGATTATTTCATTATCCCCCTGCTATATGTTGATCATTAGCCATGATGCTAGTAAAATTAAGAATCTTAAAAAGGAGTTAAGTAAGTCTTTTGCAATGAAAGACTTGGGGTCAATGAAACAAATTCTTGGCATGAAGATCTCCTGTTATACGAAGAATGGGAAACTTGGCTATCTCAAGAAGGTTACATTGAAAAAGTTCTTGAAAAATTCAATATGAGCAAGGCCAAAGTAATTTGTTCTCTACTTGTAGGGCACTTTAAGCTTACTTCTAAGCAATGAGTTAAAGTTCCATATGCGTCTGCAGTTGGCAGTTTGATGTATGGCACGGTTTGCACAAGACCAAATATTGCTCACATTGTTGGATTTGTCAGCCGATTTCTTTCTAATCCTGGAAAAAAACATTGGTTAGCGGTGCAATGGATATTGAGATATCTGAGAGGTACTTCCAAGGTGTGTTTATGCTTTGGCAGTGGTGAGCCTATTTTAAAAGGGTACATAGATTCAGACATGGTAGGTGATGTTGATTCCAGGAAATCCACTTCGGGATTCTTAATGACCTTTGCAAGGGGGGCAGTCTCTTGGCAGTTTAAGTTACATAAATGTGTTGCTTTTCTAATACATAAGCTAAGTACATTACAATGACTGACGCCTATAAAGAAGCTTTGTGGATGAAAAAGTTTCTTGAAGAATTGGGTGTGCAACAAGAAAAGTATATTGTCTACAATAACAGTCAGAGTGCCATCTACCTCTCCAAAAATTCAACATTCCATTCAAGATCCAAGCATATTGATGTTAGTTATTGTTGGATTCGTGATGTACTTGAAACAAAGCAAATGCACTTGAAAAAGCTCATGCAAGTGAGAATGGATCAGATATGTTGACAAAATCTTTGTCTAAGGAGAAACTTGAAGCATGCAGCAAAGAGTAGGCTTGGTCGAACCCATTACATGACGCGAAGGAGGAAAATTGTTGAGTTGTTCACCCCATGTTTGTGGACTGGACAATAATGGGCTAAAAGCCCAATAGCTTTTGATTAAAAAAAAAAAAAAAAGGGATTAATGGCTTGCTGAACAAGTCTTGTGTTAGCCGCAGAAAAAGAAAAAAAAAGAGGTGCAACCGTGTGGGTGTCCGAAAGAAACAGAGAGTGGGAGGGAGAAAGCAAAGGGAAAAGGTGGAGATTTTGGGTTTATGCAAGACGATTGAGTGGTGAAATGGTTTCTGTTGGTGCTCAAATTTGAATGGTGAATTCTTATGTCGAGCTCTTCTTTTCTACTAGTTTTGATTTTTGAATTGGGGTCTCTAAGATACTTTCCCAAATACCCACTTGAGACCTAAAATTGATTTCTTTTAATGCTATGTGTTGAAATCCATCTTGTTAATGATAAACCTTGCTGTTTAGCTAAGATTGTATTTTATCTTGATGATTGTGAGCTTCTAGTTGCATTAGAGAGAACTTTGTAATACCATTATTGTTGATATAATGGAAGTTGATATCAGACTATAATCCAGTGGTTTTTCCCTTCGCACTGGTGGATTTTCCCCGTAAAAATCGGTGTCTCTTGTGTGTTTGATTGTTTTGATTTTTCATTGCTTTTGTTGTTTTGTTGGCTTTATTGAAACTTACTTTTGGGGAACACATTTTATCACACAAAGAGAGAAAATGTTAATTGGTGGTTTTTTCCCAACAAACTGTAAATTGGAGAAACCACCTACTTTAACCCACGGCCTGGAAGAGGCCGACAAGCCTATGAATAGTATTCAAACGGCAAGAAGCATGGAGGCAACTAAAGCCATAGTTTCCCAGTTGTAGAATCTGATTTTTTGGGGGTTTAATGTGTTTTTTTTTTTTTTTTTTTATAGCTAAATTCACACTTATTATGTCTTAATGATAAAGGATGTAATGATAAGTGAGGATTAAGGAATTTCATAAATAAGTGATCAAGCATTAGCCCCCACTTTGTTATTTCAACTTCTTTCTTTTCCTCTCAAAACCATCACCCTCACACTCTCGCTCTCTCAAAATTTTCAACTATCATTTACTAGATGTTGAAGATCTCTGGAGGTACGTATATATCTCACAACTCATTAACTGTCTATGTTTATGATATTTTGTCTAGAACTACTCATGTATTGGAGATTCAATTTTTGTTCTTTTTTAGATTGCAAGGAAGGGGATCAGTACTGGTGTCCTCAAGCCCCCATCCAAGTGTCATTGGGTTAGCCTACTAATCGCAACGATGAGATGACAAGAAACGTGATCCTAGATCTTCACATTAGTAGACCTCAGGTTTAAATAGCAGACAAGGTTATTGTTGTATGAAGATTTTTGTTTGCCTGTCGTAGTAAATAAGTTGTTATGTCATTAATCCTAAACAAGAAGTCATAATCATTTCATAAACCCATATGATATTTGTGTTCAAAATTGGGGTGTTACTCGTTTTTGTTTTAAAATTTAATTCGGCGTTATGGATGACTCTGATTTTCATTGCTTAAATTTTTTTTACTTTTGAAAATCTAAGATTGTCTTATCCTTTTTAGGACAAATGTTGTCGATAAAAAATACTTTTAATCATTTCACATTAGTGTGACATGTCCACTGACGGAGGGAGGGGGAGGCTGGGGCCCCCTAGCATTTTTTGTTTTTTTTTTGTTTTTAATTTTAAGATAGGGGGTTTTTTTTTTTTTTTTTTTTTAAATATAGAATGTATGTGTATAAATTAGTTTTGGCCTCCCTTAAATCAATAGTTCTTTATATTTTATAACAATTTTATGTAGACCAACAATATTAATAAATATCGCTACAAAGTTAATATAAATTTTTAATGTATTTTTACCCTACAAGAAAATTCCCTTAAAATCATTAAGAATACTCATACTCCAGCATATCTATAAATGAAAATATTTCTTATAAAATAATTAAAAAAAAACATTCGCCACATTAACCATAAATAGGAATAATATTTAAAAATAAAAAAAATCTTAAGAAATTGTTCTAAACTCTAAATTGTTTTCATCAATTTCTTTTCTTTAGAAATTTTTATAACTACATGAAAAATTTCAATGGAGGATTCAAGTAAGATAAAAAAAAAAAAAAAAAAGACATCTCTTGAAGAGCTGATAACTATTTAAATATGTATTTTAATTTTTTAATTAATTAATATTTTGTGTTTTATTTTCTTTTCTTTTAGTATTTGAAAATAATTTTATGTGGTTTTTTGTATGATTATTCTTTTTATTTATTTTTTGTTGATATATTTGATTACATGATTGGGCAAATATAACAACTCATATTTTATTGGGCAAACAATTTAGATTTTAAAAACTAAAACCTTTTTATTAAATTCATAAACATTAGTAAGCCTTGTGAAAGGGGGAAAAAAAATTTTGCCACTCTGACGAATAAATCATGGCTCCGTCACTAATATTGTCTAATCATGCTTTAATGTCAACAGATATTGAAAAATACAAAAAATTTGTGAAGATATATATATGATAGAACAGTAAATAAAACCATTTCAAATAATACACCAAGCCAACCAAACAAGAGATCCTAGCATCTTACGACTGATAGAGTAAAACATACATGATGTATCCCTTATTCAGTTCCTACGCGTTTGAGCAAAACAAACAGACTAATTGCATTCCCAGACTGAAAGACGGAGAAAAAATTTTCCTCGAATTTCTTGTGTAACAAATCGAAGAGCTCGTCTAAATCAATCTCTTCTCCGAAATGCTGCTTTAGGGTTGTTCCCGAGCCAGCTCTCATGGTGGAACAAAACGCTTTCGGTTGAGGCATTTCTTGGGGTACGATCTCCATCATTTCTACGCGGAAACATCCGTTTCGTTTCACTGCTGCTTCAACTTCTTCTGGAGATGCATTATACAATGGAAAGTTGAGGGAGTCAACCTTCTCACTGCAAACCTTACCCTGTCACAGAAGGGAAGAAAAAAAGTAGATTAACTTGAATGAAACTATAGAAGGATCACAATGTTAAAACATGTAACTTCATGTCCGTGTACTCCGATTTAGTCTTACTTTTGCTTATGGTTTTAGGCATTAAAATAATTTTAAGTAAAAGCTACGAATTTTCAGTTAGTATTTAAGACAATATTTCAAAGTATAATGAAAGCTATATTTCATGCTTTAAACTTGGAAGCATTCTTATAGTTTGTCTGGAACCTCTTATTTATCTTCTGAAAAACTATCCAAACACTATCAGAAGCTACCTTTTGACTCGTAATCTCGTATTTGTATGACATAGTTTTTGCACAAAAGGAGCAGAAATTCTTTAAATCAGAATACTATTTGAGATCACTTCAAAGTTGGTCATATTTTCGATAGAGAATGGTTTGCCGTCTACTAGCATTGGGTGTAATCTTTGATTACCTTGTTTGCCATGTCCACGAGGCAGGAACCCAAAAGTTCACTAGCCTTGTTGACAAAAGCTTCAGAATGTGAAGACCCGTCAGGGCGGCCGGGAACAATAAAGGCCATCCAACCGCCGCTGACAATCTCCTCTGCTCTGGCTTTGAGAAAGCTCTCCATGTCCTTGGCATACTGCGCTTGGTAAGCCTCGACAACTTCTACCGTGGAATTCGAGTATTGGATTCTGCCTTTGTTCCAAGCGGGTGAATTCTTGTCCTCAACCTCTTTAGGCACTCTAGAGAGAATTTGCACAGAGTACGAGGAGTGCACGAAATGAAGGGAGGCCCTGGGAAACAATCGGTCATGGAAAGAACCCGGCACACCAGTGGCAAAGTATCGCCTTTCTGGTGGGAGGCTTATGAAAAGGTGGTTGAAATCATTACCCGCGTGATCATTGAAGAACACTTGAAACTCAGGAACTTGAGAAGTGTTTCCCTGGCTTTGGTACTTGGTTTCTACCGCATCGATAATGTTTTGCACTGCCAGGAATGTGTTAGGCCCCGTAGCGCAGCCTAAATCGGCGACTTTGAACGTGTTTGAAGAGGAAAAAATGTTGATGTCGAGGTTCTCAGAAATTGCCTTGTTGATCAGTTCTTTAACAGCATCTATAGCGTTTCTCTACAAAACAAAATGTTCGATTGTTAAATCCACCGTTTCTTTACCTTTTGTTTTATGTGCGTAATTGGCCTTTTTTTTTTTGTTTTTTTTTTTTATAATTGAATTTTTTTCTGAAAATCTTTTTATCTCTTCATATCCGAACTTGAGAGAAAAACCCTTTAAAAAAACAGTTAAGCATAACTCATAGTAGGAATTGTATCTTTCCTCTACCTGAAGGTGTTATATAAGATGTTAGATTAACTTTAAATGTCTAATATACAAGTATTCATGTTCAAAAACTACAATATGACATGCAGAACTATTTCCGATCATAAATCATATCGTTAAAAAGTTGATCTGATAATCAAAACAACAGTATCTAGGTAGGATAAAAAACAATTCCCACCATAAGTTTTTCAGTAATATAATACACCTCCTCTGTTTCATTGAAGAAAAGAAATAGAAAAAACAGTAAAAAATAAAAGAAGGAAATTTGAAGTATAAAGATAACTAGTAAATGCACCTGAAAGTTGGAGTTCTTGCTGTAGCTAAAAACACCGCTTCCACCATTCACTGTACATGTTTTCCCTCCTGCTACTGCCATTGTCTTTCTTTTATAAATAAGTCTCTGTTTTCTCTCTGATCTGATGAACAAAAACTACACCACCAAAGGCCTTTATATACATTTATTTGGCGGCTATTACTTTTCTACAGATCAAATATATTATACATATACTATGAATTTGGAAAAGTGCAAGCTTTATTTTAATATTGTTGTTGTTACTTTAACCGGATTCCTTCCCCGCGTAATTGACGAAAAAGTTCTGTTTTCTCATTTAATATTTGAATTAAAAATTATTAATGAGTGACAAATTCAATTGCTAGAAGGAACTACGACTCCTTTTGGAAAAGTCTTCCGTTTAACATTTTGAAACAACAGGTGTTGTCATTATGTGCTCACTAGTTAGGAACCAAATGTATAAAATGGTCATCTAGATACAGTCACGTTTGATTTAAAGGATTAACTTTGACCGGCTATCTAATGAAAAGTTGACCTTTTTTTTTTTTTTTCTTTTTTCCTAAAACGAAAGCCCTAGAAGAGGACCGAGGACAACTAGTGTCAACATATCCTCTGAACATGCTATCAAAAGAGCTCTCATATACTGATAGAAATGTTCACTAAACGAACAGATCATATATCTCAAAAAAAAGTGCGTCACTCTAGTCATATTTGTGGACATGTAGTCTGATTTTTTTAGAGAGAAAAAAAAAATAGAACTTTTTTTTTTTGCTTTGCTACCATTCTTCTCTACTACGAAAAAAAAAAAAAAAAAAAAAAAAAAAAAACCTTCCTTATAAAGGATTTATAAGAAAATTGATCTTTTTAAAAGTAATTTTTTAATAAACGTCTAATTTTTTTTTTTTTTCATTTCAAGAAAATAATTGTTTTTCAAATAATATCCCTAGTTATGTCTCCGAGAAGGGATTGTACCTATAGTCCCTTCAAGACTCTATGTGCGCCAAACATACCATAGTGTAAATTAGCATGTCTTTTCTTTTATGATCTACACTTATTTTAGTGTCTGAGAATTATCTTCATTTGTTTTTTAGGAATTTTGAGAGTTAATAAAATGGACCTATATATATATAGCTCTAATAACAACATATAAGTTCATTATCAAACTCAAATAACCGTGAAACAGTTCACAACTCAAATAGAGCACATTTTTAGCACAAGAGTAAAAAAATAAAAATAACATACATGACGTACTTAAAAAAGAATATACTTCCAAGAGAAATTACATTAAATAGATTATTTAAAAAAAAAATGAGAGACAAATTCAATTGCTAGAAGAAACAACGACTACATTTGGAAAAGTCTTCCGTTTAACATTTTGGAACAACAGGTGTTGTCATATGTGGTGACTAGTTAGGAATCAAATGTATCAAATGGTCATCTAGATTAAGTCACGTTTGATTTAAAGGATTAACTTTGACCGGCTATCTAGTAAAAAGTTGACCTTATTTGTTTTTTTTTTTTTTCCCCTAAAATGAAAAGCCTGGGAAGAGGACTGGGAACGTCTAGTATCAGCATTTTCCCGGAGCATGCTACCAAAGGAACTCTCGTACACTAATAGAAATGTTCGCTGAACGAATGGATCCTATCCCTCAAAGAAAAGTGTGTCACTCTAGTCATATTTGTGGACATATGTTCTGATTTTTTCAGAGAGAGGAACATTTTTTTTTGCTTTGCTACTATTCTTCTTTACGGTTAAAAAAATATAAAAAAACTTCCTTATAAAGGATTTATAAGAAAAATGATATTTTTGAAAGTAATTTTTTAATAAACATCTAATTTTTTTTAATTTAAGAAAATAATCATTTTTCAAATAATGTCCCTAGTTATGTCTCCGAAAAAGGATTGTACCTATAGTTCCTCCAAGACTCTGTGTGCGCCAAAACATACCATAATGTAGATTAGCATATCTTTTCTTTTATGATCCGTACTCATCTTAAAGTCTGAGAATTATCTTGATTTGCTTTTTAGGATTTTTAAGAGTTAACAAAATGGACCTAATATATATATATATATATATATATATATATATATATATATAGCTCCAATAACAACATATAAGTTCATTGTCAAACTCAAACAACGGTGAAATAGTTCACAACTCAAATAGAGCACCTTTTTAGCACAAGTGAAAAATAAAAAATAAAAATAACAAACATGACGTGCTTAAAAAATAATATACCCCCAAGAGAAATTACATTAAATAGATTATTTTTTAAATATATTTAAAATATATTTTAAAAATGTTTGTTTATGATGAATAATTATTTATAAAGCAAATGTACCATAAAATTAATCTGCAAAATCAAGTGGATCCTTCGGGGAGGAAAAAAATTTTTTTGACTTGATGATTGTCCTATACGTCTTCTTCTTCTTTTTTGTAAAGGGATGACAGTCAACTTTCAATGTATGTGAAGAGATGTTCTCATATCAACAAATATAAATATATTTATATATATATATATATTTTGAAAGAGAATCAACTTTCAATTATTAACTTCTTTTTTTTTTTTTTGACTAGCAATTTGCAAATTTTGGGCTGTTTGAGAAATGCAGGTTGGAGTTGGAATTTCATGGGTACGTTGGTTTAAAACAAATTGAAATGTGAATTAGAAATGAACTATAATATATGAATTAGTGTAAAAATTTGAAATGTATTAAAAAAATATAAAATATGAATCTTGTTTCGTTTTTCTTGTCATTGTGAGTGATTAAAAATAATCATCTCGTTTTGAATTGAAATATAAAAGTTATGAACTTTTAAAGTTTAAATTTTATAAAAATGAAAGAGAAAGGAAAGGAGATGTCAGCTTGGAAGTTTTGTAATTAAACCTAGCTTGGAAGTTTTGTAATTAAACCTATAAAAATTCCGTTTAATGGGCCCTTTATGTTTTTTTTTTTTTTCTTCCCACTAAGAACCTACCCTCAACACATCAAACCCTACATGGTAAACCACATGTCTTCTCTAAGAGGGCATTTGGAGCATACACTCTTGTCAAAATTTTCTAAAATCTTTTTTTATCTTTTTCTCAAATAGTAAATTAATTTTACAATTCACAGTTCCAAACTCTCTTTTTCATTTTTAAGAAATTCAAACTTTAAAAATTCATAATTTTTAAGTTGAGATAATATGATTTTTTATTTTTAAATTGTATACAATAACGAGAGAAACAATGCAATTTTTTATTTTTGAACACCTTTCAAGTTTTTATGTTTTTTAACTATCACATTTCATTTTCAACCAAACGCACAACTCTAAACATTCACTCATTTCTAACCAAAAAATTTCCAAGACTCTAACCGGAGTACATGTTCCAAACGTCCATAATCTGATCTTGAAGAACCAAAAAAAAAAAAAGGACGTTGGGATATGTTTGTCATGACAAAATAATAATAATAATAATAATAATAATTCCTGAGATGTTTAGACTATTTTCCCAAAAAAACAAAAACAAAAAAAACAAAAAACAAAAAGGAGGAGACAATACGTACCTGTGTGTTACCCTAGAGCTCTTGACGAGAAAAAACTTGCACAGAAAATTGACTACTTCAAGACCTCAGATGTTTCATATATAAATATATAGACGGCCATCATTTTATAAGTCTGTGTTAACTTACGTTTGGTTCGTCAATTGGATATGAAATTTTTAAGTTGAAGTTGGTTGATTTTTGAAAAATTAATTATAAATTTTATTGATTTTTCAGGGGAAAAAAAAAAGATAAAAATATACGATTTAGTTGTAATTAAACTTAAATATCATACGAAACCTTAGATTTGCTATACAACTCTAGAGCAACTCTATCACGTCACAAATCAGTCCTTGTACATTTAATTGTTTGGGGTTGCTGGTGGTGGTCTTTGGATTGGTGGGTTACTTTCTTTTTGGCCATTTCCTGAGTCTTCGGACTGTGGCCAAGGAAAATGTTGGGGATTTTCAAGATTTGAGGATTAGACTTATAATGATCTGCAATGCCTTTTATAGGTTCTAATGTGCAAGTCATGCGTAAAAAACTATTCAAATATTAACGGATTTTAGCAAGAAGTACTTATAGAGCAAAAAAAAAAAAAAATTTAAATTCAAGGGATTAAAAGCCAAGAAAAAAAAGTTTATAAACTAAATTGTTGTCAGATTCGAAAAGTTCAATGAGTACATATCGTAATTATCTCTTTATGAAATCATCGATTCTAGCTAGATGACTTGGCAGTTGATTTTATGTCGACTGATTACTCGTTCTAAACATTGGGAACTATCAACTTCTGAAATCGACACGTACTCAACAATGACATACATGTCAAATGATGTAGGTTGACACGTGTCTTGTAATATATGAGATACGAAATCTAATCTCAACGACAATCACCTATGATTTTCTTTTTTGGAAAATTTTATTTAAAATAATTTGTTTACATGACTTTTAGTAACAAAACATGAAAAAAAAAAAAAAAAAAAAAAAAAAAAAGCCAAATAGTATTTTATTTAAGAGGGTAATAGTAAATTACAGCATACAATTTTAAACATAATAAAAATAGTATTATCAGATTTATGACCGCACAGTATCAAAAAAAACTCGACGTCCTTCGTCCTCTCTCTCTCCTCAATCTTTCTGTCTCTGACATGAAACTGTACACATATATTTGTTACTAAAAATTAATTGTAAATATATTATTTATTAGAAAATCTAAAGAATTACTAAAATGTCAAGGATTTACCCAAAAATCCAAGGATTTACCAATAAATAAATGTTATAATTAAAAAAAAAAAAACATGTTATAAACTTAAAAAATCCTATAGAATATGCTATATACTACAACTTCTCTTACTATTTTAGTGCAAAGCATTACATTGTTTTAAAACAATTTTTGTGTGGAATTTTTATCTCGATTAATTCCAATTAATTAATGCTATTCAACATTTTATTTATTTATTTATTTATTTGAATATATCAAGGATGTGTATTAATTGACAAGGTTTTACAATCACAAGTATTTTGCAATTATAAATCAAATAGGGCACTTTACATCTGATTTACTCAACTAATAAGTATATCTTATTACTCGAAATCTTTTTCTAAATATGTGGAGATTTTTTTCCACATTTTTGTTAGAGTATCTTCTGTGACTTTTTTTTTTTTTTTTTCCATTTATTTCTCTTTATATTATAATGTCAAATACCCTAGATGACCAGATATCATCCTTATAACATAATCATTATATAAATTTCTCAAAACTTATTATGAATTATATTTCAGTGCTATTATTAATACGTTCTATCAATTGATCAATACCATGGTAATTTTATCATTACCAGAAAAAATAAAAACAAAAAATATGATATTTTTTCAGCATCTGGACGGATTTAAAAAAAAACATAAAATAGTATATTCATCATATCATTACATATCATATCATTAAATTGATTATTTTTGTGCAACTAACTTATAGACATATTTTAAAGCAAAAACAAACAGGTATATATATTCTTTATCATTAAAATATGATTGTTCTAAGCCAGAATAAAAATGAATAACCCGAAACATTAAAATAATGACAATTTTACGCACACTGATGGAGGGAGGGGCATGGAGGGCCATGGCCCCCCCTAGATTTTTTTCTTTTTAATTTTAATATAATTTTTTTTTAATTTGAATATAATGTGTATGTATATAAATTAGTCTTGCTCCCTTTAAATTAATAACTCTTTATATTTTAGGGAGATTTTATTTGTACCGACAATATTGATAAATATCACTACAAAGTCAATAATATTTTTTATTTATTTTTACCCAGCAAGAAAATTACCTTACAACCATTAAGAATACTCATACCCC
Source organism: Ficus microcarpa (assembly GCA_025413485.1). Taxonomy (NCBI): domain Eukaryota; kingdom Viridiplantae; phylum Streptophyta; class Magnoliopsida; order Rosales; family Moraceae; genus Ficus; species Ficus microcarpa. Next base: position 14,882,000 of record CM046380.1, on the reverse strand, counting down.
AACATACTTATAAATGAAAATTTTTTTTATAAAATAATTAAAATACATACACCAATTAACCATAAATAGAAATAATATAAAAAAAAACATCAAAAAAAATCCTAGGAAATTGTTCATTTTATAAACTCTAAATTGTACTTCATCAATTTCTTTTCTTAAGAAATTTTTATAACTACATGAAAAATTTTCAATAGAGGATTCAAGTAAAATAAAAATAAAAGAAAGATGTCTCTTAAAGAGTCAACAACTAATAAAATATGTATTTTTTATTTTTTTAATTCATTAGTATTATGTGTTTTCTTTTTTTCATTTTTTCTTTGAAAATGATTATATGTAGTTTTTACATGATTATTCTTTTTATTTATTTTTTCTTACTATGTTCGTTTACATGATTCTATATTTATGTATTTTTTTTATTTGCAATATGACATTCATTGTTTTTTTTTATTTGGACATTACTTGAGTTTTTCTTCTTTACTATTTCCTTTCCTTTTTTAGAGATACTTTTCCTTTTTAATAATACAAATATATCTTTTTTTCTTATTTACATTGTTAATTTATTTTTAACAAAATAAATTAAAACTAAAACAAAAATGGGTGTATGAGAAGATTAAATGTGATATTATGTAAAAAGTATCTATAAAAGGATATTACTATATTTATATTATGAAACATTTATTAGATGAGGATATTTATCAATATTGTGGGTGCAAATATAACCATTCATATTTTATTGAGTAAATAATTTGGATTTTAAGAAATAAAATAGTTTTATTAAATATGTAACATTAATGGACGTAATGACTTGATTGAAAAATTTTTTTGACCCCCCTACTAATAAATCCTAACTCCATCACTGTTTACACATAATAATATTTGTATTCATAACAAAAACGAAAATAGAAAAAATAAATAAAAAATAAAAAAAGTTAGTAAATTTTTTTAATTAATTTTAAGAGGAGAATTTCGAATTCATCTTTACTAAAGTATATGTAGAGTGATTTTTTGGGAAAGTTATTATTGCTATAGATATAATTGTAAGTCCCTAAATGTAGCGAATTTTCCCTTGTTTGGATCAACATTTTAATTCGAATTATTTACACTTGAATGAAATGTGTACTTGGTTGGCGGTGAATATTGATCAACTGATTTCAATATTTACAATATTAATTAAATTCAACTCAAATCCAAATCTAAATTTTCACTTTTTAAAAATCCATATAAAAAATCAAAATCAAAATCCATATCACACTTATTTTTCTACAATCACTATTTGGATGTTACCTTTAAAAAATTAACTATCCAAACACATGTTCAAATTTGAATACTCAATTAAATTTCTCCATTTGGATTCATACATTTAGTTTGATAATAACATTCTAAAAAATTCAAATACAACCTATATCCAAATAGACCTTTAGTAGTTCAATTATCATTTTAAAACTATCAATAGGTTGTTTATTTAACCGGAATTAAGACATTTTAAGTCCTTAAAATACAACAATATAATACAATAAGTGCGACGTTATGCAATATTATAATAAAATATTATACAATACGGTGCATTAGACATGCCCTTATTAATATCATACAGGGTTGTTTTTCTGAGATCCTGCGGGATATCAATTATAAATTCCTCATGCATTGCCAAACAGCTTTTCTGAGGAACCAAACTGCAGCTTGTTCAAATGCGATGCCTAATTGCGTTTAAGCACGGCAAGAAAGCTCAGTGTTTTGTCCGCTTCGGCGATAGAGCTCGGATGTACCTCCTCGACTTTCTTAAGATACAAGTCGAAGAGCTCGTCAACGATCTCTTCTCCGAAATGCTGCTTGATTACTTCACCAAGAGTTGATCTCACACAGTAGGTAACTTGTTGGGCAGTAAGAGATGCACCATTTACTTCACATGGGGAAGAACTTGTATTCTCTCTGCAGTAAAACTCCCATTTCGTTTCACAGCTTCATCGAATTCATGAGGAGACATCAAATAAGTTGGTATGTTGAAGGAGTCAAATTTCTCCTCACTAACTGTTCCCTATAAAATTGATGGAGACAAATACGTAACCCGCAAAAAAAAAAAAAAAAAAAAAAAAAATCCAACAACACTTAGAAAAATAAATATATGATGAAATCTTTCTTATATTATTATTGACGTAAATGAATCAGAAAAACAGCCAAACTTAAGATTTGGCCGGCCGTGAAAATAATTTTTAAATCATCACCTTTGTTTTTTTCTTAACCATCTCAATAATAGCTAGCGTCGGACAACTAATCTCACATGAGGCCAAAAAAAAAAAAAGCATAAAATATATTGTCAAGAAGAGGTGATCAGTTAATAAGAAATTTACAAGTACAGTAGTCCTAATTAGTGCATACCTTTAAGTAAACCTCATCAAATATACACCATAATGTATTTTAATGAAATACATACCAGAAGATTTTAAGTTTGTTTGTATCAAATTAAAATCATATAGGTCAAAATTCAGTTCAAAAGTGAAAGTTTTTTTCCCCCTCTAAAACATTAAAATTCAAAAGGAAAACCGAAAATTTTAAGAAAGATCCATGTCTTTATTTTTGCGTTTCTTAAGCAGAAGCTTATATTCATATATCATATATTTTAGGTATATTGGAAAAATATATCATTCATTTTCAACGTCATAAAATATCTATGGGACGTTATAAATATGTATCAAATTTATATCATATATGAAGTGATTAACATTCAATTTTGACCAAAATGTAATATTAAAACTCCTAAAAGAAAATACAAAATAATGTTAAAAACAAATCAAAATAAAAAAAAATGCACATAAACAGAAATATATAAAATTTTGCTTTCAATTTTGTTGAGGGAATTTTCATCATTGTTAATCTTTTCAAAATTCAATGTTTATTTCTTTATGATATGGATTTATAGACATAACCTAATGATAATATCACATGTGACTCACCTAAATGTGCAAAGTTTAAATCCTCTATACCAAATTCAAAAAAAAAAAAAAAAAAAAAAAACTTGTTATGCATATAATGTGGTTCAAAATGAATTATATATTTTTAAAACATAGGGTGTACTATTTTTTTTTTTTTTTTGATAGAAAAAGTCTTACTCTTTAAACGTATCTTTACAAAAATATGTAATTTTAAATGTCCTAACATTATTTCGATATGGTTTTAAATGGATGTTGAACTTTATGAATAAACTAAAAACAGAGGTTCCATCAGTTAATTAAGAAGGCTAGCGGTTATGATCGTTATAGAATTCTACTACTTATAATGTTACCAAATTATACATTTTCACATTTCAAAAATTCATTTATAAGATAAGTCATCACAACTCTTACTAATAATCTGTTACCTACATATATTTTGGTTAATTTAATATATATAAAAGCACGAATGTGATTTTCATCCTGCTTCCAATGATTATCATGTAACAGTCACATTAGTGTCACATGACTGTTTACATGATGGCCCAATCAACACTATTAATTGGCGCTTTTTTTTTCTATCTATTCACAACTAGTAAAAAAAAAAAAAAAAAAAAAAAGATACTGACAGGCTTATATATGATAATTGTTTCGTCCATGTTCAAAAACTAAAATACTTTTGGGTAATTTTCATAGCTTAAAATAATTAGAGTTCAATGTTAATAGTTAAGTACCTTTTCAACCATGTCCATTAGGCAAGAACCTATAAGATCAAAACCCTATTTCCCCCAGATTCAGAAGGATGAATTCCATCAGCGATGCCAAGAATGATAAGAACCATCAATCCGCCACAAACAACCTCTTCTGCCCTCGCTTTCAAAAACGCTTCCATGTCCTTTTCATGTTGATCTCTGTACGCCTTGATTACTTCGTCCCTCGAATTCGAGAAATAAACTCGCCCTTTGTTCCATGCCGGAGAGCTTTTGTCCATTACTTCTTCTGGCACTTGAGAAAGCCAGTGGACAGCAAAAGAAGAATGAACAAAGTGAAGAGAAGCCTCCGGGAATATTCGACCGTAGAAAGAACCCGGAACCCCAGCTGCATGGTAGCGCCGGTTTGGAGGAAGGGACTTGAACAGCATGTTGAAATCGTTTGAGGTGTGGTCATTGAAGAAAACTTGGAATTCTGGTTTTATGGAAGTGAGTCCTAGGGTTTCAAACTTCAACTCCACAGCTTCGATAATGTTTTCCACTGCACTGAATGTGTTAGGCCCGACGGAGCAACCTAAATCTGCGATGGAAAAGACTTCCGGAGGACTACTACTGTTAAGTCCTATGTCAAGCTTTTCTCCAACTTCCTTGTTCATAAGTTGTTTTGTAAAATCTATAACTACTTTCTGCAAAATGTGCAATCAATTTTAAAATTATGTGACATACAACAATAAATATGCAATTGAAATACACATTTTTGCTTTCAAAATTTTGCTTAGGAAAGATTCCATCTTTGTCTTTAAAAAAAATTTTTTAAAAAAATTTACTGCCTTCAAACTTTTGTGGTAGCAAAGACAGGGTGGGGGGAGTCATAATCCACAAGGTATAAATAAATAAATATATATATATATATGCACACGTACGTATACAAGGATAGAAAATAATAATAATAATAATAACTTTAGATCAATATGACACAAAATTAAACTAAAATTATCTAAAATTTGTGTTATGTTGGTTAAGAATGATGAATTTATGTCATGTTAGTTAATAGATGAAAAAATCTAAAAGGATTGGTTTTAAGTCCGGCTGCCGTAGCAGTCCAACAAATGTTACTCTTTTTTCTTAAATCCATGTAACTACTAGTGGATTTACTTGTATTCTAAGCAACTTTACATGTAACATATTACATTTTAGTACTTTTACTCCAAGTGACCTATATCAACATAAATATTATATTAATAAGTTAGTGATACATGACATTAATCTTGATATTACATCTGTCAGATCATATGGTTATCGGACTTAAGACCTTATTTATGTGTAAAAAAAATATATATATATATTATACCTGGGAAACGGAGGTCTTGGCATAACTGTAGGGGCCATCTCCACTCTTCATTGGATATGCTTCAGACAATTTGCCACTTTCCTTTGCTTCCATCTTTCTTTCTAAACGCATTCCTCACACTACGATTAAGGTCATTATATATAACCTTACCATGACATACTCTCGTACAAGCGACTATTAAATTTATATTTAAATTTTAGCAAGCAAATTACAATAATAGGTCTCATGATTTTTTTTTCCCCAAAAGTCCCTGAATTATGGTGTTTTGTCTCAATATGGATCTCAAATTTTAAAATGTAGCATTCTCACCCTCCTGAAAAGATGAACTATCGATATAAACTTGAGGATTTCGCACCTTTCCTGTCTTTTGTATGTTTTTGTAGCTTATATTTGGCATCCAGATTTAACTCCAACTACACTATACTTTTTCATCCCAATTTTTATCTTTTTCTGAAAAATCAACAAAATTTATAATTAATTTTTAAAAAGTCAACCAACTACTAAACGAACCCATAATTTTCTTTGCTATGATTTAGGGGAAAAAAAAAAAATATATATATATATATATATGGTCTGTATTCTGGAGTGGGGTGAATAAGAGACTAGCAAGTTTTGAGGGGTGGTTCTGTTAGGATTTGTACACTAAGGCAAAATATATTTGATATCTTTTGCGACATTATCTATTAATAAGCTTATTTTATTTACATGGTGACCTTGCTGCTCACTTAATATATCTTGCATAATTAGGATAGTCTGTAGCTTGTTGAAAGCATCATTAGTTGAGAAGTTGCATGAAATTCTAAGCATAACAAATATGTACGTGAGTAGTAGTAAGAAGAAGGAAAAGAAAAAGGAGAAGGAAAAAATAATATAATTACATATATATGGAAGCCTTAATTTAATTCTCTAACAAGCAGCTTAATTTAGGTAAGTATGCATTTCACCGCATTACTTGAACAATAATACATTTTAAAGAAAGTTTTCAGTCAGGTTATTATTATTGCCATGCTTTCAAGAAATTTAGTCTCCATTTGCAAATCATCTTAAACTCAAAATTTTCATCTCAGTTTTTATCTTTTTCTGAAAAGTCAACAAAAATTATAACTGTTTTTAAAAAGTCAACAATTCAAACATAAAAATTTTAATTCAAACCGTTTTACCAAACGGACACTTAAGAAATTATTATTTTACATATGGTGTGAAATCTCACGAATATTAGAACTAATACAAATGAAGAATCCTTGAGAAAAGAGTTCCAACAAAAGGGTCACTCAGAATTAGAAAGGGTTCTAATAATATGAGATTAGCATCATACCAAAGGACCTTAAAGCTAAAGTTATTGATGATTACTTTTATGGTGAAAAAGGTGTATGGTATACTTACTGAGTTTTCGCTCATATAGTTCTTGTTATGAAATTTGCTGAGTTTATAGATTACAAAAGGTTAACTAAGCTAAAGATTTCAGAGTCCTAGGACAAGTTTAGAAATGTTTTGAGAATAAAAGAATTTTTTCTGTTGTGTAGTATTTATTTATGTTGAGTTTGAGATTTTAGTTAGGTAATGTTCTCTTTGAGCTATTAGCTAGGGAATTTTTCCCTTCTTGGGTTGTTTCTCTAGGATGCTTTTGTTGATCTTTTATATTTTTATTATTATTATTATAAGTAAATATGAGTTGAGAGTATAGTGCAAGATGAGTTAATTAATAGATAGCAATCTAGATGAGATATGCTGGATAGAAGATGAGATATGCTAGTTGAGAGAGAGAGGGAGAGGAAGGAGGAAAATCATGAGATCTAGAGAATCACATAAAAAGGGTAAATCTGGAATTTAACAAATCTTGCAACTTTTAATAATGTTTAATAATGTGAATAAAGTATGAATCATTTGCAAATGCATTCTCATATAAAGAAATCTCTCAGGATAAAAAATGAATATAAACGTACGGTTCCTATCTTAATCAATTTTCTTTCGGTACAAACAAAAAACATCCAAGTGAGATGAAAGCGAAATTATTAGTTAAAAGTTCTATAAATTTCTCCTACTTATCATACCCTACATGCATACACGACACCAATTGGGTTAGAAACCAAATTAAAGAAAGCAATGATAGTTATTTAATGTTTTGTCAACATAGCTAGTACAATTATTGAAGTTCTAGTGTAATAATAAAGTCTTGTTGAAATATTTTTGTGTTTTGCTCCTGTGCTTCGTCCCCCGTCTTGTTGATTCTTCCTTCTCTCTCTTTTTTTTTTTTTAACTTTATTTTTCATTAATAAAATTAGTGACTTAGGAGATTGACAGAAAATGAGTCTCTAAGTGAACTACAACTTAATTTAGGTATTTGTCTGAAGTTTAATAATATATATATATATATATATATTTATATGGAAGAATTTTCAATTATTACTCTCATATTTATCTATTTATAGTATTTTAGTCATATAATATTGATCGAATGGTTGTAACAAATTGAGTAATTGATAAAAAAAACTTTAATGACAATTAATGAATATGAAACTTAAAGAGCTCGTTAAATGTAATTTGGATGAGAAATTAATGATGAGAAACTTATTGAATACTTACTGACATTGCTTTTTTCCATTTCTAATTTCATTTCCATTTAAATAAAATATTAATTAAGAAAAAACTCACGGCTCTACAGTTAACGTTTACGTCTCTTCTTCTTTATTCTATTTTTAATTTTCAATCCCCAACAAGGAAGGAACAACTGGACCTGCAAAACGAAAGCCATTGCAAGAAGGGGGAGAGAGAGAGAGAGAGAGAGAGAGAGAGAGACTACTCATTCCCTCTCCTTTTCAGAGCAGAAAAAGCTATACCATTTCTTCTTCTTTTTTTTCCCCCGTGAACATACGTACCCTTTTTTTATTTTTTATTTTTTATTTTTTATTTTTTTGGAAATGAGAAAATATACTTGAACATGGTAAATCTCAAATATTGACTAAAGAATTCTTAAGTCCTTCGATAATATACATTTCTTTTTTTTTTTTTTAAATCCCTAATATACATTTCACATATAGATTACTCATATTTAAAAAATAAAATATATTTAATTATATTTAAAGATTAGCAGGTTGCTTAACCTATAATAGCAAGTTACGTAAAATATAACATCATCAAATGTAATTAAGGAATGCACTTCTTTTAATAATTTTATTTGAAACCATTTATAGTTATAAAAAAAGAGTAATCATTGAAGCTACTCAATATATATATATATATATATATACATAAATTAGTTGAAAATATATGTTATGCATATGCGTATTCATCTTGATAATTGGACATTTTTTAGAAAATTTATCTGAACAAGGGAAAGTTAAAAGAATAACTAATTTAATTAGACACATTTAAGAATTTAAATAAAAAAGTAAACGAAAACCAACAAATGGACTATCATGAAAAAAGGACCAAAAAGAAAAAATGACTAAAACCAATAATAAAAATGACAAATATGGAAAAATGACCAAAAATAAAAAAACAATTAGACCAAAGAAAAAAAAGCATATGATGAAAAATAAAAACAATTAAAAAAAAGAGGGAAGAAAAAAAAATACTAAATAGATAAATGAACTAAAATGAAAAAAAAAAATGTAGACCAATAAAAAAAGGACCAAAATAAAAATAATAATAGACTAAAAATAACAAAGGACTCAAAAGTAAAAGGTCAAAAAAAGAGGCATGAAAAAAAGACCAAAAGATAAAATAACTAAAATGAAAAAATAGACCAATATGCAAAAAAAAAAAAAAATGATCAAAATGAAATAAAATGAATTTTAGACCCAAAAAAAAAAAAAAAAAACAAAGGACAAAAAGCAAAGAAAGTGAGGCTTCGTTCAAAACAAATCATTTTAGACGAAAACAGTAAATAAATTTTTCATTTCTATATATTGTTTAATATAAGTAAGTATACTCTCTTATTCGTCAGTTGGATTTGTAACTTTTTTTTTTTTTTTTTACATTATTATAGCAACCCGCTTCAATAAATACTAAATTGTACAATATTATACATACCTTTATTTAAAGTTACAAGTCAACTAATTATAGCAAGTTATTTATTAAAAAGTTACAACAACTACATGTTCGGCTGCCGGACCTAAGAGTAATTTATGAATATATATGAAATTTGGATATTGGGGATTCAAACTTTATACTTTCTGATTGAGTCAGATGTATAATTATCACTAAACTATACATGCAATCACATGTTATTATCAAATTAGTAATCGCCTTACAAATGTTTATTATTCTCACATATGCCTCCTCAATTTCAGAGGTTTTTTTAATTTTTTTCCTTTTTAACTTTAAACGCTCCTTTATTTGTTGGATTTAAAATTAGTCCTGCTTGGTCTTTTCTATCACAATATACATTCAAAACATATGAAAAAAATGGGATAAGTGTGGTCAAGTTACATTTTTCTGTTTGTTTCAAATAGATTCTAATAGCGAGACTAATTCCTATCTTTTTAATTTTATTCAGCCTAAAAAAAAAAATCCTATCTTTTTTTGTTTATTTTTTACCGAAATTTCAATAAAATTGATTAATAGAGCTAATTCCTATCTTTTTTTTAGTTTTTATTCAGCAAAAAAAAAAAAAAATCCTATCTTTTTTTTTTTTTTTGGTTCTATTTTTAACGGAAATTTAGACAAAATTGGTTAATGGAGCTAATTCAAAAAGAAATTTGAAAGTTTTTGAAATTCATGACACACTGTGAGAATAAACAGGGCATAGGTGAAATTGATTCAAAGAGAAATTGTGAACCATCATTTTAGCTTATATTAGAGTAGTTAGGAAGGTTTTCGGGTTTGTCTTCTGTGTTGTCCTTTCCCGCGAACGTATTCTCTCTTTCAACATTTTATAATTGGTAAAGGACACAAATGTCAATTGCAGAGCTTTTGATATATCTAATTAATAAAGCTTTCTTTTCAAATGTTTTAGCCAATTATAGTCAGGTATTTAGTCCCTTTCAATGTGTGCCCCTTCTAGTGCGACAGTGACCAAATTCTTCTTAATTGTGTTTAGCTGATAAATTAAACCGACTTAAATTCTAGGAGGAAAAAAATACATAGCAGTTTTAAAAAATAATTAAAGTAAATAGTAAAATTTTAAAATATTTGAACTAAATAGCAAATGAATCAAATAAATTATTTATTAATATTATGTTTATTAGATAAATGATTATTTACCTTTTGTAAATATATCATTTACTTAATAAATTTTTCATTTACCTGTAATATGTTACTTACTCTAAATATTTTAAAATGTTACTATTTATTATAATTTTTTATAAAAATACTATTTACTACAATTTCCTTAAAAGTCCTATTCTTTCTTATCAAGTTAAATTTAAATGCAGTAGTTTGTACAACTATTAATGTCAAGTCACTGGCTATTTGGAGGCCGGCATAGGAATTTCAAAAGGATTGATTTCATAAATAATATCCCCTAAAATAGTTTTTTTTTCTCTCTTCCCCCCGCCCCCTCCCCCGATCTTGGGCCACTTTCGAGACTTTCTTATGTAGCCTTGCTATATCAGAAGATTCCTAAATTTTTATTGCTATATCATGGTTATGTTACATTTTAACAATAAGAGGGGAACTAAAAGTTAAAAGTAATTAAAGTTATGTAACCGTTTATCAATAAAAGGATGTACACATAGAAATAACAAAATAAACAATAAAATAGAGGCAAAATGGGTTTCCATAGAAAGTTTTCATGATGTTTTCACTATTCTTGGGTGATAATTCGTCTATAGCAGTCTTAGCTTTTAATTTTGTTGGATGTCATCTAAATTGTGTATATTTCACTCTTGATGATGATAGCCTCTTTGTGGAAAGTATTTCCTCTATTTATGATTTGAGTATATTAGAAGTTGATAGCAGCGTTTCAAATTGCATTTCAATATAGATTCAAGTGCTCGTAAGAAAATGTTCAGACAGCCTCCAATTTGGATTATGCCACAGGAGATTATTTTAGAAACATTATTGCATATAACATGCTATATTTTATAAGTACTTTTAAAGTTTATAACAGAGTTTTTAAAAGATTATTGTTGTGAAAATTATAACGCAAGTGTATGCTATTGAACAAATAATGAAGTAGTAAATAAAATATCATTCTTACGAGAACTGTTGTTTATTAAGTACTAAAATTATAATAACTTTAATTTTATTTGAATAATTGAAAGGGAATTTTAATTAAGAACTCAAAATACTAAACAAAAATCAAAAGTAAGAAAAATAATTTAGATGAAAAATCAATAGGTAAAGACTCTAGGGTTTCCAATTCAACGAATTAATCATATTTGAATTCCCTAATTCAATTAATCAATTGAATTTATCTAAATTAATTATTAATATTTTTCAAGCATTAACAATTTATCATAATTAGCCAGTTATCATCTCTCGGTCTGAAATTCTAAACCTATCATGATTTATTAAGCACTAGAAATCTATTAAACACTATATAAGTTTATAAATATCTCTATATTATGACAATCTCGTAGTATTTCAATTATGGGTATATTTAATTATCACTTGTCAATCCCAAATCATACCAAGACAATAAAAAATTTTGTCAAACAATCACAAGCATTAAGCATAAATTAAAAAACTTAACATAGAATTGGAATATAATAACACTTAATCAAAACTAAGAGGAATTTAAATATTTATAACATGGCTACACTGTTGCCCTAAAAAATAAACTTAAAACATAATTAAATAAAATAAATTTCCAATCGTTGTCTTAAATATGAAGGAAAAAGGAAAGAAAACTAGAACTTTTGAAGTCAAATTGAGCCATTCTGTATTCAAATCGTACAATGATCTTTTTATTTCCACATTGTATTCTCTCTCTCTTCACTTTCATGCATGCTGCGCAAAAAACCCCCAATTGACCTTAGAACGTTATATTTATAGGGCTTGAGTTATGAGATAAAAACGGGAATCTTTCTTGAAAAATCAGACTTTTGAAATTTGAATTCTTACAAACGACTGCCTCGGCTATGAAACCATAGAAATTCATAAACTTGATTTTATGAATTATTATCATGGATTTCCTTTATTATTATACTTTTAATTAATTATTTTGATGAATATCATATTTCAATATCATGAATGATTTTATATATATCATCGGTATAATCACATCGATGATCTAATAATGAAGAGTTTCTCTACTTAAATGGAAATTATAGATACATAGAAGATGAGTTGAATGGCATATAAATTTATATGAAAAATTTATTATGTTGTACTAGAGGGCAAATGTTTTTTTTTTTTTTTTAAGGAACCCTAACTATTATTAATAGGTTAATTTGATAACTTTAGTATTTATTTTGGTCATATCAATATTTAAATATTGAGAATATGATTGGAAAAATTAATTTGTCATATAGATAGGAGATGAATAATTAGGATTTACTCTTAGAAAATCTAAAGGTGGAAGATTGATAAAAAAAACTGTGCTTAGATTTGAAATTAATAGTGTAGATTTTATATTAAAGAATCCAAGGCAAATCAATGACTAAGTTTTGGATGATAGGTAACCAATGAGAGCTTAAGATAAGGATTGGTGTGATGAAAGATCAAATGGACAAGAATAAGAATGACAACCTTTGATGAAGGTGGAAAAATTAGAAGAAAGAAAAAGAAAATAAAAAATGGAAAATGAAAGGGGAGATCCAGATTTGTGTGATCAAGAGCAAGAAGAAATTTGAACAAATGAGGAAAACAAAAATGGCAAATGAAAGGGGAGATCCGAATTTGTGTGATCAAAAGCAAGAAGGAATTTGTGTGATCAAAAGCAAGAAGAAATTTGAACAAATGAGAAAAATAAAACAAAGAAAGTGATGCATGCATGCAACTTAATGTAAGAGATGTCATGACTTATTTTGGCAAAATGACACAAAAAAAGGACAAGTGAAAGTGCCATTGTCTCATACTTTGTTGAACAAAATTTTCACACCAACTCCCTCTCTTAAGTGGCAGCAATGCAAGGAGAGAATTAGCCAAATTTTCCATTTTTACCTCTCAAAATACAACTTCTTTAAAACAAATATTGACTAAAAACAAGCCCCCAACATCTCATTTTATTCTCACATATGCTAAGCTCAAAAACCCTAGCTTTTCTAGTCATCACCAAGCTCAAAAAAAAAAACAAACAAACAAACAAACAAACAAACAAACAAACAAAACAAAACCACCAACACTATTCTCCATCTCCAACACCCCTGTAGCACCCTCCTCCTTCCATTTTCAAGCTCCAAGCAACCCTGTTACCAAGTTCGAAGAAGTATGAAGCAGAGTTAGAGGACGTGTTATTAGAGGTATCTAGTGGTATTCTTTGTGTTTTAGTCATTTTTGGATAACTAAAGCATGATGTTTAATTAAAATCTTAATGTTAGACTTCTTCTTACCTATAACAAGGTTTTGAGAAGAACTTTGGAGGTCCAAGATCTTAAAGGATCCACTGAGCATTTCGGTAAGATCTACGAACTTTGTTAGAGCTTATGGGTGTTATAGTAATATGGCATGCATTAGAAACTTTGATATGAAAAAAAAAATTATATGATAAGATTCTACAAAGGCTAAGCTTCATTTTAGGCTTTGAAATCACTTAGTTTGTTTTCATATATTTAAAGTTATGTGTATTTGAAATTGTGATACAAAATAGAGAGAAAAGGAACCCTAGGGTACAGTTTAGCTACGAGTTTTATATACTCCGAACCCATTATTCTTAAAACTTTGGACTATAAGTTATAGATCTGAAATCTAGATTCTTTAAGCTTTCCAACAAGGTATCATGCGCCTCAAACGGATAAATGTGTAGTTTTTGGTGAATTTTACAAATTTGGACCACAAATATAGAGTTTTTGCTGAAACCCTATACTAGCCACGGATTTTGTATATTTTGGATCGTAAACCATAATTTTTACAAAAAAATTCTTATTGTATGAACTAGACACGATAAGCTATCCAATAATAAATTTTTTGCTTTATTTAGACTTGTAAATAAATTGTTATGATTTTTCTAAATTTATCCATAAATATAAACATATGATATATACGTGAGACCAACAGTAACAAAACCTAAGTTTACGGTACGAAATGCTCAAATACTAAAGAAAATAACTTCATAGCTATGCAGTAGACATCTTAATTTTCAAAATGAGTTATCATGTGTTTAAAACGGATATGTATATAAATTTTAATGAATCACATAATATTGTATTATGATCTAATAAACTGATATTTTACCATAAGACATTTAGGAAAACGTCCATATTAATATTTGAAATGCTTCAAATCTTGGAAAACAAATTACAAAGATAGAAACTAGATACTTCAAACTTTCCAACGAGTCATCAAGTGTCCAAAATGAAATCATACTCAAATTCAAATAAATCTTACAAGTTAAAATCCCACACTGACAAAACGATTAAACGTTAAAATATGATACAAGGGTAAGTCATAACATATGCACATATTTATTTATAAAATAAGTTGGTGTTAAATATATGATCAAATAATATGAAAACCCTAATTTTGTAAAGTTAAATCGTAAGTTTTTAAATAGACTGAGATAAAGTACATTAGAAGATTACTGGACATACACCAAGAGATAACATTAGCCCAACTAAATGATTATAACTAATATGATTTGGGCCTTACAAGCCTAGTACTAGATCGAAGGTATACACTTAGGTGACTCATTGTCACCTTAATTGTTAATTAATTAAGAAATAAACTAATAAATATATAACAAAATGTAATTATGCTAAAAAAGTTAATTAGTAATTAATAAAGTAATTAATTAATTATAAGAGTTAATAAGCGATAATTAGCTATGTTAGTAAGATTATTATATTAAGTAACTATATAATTATAATACATAATTAATTATGTTGGGATCTTTATGCACCCTAAGGATAAAAAATCAATTTTAGGGATTTTCTGTAAATATAACATTTTGATATTTATAAAAAGAGGTTATTCGTATTTAATAAGTAGTGTCATATTTACTTTTATTTATTGATTGTATGATTATTTTGAGCAAACATAAAATACTTCTAGGTTGTTGGAAATATATCAAATTACCATATGTATATGATATATACATAGAAGACGTGGTAATTTGATAACAGTCTAAATAAATGGTCCGCAATCGATGAAATGAGATTTGGGGATCTTACTTATGATAAGATTATAAAGATTATCTACTTCCTTAAAGGGATGGTTCGTCTTGACCATTAGATAAGTTTCGAGTAGAAACTTTAATGTATACCAATATTGAGATATGACATTGGACTGAACCTAAGATGTTAATTAATTCGATTTAATAATTCCGTTTATAAGAATCAATGACGCTTTGATTATCATCCTACATTAATCTTTATCCTAAAATGAATACTTGAGTTTGCATGTATGACTTATGCAATTTGATCCACTATAGGTGAGATATTGATAATTGATAGTCAATATACTTGTGTTTTGGGTATATGACTTATGGATGGAAAAATCAAGATTCATAAATACGGAATTCATAACTATCTTAACAATAGTATTTGTCATCTACATAAAGGTATTACTTGGAAATTGAAAGATAATATAACAAGATCTTGGTCATCGATTTACTTTGTGTTTTCTGATGGTTTACCGATTGTATGGCTTTACAATTGATGGTTCTTTAAATGGAGAATAATGAAACTTTAAGTTAAAATGATTGAAAAGGTAAAACGGAAAAAGTCCTTAATTGAATCATGGATAACATATGAGGATTAAATAAGCGATGAAAAAATCATGGAAGAAGCATTGCGTTAAAGTGCTTTTGTAATACGGTATGTAAACGAGAGTTCAATTTCAGACTTTTAGTGGAATAGTCCCGAAGTTGATAATTGATAAATAATTAATTCGGAATTACTTTTTCACAATTATAGGAGCATCTTTACATATTTCCATCGGGTCCCTCTACTAGCTCATAAAGTTCCACGAAACGTCTCGAGATTTGTTTCTAATGAGATCGGTAAATTAAATGGGAATTTAAAATTGTCTATTAACATATGATACTCTCTTACATGCAATCCCGGAAAGGGATTGGACATGTGAAATTAATGCAGAAAATAATGTGATTTGTCAACAATTGATTAGTTGAAAATAAAATAATTATTTGTTAATTATTTTGGTTAATTGAATTTTGAAAATAAGATTGTATTTGAATTATTTAATTTTTGAAAACAAAATTTTCTCTCCTAAATAGTGGACGGTTTTTTAATGGATGGAGGGAAGAAGATTTTGTTTCAAAATTATTTAAATATATTCTAAATATTAAATTATTAATTGATTTAAATAATAAAGCTTATTTGACAAATTTTCTTTTCTTAAAAAATGGTGCACGGTTTTTTGGTATCGAGGAAATCTAAAATATTCTATTTATTTAAATTAATTAAATAGGGATAATATTTGTGGAAAATATTTATTTAAATTTAAATAAGAGAATCTTATTTAAATTCAAAAGTTTAAAAATAGTTTGAATCTAGATAGGATTACAACTTTTTGATTTGTCTAAATTCTTGATTTAAATTTGAACCACTAATCAATCTCCACATTAGGTGGAGCACAAATTTTTTAGCCGTCTCGTAGCAAAAAATCATCCATAAGGTTTAAAGAATTAACCCGAAATTTGAATGATCGTTTGGTTCAAAAAATTATCCAAAAAAATAATTATTAATTATTTTTCAAGTAAGAAATATTTTTTGAAAAAGGATTTGAGTATTATATAAAGGCTAGGGGTTCTTGAAAAAATCAATCCATCATCTTATACTCAAAGTGGACGGTTTTGGGAGAGAGAAAAAAACATAAAAAACTAGGTTTTTGTGCTTAAGAAAA
>CM046380.1:14763854-14865005 GCA_025413485.1 Ficus microcarpa | reverse complement strand
TTCATCTTTCTTGGGTGTGAGAAAAAGAGAGAAATTTTCAGTGAATCGAAACTGTGACGAAGGTTAAGCCAAGTGATATTTTTCATAGAAGATTAACCGATTCCTGTTTTGTAGTTTTGAAAATGAACCAGATCAAATTCTCAACGAGATACATCAGGATTGAGAAAGTGGGATCTAGACTTTGGAAAATTACCAGTCGCTTGGATTCATAGCACATGTGCCCACATACACTCTGAGATGTGGGGACTCGAGAATAGTAGAGAAGACACTTTGTCGACGCTGTAACAATTCCAACTCTGAGAAACAAGGTACATTTGATCATGTATTTAATTTATTGTTATATACATCATAAGCTTCTTTTCTGAATCGGCATTAAATTTTTTAAAACTTCCGTTGTTCTGTAACTCTAATATTGGATCCATTTTTTCCAGCAAAGTAGAGATTAATTGATTATTAATCATTGATTTAATTGTTAATATAACTATGGATAATTAATTAGAGATTAATCAAATATTAATTATTAAAATAATCTAATTATTAATTATTAATATGAGAATTAATAGTTGATAATTATTATATAAGAAAGAATATTTAAGTAACATAATTAAATTATCAATGATACAATTATTAATTAGTCAATTAAAATTATGTAATTTAATTATAATTACTCAATTAAATAAATTAATAATTAATTACTACCTAATTAATTAATTAATCAATCAATTAAATTAAATTAAATTAAATTAACTAAAATTAAATTAATTAAATAATATTTGTATAAATTTATTTAACACTTAATAATTAATTGAATGAATCATTGAGATTAATTATGATACAAATAAATTAAGCTCACCTTAATTTATAAAAAATAAATAAATAAAGTAATATAACTATGATTCTATCTAATAATGAGATATTATTAAGCTCACCTTAATTTTTCTTTGCTGATGCTCTATATTTGCTATGATTTGCCTTAATGATATGATATGTATATGAGTTATATGTATTGTTTTAATTAAGCATTTGACATGCATAATTTCTGTTGTACTAATATGATCGATATGCCTCACAAATATATATGTCATAATGAAATATGCATAGTCACATGTAAATCTTCACGTTGTCACAATTAATAAGAATGAGACCAACGAAATATAGTAATAAGTATTGTACCAACCTTTAATTAGTGAGAGGATATGATAAGTATGAAAGTTATAAGTTATGACCTTGGAGGTGGTTAGAGAGTTGCTCCCCCAATTCCCCATTGATTACGCTCATATGGGTATGACATTGGGGTTCTTAAATAGACAAGACATGTATATAATGAAGCATAATTAAACACGAATAGATCACATGCATTTTAGAATATTTATGTTATTACGTATAATGATATGATTTTATAAAATTGTTTTGTGAGGTATTGTTTGTACTTATTGAGCGAAAGCTCATATGTGTGTATTCATGTTGTAGGTAATACGGATAGGTAACCCGCCATTTAGATGTTTTCTGGACTGATGAAGCTGTGTAGCGGCGATTAAGGAAGCGAGTGAGATATCACCACGAACTTAATTTTTACATTTAGACTTTTTAAATTATTTTGTATCAACTATATTTTTAATATTTTGATACTACTAAACTAATAAGAGCACTTTACTAAAAAAAACTCTAGAGTCTTTCTTTTTAACTCACATGACGTTATAGCTTTTTAAATATTATCTACATGCGAATTTGAATATGATATTTATTATTTAGAAATTTTAATTTCCTTAGTTAAAATTTTATTTTATTAAACTTTTCAAGTACATGTATTGTCTGTATGTATAAAAAATATATATGTTTTTTTTTTAAATCTAACATAAATAAATGTTAAGACTAAATGAATTAAAGGGGTGTTTGGTGAATGAGTTTAGTTTAAAATTTTTAAGTTTCAATAGTAATTTTCCAGAAAAGACAAAAAAATTTTCAGAAAAGATAAAAAACATTTTCAGAAAAAGACAAAAATCATGATGAAAAAATTACAGTTTAGTTTAAACTAAACTTATTACCAAACAAGACTTAAGAGTAAGTAAATTATTTAACGGTCTGAAAAGTCAGATTATTACATCGGCACTACCTCATGGGCGTTGCAATGCTCGAAGCATTGGAAATTGGTCTAGAGCATTATCTTTTAGGTGTGGTGTTAGTTGAAAATATAAAAAAAAAAAAAAAAAAAAAAAAAAAAAAAAAAAAAAAAAAAAAAAAAAAAAAAAAAAACTTAGAGTCGTGGCTCGTTGCTTGACCGCCACAGTGCTCTACATGCTGTATTTTGGCTCAAGGCAGCTACCGCTGCACTGTTGAGCTGCTTCCTTTTGTATGCCTAGGCACTCTATGCTTTATTTCAAAGCTGCCTTTTCTAGCATCCTAGCACTCTATGCTCTAAAGAGTGGGTTCGAACTTCCTACTCCTATATTTGCATGCTAAATTTTCTTTCAAATTAATCATGAACACCATTTTTCCTAATCTGTAATTAACAAAAAGCACGCTAAATGCTAACAAAATTCTCGAAAACCAACTACATGTAAGTTTTAAGGTACTTAATTTGCGTGTACAAAACATGCTTATCAATGATAAATGATAGAAAATTTTCATAGGTGAATCCTTGGATTTTCTAATAAATCCTTGGACTTTTAAAAAAAATAAAAAATTTTCTAATAAAAAATTTTTAACTATTAATAACATATTTGTGTGTAAAATTTCAGGTTAGAAAGAGAATTAGAGAGGAGGAAGGAGGATGGATATTTTTGATATTGTGTGTGGTCATAAATCTGATTTTCTATTATTATTGTGTTTCAAATTTTATATTGTAATTTAGTATTACTTTCTTTAACGTTACACGTAAACTGTTATACTAAATTAATAAAAATTACCATTATCAATATTCAAACAAAAACCTTCTTAATATGTGTTTACATATAGAATGACAAATTTGGATAACAAAAAACAAAAAATTGAAATGATAACATTCTGAAATCCGAGACATAACATGGTTAGTTAGCAAACCAAAGCGGGTGTCATGTGAAGAACAAGAATTTTAATTTTCAAAAATATTATTTTAGGGCTAAAAAATAACCAATATCATAAATATATCCTCATGCAATACCTTTATCATAAAAAGGTTCTAGATGGCCTTAAGTAAATTTTATGTGAAAAAAGTTAAAATTGAACACAAAATCATTGACTTGGAATGTGTTTGGTTAGAGGGAGAGAGACGGGTGAAGGAGAGCTTTCTTCCACCGTTGAAATAATTACACAAAAAATTTATTTTTAAAGTCTCATTTTAAAATATGTTCATTCTTTGATAGTGTTACGTAATTATCCATTTAAAAAAAATACTTGTAGTACTTATTTTGCATTTTTACTATATTTAACATTATTTTCCTTCATGATGATTCATATTTTTTCCTTTTTCATTCATCATTATTGTATCTTTATCTTAACGCCTAGTTCTTTATTTAATAATTGCTTATTAATATAATTAAGGTTTTTTATAAACATATTTTTTAAGTATGATTTAGATTTCTTATAAAACTATTTTTTTTAATATGATTTAAGTTTTTTATGATAATTGTAACATTATTGTGCTAATTTATTTATTTTTAATGTTATTGGTATTACTTTAATAGTTAGTTTCTAAAGTTTAAATGTGCGATGAAATTGTTTTTTTTTTATGATAATTACTATAACATTATAATGTTTTTTTAAACGTGTTATGCTTTTTTTCTTTATGGTATTACTATATCATGCTGATGTCTTTTTCTTTATGATAATTACTATATCATTATAATGTTTTTTTTTAGGTTTTAAAATGTTTCATATTTCTTTACAACATCTATTTTTTTTATATGTTCATTGGGAATTTTATTTTAATTGCCAATTATTTATTATACTTATTGTTTTTCATGTATCATACAACTAATTTCAGTTATGATCTTTTTTTCTTTATAAGAAAAGCAAGTAAAATGGTCTTTTTTTTTTTTAATAAAAGACTTGTTTAGTTTTACATTTTTTCAGAGATTTTTTCTTTCAGTTTTTAATCAATTCTTTATTTGTTTAGTTTAACTCTTGATGAAAGGATAATATAATTTTTATAAGTATCAATTTAAACATTCATGTAAATAAAAGAAAAATGAACATTTTAAATCATAGTTTTCAATTTAGACATTTATGTAAATAATCCTCCATTATTTGGTTAGAAGGAAATAAGGAGGGAAATGAGAGGTGGAGGGAGACTATCTCCCTCTGGGTCCACCAAAATGCATCAATAGAAGGATATAAGCTCTCCTTCAATTTTCAATTGAAAAAACAACTTTGTCCTCAGTTTTTTTTAAAACAAAATAATAAATGGATGATATAGTAATTAGTTCAAGAACAAGCATTCATCCTTTTAACACTCCCTCCCTCTTACCAAACAGTATGATAGATTCCTATCATTCTCTCCATCCTTCACATTCTCTATCTCTCCAACTTTTTACATCCCTCCCTACCAAACATATTCTTAGTGTGCGTGCTTCATGTTAGTGATGAACGGCAGGCAGTTTAGGCAGTTTTGTTTCTTAACAGATTATGAAAAATCCAAACTGTAACTACCCGCAGTTTAAACGGTTTAGGCGGTTTTTTTGACGAATGGCTTGGGTGGTATATTGGGCGGTTTGATATTTGTATTTGTTGATAAAATATCATTGTAAATACAATTTGAGTTAAGTATGTCAATGCAAAAATTTAACTCTAAGATCATCATATAATTTAAAAGCACAATCCGTACATAATCCAACATCTAAAAGTCCAAAATTCAACAAAGAAACATCCATATTCCAAAGTTAGAACAAATATAGAGAAGAGGAGAAATAAGGTTGGCATTTGGTAACAAGAGTGTAAATTGAGAGTGATGAAGATGAAAGATTATAATTGATACGACAATTAATGAGAATTGGAAGGGATTTTAAAAATTAGTAAATATGAAAAGCCAATGGTGTTTTAGAAACTCAAACCACATCATGAGACTTTTGAATTTTGTGTTATTTAATATTTTAAATTGAAAATATTCATATGTATATATATATATATATATATTAAAATCCGTATAAAACTTTTAGGCGGGCGGAGCAATTTCAAACCACAGTCCAAAGCTTCAAACCGCAACCGCGCCATCCGTTTGAATAGCAGTTTTGCAAAAATCTGCCTATAACAGGGCGGAATGGTGTAGAGCGAACAAATAGGCAGGTTACATATATTTTTGTGTGTACCTCTGTTCATGTACACATGATGTGCACCCTCATATGCACACATCAAATGCAAATAAGGACATGGGCCTATGCCAAGTAATGAAGCCCACCCTGTGCTCCCGTACAATATGGAGATTTGCCCATTAAAACCTTAAAAAAAAAAAAAAAAAAAAAAAAAGCCAACC
This sequence comes from Ficus microcarpa, assembly GCA_025413485.1. Taxonomy (NCBI): domain Eukaryota; kingdom Viridiplantae; phylum Streptophyta; class Magnoliopsida; order Rosales; family Moraceae; genus Ficus; species Ficus microcarpa. The sequence continues at coordinate 14,859,559 of CM046380.1, read as the reverse complement.
ACCAATTATAATTCAGAAAACTAACTGGAGATGAAAATTTTAATTGCGGTTGGTTAACTTTTTAAAAATTAGTTATAACATTTATTGACTTTCAGAAAAAGATTGAAATTGAGATGAAAAAATATAATTTAATTAGAGTTAAACTTGAATACCAAACGAACCTAAAATTTCTAAAATTAAAAAGTAAGAATAATTAGCAAAACGGCATATTTTAATAGAGGAATGAAAAATGATAAATAAATTGAAATTAATATCATAGTTTGCTCAAATGATTTTGAAAACCCTAAAATACCCTCAAACATCTTCCCTCCGCTTGAAAACCCATCACTATCTTCTCTGACTATAGTTTCATCTACGACAGCCACAATTGCAAGGGTGAAAGTTCCAACACAGCGTGAATCATGAGTTGTGAGACAGTTGCAACGGAGAATCGTGGCGATAGACCTTTTCTCCAATAGCAGCTTTATGTACGACGACAATGGATCTTTTTTACTCCATTTGACTTTAAAATAGTGGCAGAGGGAGGTGGTGCTTACCGGGGGCTCTACCCTCCACTGAATTTTTTTTCTTTCGTATTTTACCCCAAAATTTAATAGCTTTTCGATTTTTCACTCTATTAAATATTAAAAATTCTCATAAAACCTCCACAAACTTAACTCTACCCTAAAAATTTTTATCATTTTTGAACTTTATTCCATTATAAATTGAAAATTCTTAATAGCACCCACTAAAATTTTACCCTTAAATTTTATACATTGATGTTATTTATTTCTTCTTAAAAAAGTTTTGCTATGCACCCTCACTAAAACATATGTCTAGCTTTAGCCCCTGGTTCAAAATAGTTTATTCAGTTTGGGATTTGAGGTTCAATTTGTGGTTATTTAATTATTAATTAGTAAATTGTTAGATTGATCACTGAATTTTTAACTTTATACAACTTTAATCCATAAACATTTTTTCGTAATTAGAATATCCCTAAACTATTAAAACGTTACTACAATAGTTCTTTATGTTAATTTTTGGACAGAATCTAATAGTTAGCATCATTTTTTGACCAAATTACTAATGAATTCTATCTAAAATTTATCGGGAATGACTATTGCAATAACATTTTAATAGTTTAAGGCTATTCTTTTTTCATAGTTAGAATAATCATAAATTATTAAAAATGTTGTTACAGTGGTCATTTTCATTAAAGTTTTGACAGACATGTAGTTAGCACCACTTTTACCAAATTACTAACATATTCCATCAAAAAATTAAGGAGAAGACTATTGTAGTAACATTTTAATAATTAAGGGTTTTCTAGTTAGAAAAAAGTTTAAGGACTAAAGTTGTACAAGGTTAAGTTTATGAACTAAATGAGCAATTTATCCAAACATTTTTTATAAAATGGTAAATATATTATTTTACACCTATTAAATATAAATAACAGTAATATAAGATAAACTAATTCTCCATTAGCATTACATCTTAAACTCAAAATTTTCATCTCAGTTTTTGTATTTTTCTGAAAAGTCAATAAAAATTATAACTAGTTTTTAAAAAATCAACAAACTCAAACTTAAAATTTTCAACTCAAATTGTTCCACCAAGCAGATTCTAAGATTTTGTTTGACTAAGTTCAACTCCAACTAAACTGTATTTTTTCATCTCAATTTTTATTTTTATTTTTTTTCTGAAAAGTCAACAAAATTTATAATTAATTTTTGAAAAGTTAACGAACTCCAACTTAAAAATTTCATCTCCAACCGAAGAACCAAACACAAACTAAAATCTAAAAAAATGGTAAATAAAAGAATTATTAGTAAATATCCAACTAACATAGTAAGCTCGATAAATCTGGTACTTCCAGTAAATTTACATATTTTCAAGGATTTACATATTCTTGCTTTCTACGTAGAATTAAGTATTTACATCCTACATATAAAAAAATTATGTTTTCAAAAACTTTAATCCTATGTTTGGATGACATATCCAATTTTTAAAATTGGAAATTTTTTATAAAAAAGTGTTTGTCTCAAATTTTTTATCATTATTTTATTTTGAAAAAGAAAAATTATCTCATTTTAAATTTACTTTGTACAATATCCTTTTGGAAAAAAAAAAGAATCTTTTTAAAATATTCTAACAATATATTATTCCCAAAACCATTTTTTCTCATTCCAAAAATTGTTTGTTTTCAAAAAAAAATTTTTTTACATATCTAAATACTATTTTATTCTCAAAAGAAAAGACGTTCTCATTTAAAACAAAAAAAAATTCTTTTCGAAAATAGACACATGAGAACAAAAAGTTGTTTAGAATGAAAAAAACAAACAATTTTTTATTTTCAAAAAGAAGATTTTTTATGCATTCAAACACTATCTTATTCTCAAAAGAAAAGACGTTCTCATTTAAAACAAGAAAATTTTTCTTTTCAATAATAGACACATGAAAACAAAAAGTTGTTTGGAATGAGAAAAATAGTATTAGGAATAGTATATTGCAAAAAGATTTCTTTTTTTTTTTCTCCAAAAGAGTACTGTACAAGTAAATTTGAAAATAATATAGTTTTTCTTTTTCAAAATAAAAAAATAATAGAAAAAGTTGAGACAAATATTTTTTTGTAAAAATTTTTTAATTTCCAAAATAATATATGTCATTCAACATAGTATAAACGAGTCTAATACCCGTGCTATGGACGGTGATGTAAAGATAAAATAAAATGATAAAAACTTATGTTTTGGTAAATTAAATGATAATTAACCAAAGTCATTTACATTTTTCAACAGTAATTATTCCTTGTAACATAAATATAAATTAAATTAAAGTACAGATAAAATAAAAATTTAACATTACATTATAAGAATACAAAATGTAAAAAATTACATCAAATAATTTAAATTACATTAATTCGCAATAAAAATATACAAAATGACATCAATGAATTTAAATTACAATGACTTGTAATAATGAAAAGATTTACATACAAATATAACAATCTTAAATCTAAAGACTTCAATAATTTAATAAAAGGAAAAAAAAACCCGGGTAATTTAAAGAAAAAAAAACTACATTTAATTACAAAAAAAAAAAATTCTTGAACAATACTTTGGCAGCAAAAAAAGTAACAAACTTATAACATATTTAATCACATCCACAAATTCAAATATATAATCCAATATATATAGATAGTATAAAAAATAGAAGAAAAATTGATATTAACTCTTGAAATAAAAAAAAAGGTTTTAAATATTATTAAAGTCAGCTCAGATCTCTTGTATCATAAGAGTATTGAAAAAAAAAATAACTAAAATATAATTCGACTTCGTTTTCAATAGCTACCAGATAAAATATTTGGGAATAACCGCAAAGAAAAGAATATTAATAATAATAACAAAAATAAAATAACAAAAACAGAACAAAAAAAAAAGTAGGTCAAACAATATAAACCAAAAGTAAAAAATGAGGAATAATCGGTGGACAATGTAAAAAAATTCAAAGAAGAGGATTTTGAAATCATAACTTGGAACTTAAAATTTGAGGACGAAAAATTGAAGAAATCAAAAGAAAAAATTGTAAAAGAAAATAAAATGACAATAAAGTAAATATCAAATAAATCATAGTAAACAGTAATATAGAAGTATATTTATATCTATTTTTACAAACACAGAAAAACAGAACAGCCATAAAGAGAAAGAAAAAAAAAAAGAGCAACAGAGAGAGAGAGAGAGAAAGGAAGAGGGAAATTAAAAATCCCATAACATTCAAAAATGAAGGGAGACGACGGCAGAGAGAAGGAAGAGGGAAGAGACCTGGATTACAGGGACAAAAAAAGAAAACCACCGTAAACAAATAACTGGTAGGCATACTCAGTAAAAGAAACAGAATGACAATAATGAAAACATTATATAATTCCCAAACATTTACGGCAACGATAAAAACTATCAAATAATATTTATTAGTCATTTAACATATACTATCAATAATATGACATTCACAAACATATACCAAACTAAATAATATATCTGGCATATGCATTATAACATATCCAATTAGAGATCATCATAGCATGTTAAAGTTTTTTTTTTTTTAAATTCGTTAAAAAAAGATTTGTAAACAAAACAGAAAATCATTTATATTCTGTTAGAGGGGGAAAAAAACAGAAATGAAAGAAAGAAAAAAAATACAAACTAAATCAAAGAGGAGGATGGAAAATCGAAAGTAACTTTTAACAATAAAGGTAGGCAACGACAGAGAACAAAAAAACAGAACATAGATAGAGTTAAACAAACAAAAAGGTGAAAGCACTATAAACAATATAAGCGGCAGGCATACTTAGAAGGAGAAAAACATCCAGACAATAAAATGAATCCAAAATTAGTACTAAGAATATAAAAATCAATAAACATGAAATATAAAATTAGTGAAGAAAACAATTGGCAGAATAAAAAAAAACAACATCAAATGTAATACCTGAATGAAAACAGAAGTTTTCCACATAAACAAATATTCCAAAACAATCAGTTTTTATAAGATGACAAACAGGAGAATAAAATATTTGAAGTCAAAATTGAAGAAGCTTTGAAACGGAGTAATTAAGAGGATATTACGGGAATACTAATAGTAAAATACAAGGAGATGTAATAAATGGAAAAGAGGTAATAAAGAAGGTGAAAAATAGGTTAAAAATTTCCAGAAGGCTCTCTGTAAAGAGTCGGTTAAAAACAGGTGTAATAAAATGTTTACACGTATATGGATAAAAATAAATGTACCCACAGCACACAATTCACATAAAGCAAATCACAAATACTTCAGATATACAAATACTACAAATCCTAAGAAACAGAGTATTCAGACTGCAAGTTATGAAGTTGTAACAGATAATACAATTATTACAACTAAAACAAACTAAACTAAAAGCACCAAATATATAGAGAAAACACAAAACGAAGACAAATTATATCACATAGAAACAATCTAAATAAATTAGAAATTCAAATAACAGAAAAGTCTAACGATTCATTCAATTCTAACTAAATCCTATAATATAAGCATAAATCATTACACAAATTTATATAGACTAAAAATAAATAAATAAAAATCCAGAAAATTAAGAAAATAATACCAGGGGGGGAACTCAAAAATTTGAAAATACAAACATGACGGATAAAAAGTCTTCAATATGCTCATCAATAGTTCCAATCGGCTAACTTAGGATCACACCAACTGCAATTTACAAAATGAAAGAATTCAATTATTTCATTGTATGCATGCACGGCAGGGAAAATGAGAACATGAAGAAGATGACTGAAAAAAATTGAAAGGAAATAAAACAACACCTTAATGAAAGACCGAAAGGGAAAGAACCCTAAATGAGTAATAAAAAAAAATTAAAAACCCCTAAAATCAAAATCTAGGGTTTCGGACAAAACAAAAAATTTAAGAGGAGAGGGAAAAAAAATAGAAATCTAAAAAACAGAGAACAATAATGACGAATAATAGAAAACCTAACTAACCAATAAACAAAAATAAAAAATTTCATATCGAAAATCCAAGGTTCTCAGAAGAAAAAAAAAACAGAAAAAAACATTGCATGAACAATAGAAGAAGACCATCGAAGAAAAAATGAAGAATGAAGATAATGAAAATACCCACATACTACGGTTTTAAAAATTTTAGATCAAAAATCCAACATTCTTAGAAACAAAAATCCAAAACCTGACCAAAAAAATAGGGGACCAAAAAATTAAAATCCAAATTCAAAATGGAAGATAAATCGAAACCACAGCAAGAGGTAGCCACCGGTGAAACAAAAACGTCATAAAACGGCAAAAAACCAAGAGGTAACCACAAGAAGAGGTTGTCAGCATTTTTTGCGATACCCACAAACTATAGTTGTAGAAACAAAAAATGCAGAAAATAGAAAAACAATCAAACCACCATAAAAAAAAAAAAAAAAAAAAAAAAAAAAGCTAACCAAAAAAATAGAGGCCAAAAACTTAAAATGCAAATGCAAAATGGAAATAAATCGGAACCACAGCAAGAGATAGTCACCGGTGAGACGAAAACACCAAAAAATGCCAAAACACCTATTGGAAAAATCAGATCCGGTATCAGAGTTACGGCGCAGCAGAAGTTTTAAAATTTTATGCCGTTTCCGGAAAAGAAGCTCATAATGCATATAACAATAAATTAAATTCATAATTAAGCGTACCTTATTTCTTGATTCCGGAATTGCTAAAGCGTTTGATCAACGTGTCTTCTCTACTATTCTCGAGTTCCACGTCTCAGAGTGTGTGTGGGCACACGTTCTATGAATTCAAGCGACCGGTATACTTTCCGAAGTCTAGATCCCTCCTTCTCAATTCTGATGATCCTCGTTGAAAATTTGATCCAACTTCTTTATTCAAAACTACAAAACAGGAACCGGTTAACCTCCTATGAAAAATTATCACTCGGTTTAATCTTCCTCACAGTTTTGATTCAATGGAATTTTCTTTCTTTTTCTCTCTCACAAGATAGCCGAATTTCTTAATGTGGAACTAACACAAATTTGTTTTTCCCTTTATTTAAAAAATTTTTCCCAAATAATAAAATCAAATCATAGTTTTTCAAGAACTCCTAGCCTTTATATAGTATTCCAATCATTTTCAAAATTTATCTCCTTTTTGAAAAATAATTAATAATTATTTTTCAAGATAAATTTTGAACCAAAAGATCATACAACTTTAGGGGTAGATTCATTGAACCTAAAAACAATTTTTCAAGAGGAAATCACACCTCAAAAATTCAGCCACACTAAGAGATAAATCATGATTGGTGGTTCAAATTTTAAATCAAGAATCTAGACAGGATTAGGATCTTTTGACAAATCATTTGTCTACAAATTTCACATGTCCAATCCTTTCTGGATTGCATGTTAGAGAGTACCATATCTTAATAGACATTTCTAAATTCCATTTACTATTTACCGATCTCATTAGGATCAAATCCCGAGATGCTTCGTGGAACTATATGAACTAATAGAGGGACCGATGGAAATATGTAAAGAGACTCCTATAATTATGAAAAATTGATCCCAGATTAATTATCCATCAATTATCAACTTTCAAACTGTTCCACTAAAAGTTTGAAGCTGAACTCCTGTTTACATTCCGTATTACGAAAGCTCTCTCACGTTGTGCTTCTTCCATGATTTATTCATCACTTACTTAATTCCCATATGTTATCCATGATTGAATTAAGGACTTTTTCCATTTTACCTTTTCAATTATTTTAACTTAAAGTTCAATTATTCTCCATTGAAAAACCACCAATTGTAAAACCATACAATTGGCAAACCACCGGAGAACACAAAGTAAACCGATGGCCAAGATCTTGTTATACTATCTTTCAATCCTCGAATAATACCTTTAAGTAGATAACATTTATTATCGTTAAGATAGCTATGGATTCCGTATCTATAAATCTTGATTTCTCCATCCATAAGTCATGCACCCAAAACACAAGTATGTTGACCATGAATTAACTGTGTTTCACCTTTAGTGCATCAAAGTATATAAGTCATGGATACGAACTCAAGTAATCATTTCAGGATTAAGATTAATGCAGGATGATAATCAAAGCATCATTGATTCTTATAAACGGAATTATTAAACCGAATTAATTAACACTTTAGGTCCAGTTCAATGTCATACCTCAATACTGGTATACATTAAAGTTTCTATTCGAAATCTATCCGATGGTCAAGACAAACAATCCCTCCAAGAAAGTAGACAGCCTTTACAATCTTATCATGAATAAGATCCCCAAATCTTATTTCATTGATTGCAGACTATTTATTTAGACTGTTATCAAATTACCACGTCTTCTCTGCATACCCTGTATACATATGGTAATTCGATATATTACCAACAGCCTAGAAGTATTTTATGTTTGCTCAAAATAATCATACAATCAACAAATGAAAGTAAATAAAACATAACTTATTAAACATAAATAACTTCCTCTTATTAATATCAAAATGTCATATTTACAGAAAATCCCTAATATTGATTTTCTATCCTTAGGGCACATATAGATCCCAACAATCTCCCACTTGCCCTAAGCGAGTAAATGTGACATATTACGCATCCCCATGCCTTCGACGTGTTTTTCGAATCTTCTGGCCACCAAAGTCTTCGTGAATGGGTCAGCAAGATCGTCCTCCGATGCGATTTTACAAACCGTCACATTTCCACTCTCAACAAAGCCTCTGATAATGTGATATTTTCTGTCAATATACTTACTCCTCTTATGATGCCTAGGATCCTTGGTATTAGCTACTGCTGCACTGTTGTCACAGTAGAACACCATAGCTTTATCCATACCAGGAACGACCTCAAGGTCACTAAGGAACCTGCGGAGCCAAACCGCTTCCTTTGATGCCTCATTGGCTGCCACATACTCAGTTTCCATGGTTGAGTCAGCAATACAAGATTGCTTAACACTCCTCCACACAATGGCACCGCCTCCAAGGGTGAAGACAGATCCTGAAGTTGATTTTCTTGAATCCTGATCTGATTGAAAATCAGAATCTGTATATCCTATACAAACAAGGTCCTGACCGAAATACACTAGCATATAATTCCTCATTCTCCGTAGATACTTGAGTATATGCTTGACTGCAGCCCAATGGTTCGGTTCCGTATTCAACTGATATCGACTTACCAGACCAACCGCAAAATAAATGTTAGGCCTAGTGCATAACATAGCGTACATAAGACTACCTACCGCTGATGCATAAGGTACATTTTTCATACGCTCCCTTTCTTCCGATGTCTTGGGACAGTCATCTCTAAAAAGCTTGATTCCAATCCTGAAAGATTGAGCACCTTTCTTGGAATCCTTCATTGAAAACTTCTCAAGTACTTTATCGATGTATAAAGCTTGTGAGAGTGCTATCGTTTTGTTCTTTCTATCTCTAAAGAGTTGAATACCAAGAACATAACTAGCTTCTCCTAAGTCCTTCATGTCAAACTGTTTGGCTAACCAAACTTTGACAGATGATAATATTGTCACATCGTTTCCAATAAGCAATATATCATCCACACAAAGTACAAGGAACACCACTTTCTCGTTCTTGATATATTTATAAACACATGGTTTATCAATGTTTTGTTCGAGTCCATAAGTTTTGATCGCTTGATCAAACCTAATATTCCAAGAACGAGATGCTTGCTTTGATCCATAAATGGATTTAAGCAACTTGCATACTTTGTCTTCTTGGCCCTTTGCCTTGAATCCGTCTGGTTGTATCATATAAATATCTTCCTCAAGAGAGCCATTCAAGAAAGCTGTCTTGACATCCATTTGCTAGATCTCATAATCGAAAGCAGCCGCAATGGATAAAAGAATGTGGATTGACTTAAGCATTGCTACAGGCGAGAAGCTTTCTTCATAGTCGATTCCTTCTTTCTGCGTATAGCCCTTCGCTACAAGTCTTGCCTTGGAAGTTTCCACTTTCTCATCCACACCTCTCTTCCTCTTGTATACCCACTTACACCCAATCGGTTTTATACCTTGGGGTAAGTGTACAAGTTTCTAGACCCTGTTGGAATCCATAGATTCCATTTCAGTGTTCATAGCCTTTTGCCAAAGACTATAATCAACATCCTCCATAGCTTCCTTGTACGTAGCCAGATCATCAATATGTTCTATGGATTCTACTTCATAAACTTCACCACTGAACATGTATCTTTAAGGTTCCCTGATAATCCTCCCACTACGACGAAGCTCCTGTGGTTGTTGACTCTTTAGTGATTTTTCCACAGGATTTTCTGTGACTTTAGGAACATCCAAACCCGAAGTCATTTCCTCAAGCACTACTTTGCTACGAGATTTAAAGTCTTCCATGTAACTTTCCTCCAGGAATGTTGTATGTGTTGAAACAAAGACTTTATTTTGCTTCGGATTATAGAACAGACCACCTTTTGTCCCTTTTGGATAGCCAACAAACAAGCACATTTATGATCGTGACTCCAATTTCTTCGCTTCCTTATCCAGGACGTGTGCCGGACAACCCCAAATTCAAATATGATTCAAATTACGTTTCCTACTCGTCCATAACTCGTAAGGAGTTTTAGGAACCGATTTGGAGGGAACGTTATTCAAAGATAGCATGCAGTTTGTATGGCGTGCCCCCAAAATGACAAAGGTAAAGTGGAGTAACTCATCATAGATCGGATCATATCCAATAGGGTCCTATTCTTTCTCTGAGCTACACCATTCTGTTGAGGAGTACCAGGTGCAGTCAACTAGGATTATATCTCATTCTCTATCAAATATCCTAAGAACTCATCTGATAGGTACTCCCCACCTCGATCCGATCGAAGTTTCTTAATGGACTTGCCTAATTGTTTCTCCGCTTCAGCCGGAAACTCTTTGAACTTGTCAAAGGCTTCGCTTTTGCGGGTCATCAAATAGACATATCCATACCTTGAGTAATCATCAATAAAAGTGATATAATACTCATACCCACCACGTGCTTCTTTGTTCATGGGACCACAAATATATGTATGCACAAGTTCTAAAAGTTTCTTGGCACGACTATCCTTCGCAGCAAAGTGCCATTTAGTCATCTTGCCTTCTAAACAGGATTCGCATTGTGGCCAAGGTTTAACCTCGTACAAGTCAAGGCATTCATCTTTTACCATCTTTTGAATTTTGTTAAGGCTTATGTGACCAAGTCGTAAATGCCAAAGATATGATTTGTTAGAGTGAGAAGACTTATGTTTTTTAGAGTTCTTTTCCAATTCTGTATCAACCAGTGAGTGCATCTTAGGTTTGATAAAATAAAGATTTCCATGCATCCATCCATTACAGATAAAAGAATTGTTTTTCCTAATAACAACTTTATTATTAAAAGAAACTGAATAAGAATCTTTAATTAAACAAGCTATCAAAATTAGGTTTCTCTTAAAATTAGGAACATAAAAACAATGTCTCAAAACAATAAACCTAGATTCATCAAAATAAAGATGCACTTCTCCCACTGCTTCAGCTCGCACCCACGTCCCATCGCCGGTTCTTAACGTAAAGTCCTCCTCATGCAGACTTCTCGTTACCTTGAACCCCTGTAGAGAAATACAAACATGGTTAGTAGCTCCAGAATCTGTAACCCAATTATTTGTAGATTCTTCCACTAAACAACCCTCAAGATATAAGACATTAAAATTACCTTTCTGCTTTTGCAAAGCCAGGAATTCTCGACAATCTTTCTTGAAATGTCCTTTCTTCCTACAGTGAAAGCACTTAGCCTTTTTGGGATCCACCTTCCGCTTCTTAGTCTTTTTAGACTTCTTAGAAGCAGGTGTATTCACCGCAGGCTTGTTCCCCTTGTTCTTCCCCTTTTCCTTCTTCCTTTTGGGATTAGGAGCAGGCGAACTAGGTTCAGCCAAATTTGCCTCAGTCTTAGATCCAGAACCCTTAAAAATTTTCTCAAAGGCTTGCAACTCTTTCATCAATTCCGTTAAAGACATCTCTTTCCGATTAAGGTTGTAGGATGCCTGAAACAAATCGAAATCCTTAGAGAAGGTTTAGAAAACCATAACCAGTTGAGTTGCAGCATCGATCTCAGCCCCATTTGCCTGAGTCTCAGACAAATAAGCCATGACTATCATCATGTGCTCCTTGATAGGAGTTCTAATCTTCTGCCTGCAGTTCATGAGACCTTTGATAGCATCGGTCTTAGCCTGGATAGTTTGTTCACCAAACATGTCTTCCAGGTTATCCATGATCTACCTAGGAGTTTGATATTCCTCATGCTGTTTCTGGAGCACGTTAGACATGCTCGCCCGAATATAACACATGGCACTTAGGTTGGAATTGTCCTAGCGCTCAAGCGCTACAAAATCCCTATCAGGAGCATCGATCGCAGGCGTAGGTGGTCTAAGTTGGGTTAGAACAAAACTGTATTTCTCAAAGTTTAGGACGATAAGTAAGTTCCTTTTCCAGTCATTAAAATTCTCGTCAGTTAATTTGTTTTGCGTAAGTATCACAGATAAAGGGCTCAACATTTTGAACTATAATAAGAAAACATGTAATAAGTACGAGCAAACATTCTATCAGTTTATAATTATGATTTTGTAATGAAACAAAAAGATATATATGCAATCTAAATGTTCATGTGTAAAACCCTTAAAACACATACCTTATAACGATAATTCCCAGCTACCGCTTTCTAAGCTACCGAGGGGTAGTCATAGAATAACTAGCCAAGAACACAAATCCCTTCCGATTAATACATATTCATCTATGGAGCAAACTCCATTAAATATATATTAACTATCGTTAATTTGGCTACTACTTTACATAACAGAGTCTCGAGGGAGGGTTAATAAATAAAGTAGCATGAGTGTATAATCATCGTTTCTAATTTTGAATCCATATTTTACATCCACCACCGAGGGTGATCTAAACATAAAATATGCCCAAAATTATTATCTTTCAGAAATCCAAATCAGTATGCGCTCTAGGTAAGATACCTATCCGAAGGAACTCCCGGGTCAAAGTCGAGTAGTAGGCACTACCATGCGTAACTATTGGACCAATGATGGAGGCTGTAGGTCTTAGCGTGTAAAACCTTCTCCCATTCAATATTTTAAATTAGGGTTTTTGTTTTTCATGCATAAACAATATTTATTGAGTAGCACTCGCTAGTCTATATGACATGTTATCAATATATCACGAAATAGTATATCATATTCAGCTAGTAACTCATCATCCATGGTTTGCAAAATATGTAAATAGCCGTGAATCATGATTCCATCCTAGAGAAAAGAAAATTGTAAAATTTACAAAAATTTAACCGAAACAGATATCAGCCTTCATTTGTAGATTCATGCCTTATATCCTTCTTCAATGTATCTTCCTTCTCCAATGTCATGTTCTTTTTAAATTTCAAAAAGATTATATGTGATTTTTAATTTTAATCAAAATTACAAAATATCAAAATTTAAATTAAAAATCCGGTTTATTAAATTTTAAATTTAAATTTGAAATTTTCAAATCTCAAATTTAAATCACAAAATTTTAAAATTATAATAATATCCATTAAATTTAAATTTAAATTTAAATTTTCAATATTGATTTCCAATTAAGAAGATCACATATTATTGGAAAATTAAATTTTCAAAAAGATTCTTATGATTTTTTTTTATTAAAAAAAATGTTTTTTAATTGAAAAAAATACCAAAAAACAAAAAATCACATCCTTTGAAAATTTCCATACCTTCGTTCATCTTCAATCTCCTTAAATCTATTGTAGTCCGATTTTACAAAAAAAAATTCATATGCCGTTTCCGGCTTACAAAAATTCTAGGAATTAAAAGAATGACCTAGCAGTGATAATAGACCGCATCTATTACACTTGAAAAACCTAGATACAAATTCTAACCTCTATGGAATCATGACTGGCAAAATTGAACAAGTATCATATATTATCAAAATAATATAAAGCATTCATTCATCCATACATCCATTCATAATATATTTAACATACTCAAAATAAAACCTAGAATGCCAATTCTCTAAAATATTTCATTAATGCATAAAGAGAAATTTATATTATCTGCATGATCATGAGTTGGCTCTGATACCAATTGTTGGAAAAATCGGATCCGGTATCAGAGTTACAGCGCAGCGGAAGTTTTAAAATTTTATGCCGTTTCCGGAAAAGAAACTCATGATGCATATAACAATAAATTAAATTCATGATCAAGCGTACCTTATTTTTTGGATTCTGAAATTGATAGAGCGTTTGACCAACGTCTCTTCTCTACTATTCTCGAGTTCCACGTCTCAGAGTGTGTGTGGACACACATTCTATGAATTCAAGCGACCGATAATACTTTCTGAAGTCTAGATCCCTCCTTCTCAATTCCGATGATCCTCGTTGAAAATTTGATCCAACTTCTTTTTTCAAAACTACAAAACAAGAATCGGTTAACCTTCTATGAAAAATTATCACTTAGTTTAACCTTCCTCACAGTTTTGATTCAATAGAATTTTTTTTCCTTTTCTCTCTCACAAGATAGCCGAATTTCTTGATGTGGAACTAACACAAATTTGTTTTTCCCTTTATTTAAAAAACGTTTTTCCCAAATAATAAAATCAAATCATAGTTTTTCAAGAACTCTTAGCTTTTATATAGTATTCCAATCCTTTTCAAAATTTATCTCCTTTTTGAAAAATAATTAATAATTATTTTTCAAGATAAATTTTGAACCAAAAGATCATACAACTTTAGGACTAGATTCATTGAACCTAAAAACAGTTTTTCAAGAGGAAATCACACCTCAAAAATTCGGCCACACTAAGAGATGAATCATGATTGGTGGTCCAAACTTTAAATCAAGAATCTAGACTAGTCAAAAAATCATAATCCTATCTAGATTCAAACTTCTTTTTAACCTTTTCGAATTTAAATAAGATTCATATATTTTAATAAATATTTTCCATAAATATTATCCATATTAATTAATTTAAATCAATGAAATATTTCAAATTTTCTTTCCTCACAAAAACCGTGCACCTCTTTAATTAGGAAAGAAAAATTCATGAAATAATCTCCATTATTTAAACCAATTAATAATTTAATGTTAGGAATATATGTAAACACTTTTGAAACAAAATTCTCTTCCCTCTACACAATTAAAAAATGTGCACCTCTTTTAATTAGGAGAGAAAAATTTTGTTTTCCAAAATTCAAACATAATCTTATTTTCAAAATTCAAATTACCCAACCACATGTTGACAAATCATTTGTCTACAAATTTCACATGTCCAATCCTTTCTGGATTGCATGTTAGAGAGTACCATGTCTTAATTGACATTTCTAAATTCCATTTACTATTTACCGATCTCATTAGGAACAAATCCCGAGACACTTCGTGGAACTATATGAGCTAATAGAGGGACCAGATAGAAATATGTAAAGAAGCTCCTATAATTGTGAAAAATTAATCCCGGATTAATTATCCATCAATTATCAACTTTCAAAACTATTCCACAAAAAGATTGAAGCTGAACTCCTGTTTACATACCGTATTACGAAAGCTCTCTCACGTAGTGCTTCTTCCATGATTTATTCATCACTTGTTTAATCCCCATATGTTATCCATGATTGAATTAAGGACTTTTTCCATTTTACCTTTTCAATCATTTTAACTTAGAGTTCAATTATTCTCCATTGAAAGAACCACCAATTGTAAAACCATACAATTGGTAAACCACCTGAGAACACAAAGTAAACCGATGGCCAAGATCTTGTTATACTATCTTTCAATCCCCGAATAATACCTTTAAGTATATAACATTTACTATCGTTAAGATAACTATGGATTCCGTATCTATGAATCTTGATTTCTCCATCTATAAGTCATGTATCCAAAACACAAGTATGTTGACCATGAATTAACAGTATCTCACCTTTAGTGCATCAAAGTACATAAGTCATGGATACGAACTCAAGTAATCATTTCAGGATTAAGATTAATGCAGGATGATAATCAAAGTATTATTGATTCTTATAAACGGAATTATTAAACCGAATCAATTAACACTTTAGGTCCAGTCCATTGTCATACCTTAATACTGGTATACATTAAAGTTTCTACTCGAAACCTATCCGATGGTCAAGACAAACCATCTCTCCAAGGAAATAGACAACGTTTATAATCTTATCATGAATAAGATCCCCAAATCTTATTCCATTGATTGCGGACTATTTATTTAGACTGTTATCAAATTACTACGTCTTCTATGCATACCCCGTATACATATGGTAATTCGATATATTACCAACAACCTAGGAGTATTTTATGTTTGCTCAAAAGAATCATACAATCAACAAATGACAGTAAATAGGACACAACTTATTAAACATGAATAACTTCCTCTTATTAATATCAAAATGTCATATTTACAGAAAATCCCTAATATTGATTTTCTATCCTTATGGCACATATAGATCCCAACAACATCAAGAGGTAACCACAACAAGAGTTGTCGGCGTTTTTGGCCGAGAACGCCAAAAAAAAAAAAAACGAACGCAAAGAGACGAAGAAAGAAGAAGAAGAAAATGAAAAATCCAAAAATTACATTCAATAATAAAGAGAGGTGTCGGCAAAGAGGAGAAAAAAAGAACTACCAAAAAGAAGGGAAAAAAAAAAAAAGAGCAACAGGGAGTGAGAGTGAGAGGAAGAACAAAATGAAAAATGAAGGAGGCGGCGACAGAGAGGAGGAAGAAAGGGAAACCCTAGGGTTATAGGGACAAAAGAGGAAAACAACTGTAGCAAAATAACTGGTAGGCATAAACAGAGTGGCAAAACCGTCAACTGGCTAAAATGAGGACAAAACCGGTAGTTAATTGTAGCTAAAGAACCGGCTGAGTAAATTTAAACACAGTAAAATTACACTCCTTTAGTATATAAAATAATGTTTCATGTAAATTAATTATTTATTGTGTAAATATGATATTCTCAATTATACTAAGTTTGTAATACCATAATATTTCATTTCATTATTAGAGTTAGTTAGAGCATGTTTGGTAATACAACTCATTTTAAACTAAATTGTACTTTTTCATCTCAGTTTTTGTCTTTTTCTGAAAAAGTTTTTTGTCTTTTCTGATAAAGTTTTTTATTTTTTCTAAAAGTCAATAAAAATTAGTATTGAAACTAAAAAATCTTAAACTAAACTCATTTCTAAACACCCCTTAGTGTTTTGTATTTAAATACGTAACTTTTTAAATAAATTTTAATACAAACACTAATATAACCATTTGAATAAACATATTTCAATACATATATTTCTCTTAACCACGCCATTACTTTTTAATATTAACGTCTAAACACATGCTATATGATAATTTATATAGGTAAATATAAAAAATATAAGGTGTTTGGTGAATGAGTTAGTTTAAGATTTATAAGTTTCAATACTAATTTTTATAAAAGACAAAAAGCTTTTTCAGAAAAGATAAAAAATTTTTCAGAAAAACACAAAAATCATGATGAAAAAAGTACATTTAGTTTAAAATGACTGTGAAACCAAACATTCCCGACATTTAAGGGGGTGTTTGATGTGTAAGTTTGAGTTAAGATTTTTAAGTTGTAATGATAATTTTTGTTGACTTTTTAGATAAGACAAAAAACTTTTTCAGAAAAAAAAAAATTTTTTCAGAAAAAGACAATTTTTAATTCAAACTTGAGGTTTGAGCTTTGTAACCAAACAAAGCCTAAATAATGACATATATTTAGCTTTGTTTGCCTCTCATCTTATTCCAACTCAAACTGTACTTTTTTTTTTTTTTCTCAAAAAATTTTTTCATTTTCCCAAAAAATTCTTTGTCTTTTCTGAAAATTCAAAAAAATTTACTATTACAACTAAAATATTTCAACTCAAACTAACCAACCAAACAAACTCTAAAAAAACAAAAAAGATAAAAAACTTTTTGAAAAAAAAAAAATACAATTTGAGTTGTAATGAGATAACGAGGCAAACAAAACCTTAATTTAAATACGTGGATTTCGTGCTTAAAAAAAATTTACATGTATGTCATTCAAAAACAATATCAAATACAAATACAATAACACATTCAAAAGTCTACTAATTTTTACGACTCTCTCTCTCTCTCTTTCTTTCTTTCTTTTTTTTTTTTTTTTTTTTCTTTTTGCTATTTTAAAATCTTAACGTACTCAATTATTCGTTGAATAAAGATTGGAACTTGAATAGAGTAAAGCGACATTGATGCGACTAGGCGACTAATGCTTGGCTGTCGCGTCAGTCGTCCCCACTGTAGAGTGCGCACGTTATCAGATTTGCCGCTTTTTCCCAATTCGTGCGCTGCCTATCTGTTAAACTGCGCACCAGATGTGCTTCGCTGTCAGTGCGATTAGATTATCCTACGGCAAGGTGTACTGAGAAATTCGTTTAATCGAGTAAATATTCACCGCACCATTGAAAAAGTCAATCCGTCTAATAAGTTAAACAATGAGAGGGCATTTGATACGCGTTAATCGGTACGAATTGTATTTCTCAAATATCATGAATTATCACATTTAGATCTACCTATATCATTTTCTCACATTTTTAAAAATATAATTTTACTGTATTTATTTATATACGATAATATAATATATTTTTCTTATAAAATCAATTAATTTAAATAATTTAAAACTAATTAATCTTATTAAATTAGATAATTATCAACTTACCATTTCACACCTTATATTTTTTTAGGCTTTTGTTTCTAGAGGATATACGTTTTTTTAATATTATTTAGAGACTAATTTAAACTTGTATTGTATTTGTCCTTGTAAAATCAATTATATATTAAAACAAACTAAATCTAAAAATAGTTGATTATGAGAGAGAGTTTTGAAAAATAAAATTTTAAAATTGGAACAAGAAAACAAAAATTACAATATAATTGAAAAAAAAAAAAAAATCTGCTCCGTCTCTTTCCCCTCTTCCTCTCGCTCTCTCTCACTCCTCTCCTCTCCAAGCTTATCAGATCTGGGCATGGGGATGGGCTTCACAGGGCAGAATGACCCAACGGCACTGGGATGAGCGGACGTGGATTTCGCAGGGCGGGGAGCGGCGACGCTGCGATGAGGAGCAATGTGATTGCGACCTTTGTGGGGTGGTTATGGCGACCTTTGTAAGGTGGGCTCGGGCGGCGTGGAGAGGCCGATCTTGTCAGAGAGATCGGTGATGCGACGGGTAGTGGGGCAGCGACGAGTGCCGGTGGGTTTGCAACAAAGTTCCGGCGAGGTGGCGGTCACATCCGACAAGGTGGCGGCGAGCGCGGTTTGCTGTACTGGTGGTGAACAATGGTCTTGGTGTTGATTACTGATTGGTTGAGTTTTTTTTAATGAGTTTTTCGTACTGAGATTTTTCAGATATTTAAATAATATCTTATTTAGATGGATTTTAAATTACCTTAAAAATAAGTTAAAATAAATTCCGTAGGATTGACTTTCCTGTAATTCAAAAATTACAATCCTTATGTCGAACATAAATATTCTTATTCTCATTTTTAAGATTATCTCATATCATTCGTCTTTTTTTAATTTTTTAGGCTGGTAAACATATGTTTCTCCATGGACCTTCATGCAGAGGAGTACAGCACATAAATCTAGGGCTAGATCTCGAAAAGTACTGACCAGTAGATCCGTTGCACATTGCGCCGAGCCCAGCTTTAATTTTCCCATATTTCTCGAGACGAGACCCGCTTCATTTGTCAGACAACTTAATTCGCCTGTTGCTCAGAAAAAAAAAAATATTTGTATAAAAAAATGATTTTTTATTAAAAGGACCTCGAATTTCGTTTTATTTTTCATGTACTATGTACTATTTATTATTCTGAGTATTTGGATTTACTTTTTTAACCGTGATTAGACAGTTTTGTATTATTTCTTTTGTAAGTTTATGATTCGTTTCACATTTAAATTTAATTTTTATTAAATTATATATTTTGAAATTTTAATTTTTTTTAAATTAATAAAATTTATAATTAATTTTTAAAAAATCAGTTAATTTTAAGAATTTGTTTAATGTTTGGATTAAGTTTGAGATGAGATAAAATTTTTAAATTTGAATTTATTAATTTTTTTAAAATTAGTTAAAAATTTTATTAACTTAAAAAAATAAAAAATAAGATAAAAAATATAATTTAATTAGAGTTAAATTTAAATGTTAAATATAGACTAATTTAAAAATTTTATACTTAACTGATAAACTAAACGAAAACTTAAAATTTATGTATTTTTTAATCACATTTGTTATAAATTTAATTCAATGATTTAAAATTATTTTCTATCCAATAATGCAAGAGAAGAGACTGTTACCGTAAAAGCTCCTAAAATATATAAAGGCCTTTATCCTTCACTTTTACATCCCTTCTTTATTATATTAGGGGTGTTTATTTATAAATTTATTTTAAATTAAATTATATTTTTTTATCATGATTTTATTTTTTATTTTTTTAAAAAAATTATTATTAAAATTTAAAAATCTTAAACTAAATCATTCACCAAACACCCTTTAATTTTAACTTCAGTTTAGTAACATATTCTATTAAAATTTTTTTTATTTTTTAAAAAAATTAATAAAAATTATAACTAGTCTTTTAAAAATCAATTAATTTCAATTTAAAATTTTCATCTTCAATCAAACGTATTCTTAATTTTCAAAAAAATAGGTTGTCTTAATTGACACCCCAAAAACTTAGGGTCCGTTTGGTGAAACGGATTGAGTTGAAATTTTTAAGTTTAAATTGGTTGACTTTTTAAAAACTAGGTATAATTTTTGTTGACTTTTCAGAAAATAATAAAAACTAAGATAAAAAATTTGAGTTTAAGATGATTTACTAAACGGGGCTTGGAATGCATTTGGTGCATCGATTTAAAATAAAATTTATAGGCTATAGTTGATTGATTTTTCAGAAACTAGTTCTAATTTTTATTGACTTTTAAAAAAAAAAAGACAAAAACTTATATGAAAAACTTAAATTTGAAATGGCTGGATAAACGAATGCTTAACATGTCAGGGTATTTAACACTCATACTTATCAAACATTTCACTATTTCTCCCTCCACGACATGAAACGCTAAATGAGTGACCGATGAAGGATAATTTGCTAAAATGAATATTAGTAATGGTAAAATGATAAATTAAATCCTATCCAAGTTATCTAACTGATCTACACATGAAAATTACAACAGTGGATTAGCAATTGGCTTTAGTGAGGGCTTCATGAAATATGTTGTTGAATATGGCTGAAAATATTTCGCACAAAGCTAAAGCCCGTTGTGGAATATTAGCTTTTGACAATGGTATGGTCTGGAAAAACCATTGTCACATACGCTTCAATAAAGCATGATAAACATCTGTATGCTAACATAAGCCAATGTTTGGTAGGAAGGAAAGAAAATAAGAGGGAAAGAAAAAATGAAAGTGAAAGAAAATATTTTAGTTTTCCTTTAGATTATTTGGTAGAAAGGAAAAAAAGAAAATAAAAAAGTTCTACCTACTTATTTGTATTATTTTAATTTAAGAATAGAAACAAAATTGTCATTTAAATTAATATAGAGTGGATTTTTGTTTTCCATCCAATGTTAGATAGATAAAATTTGATGGGCTTCACTAGATTTTTTTTCCACCGTATTTTTCTTTCCATTTTTTTTCTTCCTACCAAATAAACACATTTTCATTTTCCATTCAATTTTCCTTCCAACCATTATTTCCTTTTCTATCATACCAACGAAGCGTAAAATCGTCGTCAAATGTCAACAATGAACGCTATGGTTTTTGTTGGACATCAATGGTTTTTTAGGATTACTCTCATCTATATTCCTTAAACATCACGATTTGATGAACTTTAAAAACTCTCTCCATCTTTGAATTTTCAATTAGTTCCACTTAATCATGTTTGTTAGAATTTTGCTTAAAAAAAAATATGTAAGAAGAGAGTAAAGTGCATTATGTTGTCTTTTTTCCGTTGTATTTGACTCTTTAACATAAATTCTAACAAAAATGTTTTAAAAAAATAATTCAAATTTTGATAATTAAAAAAAATTAAGTGAGACTAATTTAAAATTCAACGATAAAATGGACTTTATTCCCCCCTTTTCTACCTTAACCATAGACACTAGTGTGCCATTGGCAACACCCCCCCAAACAAAATTGAAATAAAAAAATTTAGTGAGATTAATTTAAAAAATATCAGTATGGATTTTATTTCATTCATATCAAAATTCAATAAAATTAAAAGAATTATTACATTTAGACTTGTATATGCAAAGTTATAAACTTTTAAATTTTGAGTTTATAAGTTATAATTAAAATTATGACTAGTTAAATTGAGTTGACTTTTTAGAAGATGGTAAAAATTGAGTTGAACTTTTTCAATTGACCATACCAAACTAAGGATCACAATTTTCCCCATTAACTCATTGTCCAATGCGGTCCTGTCTTGCATGCGATAGCAAAAATTTAGTCTAAACAGGTTCGGATTATAAATGGGTTAAAAGTTTAACAAGTCGTCATTATAAAGTGGGGATGAGTTTAGGGTCCCCAACCCTATTTCTCGTTAGTTATATACTAATTTTATATTTAACGGATGCTGTTTTATAATATGTATAAATTTATTAAAATATAATATATTGGAAACTATGGGTTCGTTTATTTTAATTGAAAATCCTTTTATATATGTGTATGTTTTACATTTTACACTATTGTTTTATAAAGAATGAAAATAACTAATCAGATAAACGAGATATTATACGGATACTCTAAACTTGCGATAAGGACTGACATAAAGAATATTTTAATTTGTAGCGTAAGTACACGAGAAGATCGTTATGTGCCAAACCCACATCATTGTCATTCTTACACCAAGTATATGCTAAGGGATCTTTTTGAGAAAACAGTTAGAGATGATATTTTGAAAATTAAGTTTAAAATATACATTTAGAAGAAAAAATTTTGAAAAAATTACATGATATAAAAAATAACATAAAAATTTAAAATGTGTGTGAAAAAAATATAAAATGAATCTTATCTTGTTTTTTTAATCGTTATGAGTAGTTTAAAATAAAAAATATTTTATTTTGATTAAAATAAAAAAATTATAAATTTTTTAAATTTAAAATTTTTAATACAAATAAATAAATAGTCTTTTTATCATTTATTTATGGTGTCCGAACGGACCCTAATTTTTATCGGACGTTAACAAAAGAATTGACAATTCTAGAAATTACCAAATTCAAAAGGTAAGAAATTCTCAAAAAAAAAAAAAAAAAGGAAAATTAGAAAAGAACTGTTGGTATTCTTGATAAGAGAGACCTAGTGCATAGTGTATCACTCTCTTGCATCAATGAAAGAGAGTACAGTCAAAACAACAGTAGAGTTATGACTTCTGAAACATATCGTGGGTAACAAAGCACGTGATTATCAGGGAATCTTATGAAGAGCCGGCTCCACCGCTCCAAGACTCTTCCTTTTTTCTTTTTTCAATTTTTCTTTATTGGGAAATAGAAAAACAGGCCCTGCCGACCCCCACCCACCATAATTCACCACCCACAGCTAAACCCACTATAAAAGTTGCCCTCCCTCCTGTCACCTTCGCCTTTATATCAATCTACATCATTTTAGTTGTTGATTAAAAAAAAAAAAAATTGGGTGGTTCTGGTTTCCTGACCCTACATGGTTTGAAGGGTAGGTTAAGGCGTATTCCAAAAGCTTTTTATTGAGAGTAGACTTTTGTGATGCTTTTTATTTCTTGTTCTTGCGCATATTTTGGCGTAGTTAAAGCTCATTCTTTTTTTTTTTTTGTTCTTATTTTGATTTAACATATTCTTCGAAATTCGTTCTCCTCCACTGGATGATCTATAAGATATGACCTCTCTTTTATTGTCCTTTTTTTTAATTAAATTTTTTTTTTTTGTAAGAGAGTTGAATTGAGTTTGAGTTGGTTTAACATGTCTCTTTACAGTTTGAAACAAAATCCTATTCTACTTTGTTAAGTTCTTCCATCGAGCCGCGGTTAAGTTATATATACATATATATATATATATATCTGTGTGTGTGCGGATTCTTTTTATAGATTTGTAGTCTTGTAGATGATTTTCTTGAAGAGTTGCAATCATACTGGTTAGATCTGTTTTCGGAGGATGAACTTGAAGGGTATTTTCTTAACCTAGCTCTCTCCCTCTCTCTCTCTCTCTCTCTCTAACGTTTCCCTTTCCTTAGTTTTAACTTCTTTTGAGTTATGTGTTTAAAGTTATAGCAAAATCGTTAGGGTTATGATATATACTAGTTCTCCGATCTAGATTCGATATATGTAGAAATATGTATATTTTTGTTGTGTAATAATTTTTCAATTGATGAGAAATTATAACAGACAGGTAGGGTTAACGAAGGGAGGAGTAGAGCTCCTTGAAGTCCAAAAAAGGATCTTACTGGGTGGATTGTGCTGCTGGGTTATGGATCCCATAGTCCTATATATCTCCTTTTTTATATGTATATGAAAGAAACGACATCAGATGAGATGATAGGCTATGGCTTGCATACCTCAGGAGCTCAATTTCTCCCCCTTCAGTTTCGATCTCTCTTTGGATTGAAGGGAGCTCTGCGCTTCCTGCCACTGGACCCCACCGAACCATTCTCGACGTTATCATCAATTTCTGATCTTCTTCTGTCCTTGTGGCCACAGATCTGATGGTTTTACCAAGAAATTATGAGTTTTCGCTTCCTTGTTTATCTTGATTAGTGCTATACATTAACCTGTCGTTTAAATCTTTTGTTCTGGATAGTGCTGTTTCTACCGTTGGAAGATTTTGATCAGTCTTTAAATGATTGCATGATTTTGTAATATTGCAGTATTGTAATATATTTTTAACAGCTGAACAAAAATTTATCTCCCAAAAAAATATGTATACCGCCGAACATAGAAACTTGCTTGGTGTTTTTTTTTTCTTTTGGTTTTTTTAGATCTTTGGTTGATTCGTTATGGAACAAGATCGTACCAATCGAGGAACAAAGCATTGTATTTGTGGGTTTATTGTAAATGAATTATGAACTCCTTGGTTTTTGTTTTTCCTCCAATTTACTCGCTGCCCTTTATTTAACTGTAACTTTAATTTTGACAAATGCTTGGATATTTTTTTGAGAGCTCTGTTAATTACTTGTCATTTTGTATTTAGGCTTTTGGTTTTGGTACACTTTAAACTTATTACAGAGTTATAATTATTATAGAGTTATAATTTGCATTTGGATTTTTAATTTTGATAATTTATTATCTAAATTTATTAATCTAAAATAATTTGTACTTTATTGATAAATAATATAATTTTTTTTAATAAAAATTGATATTTTATTTATATATAGATTGTTAATTAATATATAAAAATAATTATTTACTGTGATGAATTATTAATTCATGTAATAATCATATTGTATTTGGGCTTTTTGGTTATGGCACATTTTAAATTTATTATAGAGTTATAAGTTATATATGAATTTTTAATTTTGATAATTTATTATCTAAATTTATTAATCTAAAATAATTTTTACTTTATTGATAAATAATATAATTTTTTTAAAATAAAAATTGATATTTTATTTATATTTAGATTGTTAATTAATATATAAAAATAATTATTTACTATCATGAATTATTAATTCATGTAATAATCATATATCAGTTTTTTTAAAAAAAATTAATAATTTTGTTAAAGGTAAAATTATTATATACTTGTAAGCGAGAAGTGGAAATTGTGAAAATTAAAAATTTAGGTTGTATTATTATATACTTGAAGCGTGAAGTGGAAATTGTGAAAATTAAAAATTTAGGTCGTAAAATAGCATTAAATGATAAATTTAGAGTATTTATATTTATTGTTGTTAACCCACGACGCTTTCGCACCGATTTTAGCACCAACTAAAGAGCATCTTCTGATATTACTCTTAGAAGGAATATGTTCTTCGCATTTATTCATGAATACCACCAGTTAGTAACTGTGAAGTGTAAATAATGAAAATTAAAATTTAGGACCTAAATTATGATTCTGCAGTTACAAATTTAGGGTGAA
Source organism: Ficus microcarpa (assembly GCA_025413485.1). Lineage (NCBI taxonomy): Eukaryota > Viridiplantae > Streptophyta > Magnoliopsida > Rosales > Moraceae > Ficus > Ficus microcarpa. The sequence goes on along the minus strand of CM046380.1, from coordinate 14,833,937 downwards.
CTTGTATTTATCGTTGTTTACCCACAACGCATACGCATCGATTTTAACCCCAAATCTAGAGTCCATCTTCGAATATTACTTTTAAAAGGAATATGTTCTTCGCATTTATTCGTGAAGACCAAAAATTATTAAGTTTTACAAATTAATGCAATAATATATTTGAGTACATAATATATTTAAGCAAGTTTTACGATGAGTTATAAATTAGTTATAAATTGAACAATATAATAGAAAAGATCTCATGATTGTGTGGTAATAATCTCTAACTATGGGTATAAATTACAATTGATGTAACAACTTATGTACGGTAGGAATAAGGGTGGTAATTCGTGTTGCGTGTTGGATTCGTGTCATGTTAGAACCGTATCAAATTTTATTTTCTCCAATCCGAACATGACCCGTAACACGAAAACGATTCGAAATCGCGACACGAATATGACACGAATCCGTAACAGGTTGACACGACACGAATCGAAATTGACCTGCGATACGAAATTGACCTGAAATTGACACGAAAGTCGGGTTGGATCTGAAATTGACACGAATTTGACACGACATTTGACCTCAAATTGATACGGAAAAATTCGTGTCGTGTTCAGGTTCTACGGGTCAAAATCCGAACACGATACGAATTTTTCCGTGTCAATTTCGGGTGACCCAAAATCGACACGATCACTATTTTTTCCAACCCGAACCTTGCGAAATTCGTGTCGTTTTCGATTCATGTCATCGTGTCGCGACCCATATTGACACTACTAGTAGGAATGGTGTAAGTTTGAGGTATAAAAATGGAAAAGTATCTTTGATGCGTTAGAAAATGAATATGTATCAAGCTTTACTTAATAGAGTCCTAAGCAATGATGGAGACTGTAAATCACTTGGCTCTACTTAATAGAGTGTCCTAATCAACGATGGAGACTGCAAATCAATTGGGAGTCGTGTTTCATATTGCTAAGTTTACTAAACACTCTTTATAGTTATAAGTTTAATAGGATCAACAAATCGTTAAGATTTAAATCTGACGAATAAATCTCGAGTCTCGATGGAAAGATTATCCTTATTTTTAAGGACTAAACACAAACATACCAAAACAATAAATAAAATCAGATTTGCGTATAATATGTAGTTGTTACATTTACATACAAACATACCAAAATAAAATGAACACCTACACACGAATATACCAAAAACCAAAATGAAAATCTATTGATATCGAAAAAACTACAGGCAAGAAGATGACCATCACAATCAAAGTAGATAGTTTGAAAGTGTCGTCAAAGTCACAACCCTTTCCCTCCTACATTTTGTCGAAACGCAGGTCTCTGAACTCCATAGTCACCTTCACATCTTGTTACCTATGGTTAGATCTTCATCTTTAGGACCGAAAAATCAACAATAAACAAGGCGTCAGTGTTTGTTCCCGGCCCTTCAAGTAGCACACTATTTAAAAACTCAACACCCCACAAAGAGAGAGAGGAAAAGAGAAAATTTTTAGTTATTTTTAAAGTAATTAAAAATTTTTATTTATTAAGGCTTCGTTTGGTGTTATAATTTACTTCCAACTAAACTGTATTTTTTCAATTCAGTTTTTGTCTTTTTTAAAAAGTCAACAAGTTTTTGAAAAGTCAACCAACTCTAACTTAAAAATTTCATATCAAACCAACAAACTAAACGTAAGTTAAATATTAAATATTAGAAACATATATTTTAAAATTAAAACAATTTATTTACTAATTCATATTTTAATTAGACAACAAATTAAAGGGTAGATAAAAGTAAGTAATTTTGTTGTTAAACATGCAACTGGAGTAAATATGAATTAGATAATTTTTTATGAGTCAATTTTTTGTTATAATCCAAAGAAGAAATAACAATTGAAACTGAATTAGACTTTGCTTTTAACATAGAGTCGGCCAAAGTCCAAAAATGACTGCAAATAGCAACTACATCCCAGCTGCAAAATAGAGAGCGCAAGATTGAACTTCCTACCTAACGCTCACACAAGTCTAAAATGAAAGCACCAAATCTGATTCGATCATTTTATTGACAGCAAATTATAGTGTATGGTGCTTCGTCAAATCTGGCACAACACATGCCGATAGCAAATTCTCTTTTTTATTTTTATTTTATTTTTTAATAATAAAAAACTAATCCATACATGATTCGATCATTTGTATTTTAGAGTTGAGTTGAGTTTTGCAAATTTGCATTTGGTTGAAAATTAATCATTTAGAGTTAAATGTATAAAAACTTTAAAAAAAAAAAGAGTCAATAAATGTACTATAATACTCATATTTACATATTAAAGGGTCGTTCTCTCTCCTTCTCCCTTGTTAGGGTTTGTACCATTCGTATCTCTTCTGCTAGGGTTTGTATTTCTCCTTTAAGGCTAGAATCCGATGCCACCTCTTGGTTGGTCATCGAGAAGATGCTTTTGACTCGAAGTTGATGGTTTTAGGGTAAGGATATGACTTAGTGGTTGGAAGGGACACGTTTGGATTTTTTGGTTATATTTATCGGCTTGTCACCAGAGGTATTATCCATAAAGTTGAGATTTTTTTCTCCTCTTTATGATATTTTGTTTAAAAGGTGATGATATTTTTGCCATGTAGGTGTTGCATATTTTCGATATATTGTTAATTTGTAATAATAGAAGTAGTCTCCATATGCTCTCATTTTGGTTGTTTGTCTAATTTATTAAAGTTATTTTTATACAATTTTGTGGTGACCTTTTTAGTACATGTCTCTTGGTCTCAATCAATCGGAGTTTTCCATTGATTATAATGTTGTTAAAACAGCAATATGTGCACACGATAATTGGTGTGCCTTTTCGATTTCCTATTGTTGGAATTCAATGCATGTTTTATACCCTTGTTTGATCCGTAATTTGGGTTAAGATTCCTATGTTATGAGGTTATTTGAGTCAATATTGATGTTTATATTTTTTGATTTGGACAAATTAATATAGATATTATTTCGTTTATCTTCTCATTCTATGTAATTTAAAAATAATAATAATTTTATTTCAACTTGAAATAAGAAAGTTATGGACTTTTAGAATTTAAATTTTTAAAAGAGATCTATATATTTAAATATTGAAATGAATTTACTTTTAGAGAGAGACAAATTTTGAAAATTAAAAAAAAAATTGATTGGAATGAATTAATCAAACATACCCTAATTGTTGGAAATTAATAAAAAGATATATAGATGAAATATTTCTTTTGGATAGTAACATTTGAAGTAAATGTATTCGAGAAAAATTTTAAGTTTGAAATTATCGTTATATTATTTGTGTCAAAATTGAGTTGTGTGTTGAAAATGATCTAACAAGATCCTAAAATTGAGAAACAAATCCTAGTATGTATGGGTTTATAATAAACAAATTTTAAACTCCCTTTATATATATCTGTATGCATACACACGTGACGAGTCACGTATACACCACTACTATATGTCCGGCAACTCCTCGATGGCCCACTAGTATAAAAAGAGGATATCACGATCGTTTTTAATCATTGTGGTATTTTTTCCATGATAATTTTCTAACCGTCGTAATATCCAGGGTTGCAGAATCTATTTACATCCTAGGATGGTTTTTTAACCCTCACGAAATAGACAAAACTGATGCTAAATGGAGGGTAGTATGAACTTTCTACGATAGTTTTTTCAAATTGAAAAAACTATCGTGGTAGGTTAACCTACCATGACGGTTTTCTATACAAACCGTTGTGGTAGGTTAACCTTTAACAAAAAAAAAAAAAAAAAAACACAATTCATGCGATTTCCCACGGGTGGCAAATACCGTGTATTATTCATTGCACAACTCAGATTAAAATAATAGTTAATCTTCAATTGATTTTGTGTCATAACGTATAACAATTATTCCAAAACATACACTATATTACAAAACTTATAGATTGTATTCTAACTTTATTGGATGAACCACATTACAAAATTAGCCCACTTTTGCATTATTAAACTCATGCCAACATCGGTATAAAAATCCTTAGTCTGAAGTAAGGATAGCCTATCGAAAATGAAGGTCATTTCTCACATAAAGGTTAAAATAAAATAACCGCATTCAACATAACCTTCTTGTAGCGGACATCGAACAATATCAATCAATGTTTCGTAGTTGCGTCGTTTTTGTACTCCTTTTCCCACTAAAATCTTCTAGTCATTAAGTGCCCTAACGATTTAATAAAGTTCAAAACAATTAAAATAAGAATAATGTAATGTCAAATCACAATTTCGAATAGAAAAATATACTTACAATTTAATTAGGTCGTGGAAATCATCACCCGATTTGTTTCGTTGAAGATTAAAATACTTGACCAAGTCATCCCATGGATCAATAACTATCAAGATCCAATGTTGGCCACTATTATATGAAATGGGATACAACTTTCCTTTTGGTACGTTTGTTAAGATCCGTAAAATATTGTTGGCTCTCTCTCTATGGTAGACTTCGCGATCTACCCCTTGTTGAACTGGTGAGACAAGGATTGGAGAAATAAACCCGAACCGTTGGTCAACACCTTCTATTTCACAGCATTCCGCTAAATATTTACAAAATAATTAGTCAAACTTGCTACAAAAAACAACAGAAGATTAACAAGGAAAAATAAGTATTGTTTAAGTATATATCTATTACCTAATGTAAACCATTATATTGTTTGCACTGATTTCTTGAAATGTTATGAAATGGTATACATCTTCATACCCAATATATTTAGGCATGTCATTGCCATTGATGGACTGTTGTGTCGGGCAGGCTATTTGCAATCCATCACGCATGGAACATTGTGCGTAGAATGCCAAAGGTCTCAAGTCGTGGGGAATTTCACTAAAATTGAAAGAAGGTAGTTGTTGTTACACAGTTTGTTGTTGTACCTTCAGTTGCGATTGTAGTTTCTTTTTCTCCACTATCTTTTTGATGCGTTTGCTTCCCTCAACTTCTTGGTCGGGAACATAACTAGGACCTCGACTTGCCTGGCTCAGACTCATTTCAATGACGATTAATTTTTTCGGCCAAACAATAAACCCACTGACAACTTTTCAATAATTGTTGCTTTGTTGGTCGGAATAGGTAGGAGTGCATGTTTTAATTTCAGGACGTTAATTGTCACTCGCATGTTCTCCTCACCTAAAGGAATCCCATGGACTGTGTCGGTTGGAACATAGTCCATGTATGTCCTGCCAATTGCAACAAGCATAACTTCACTATTAATTGTATCATCAAGAAAGAGCTGGCATTCTTTACTTGTGTTCAGTGTGGGTTACGGATCCAATGGCCCATGTTCTTTTTCATTTTGTGTGCAACTAGCCTTGAAGCTATTGTGTTAATCAACAGTCTGTGCGGTATTCTCCTCGGCCATGATCTCTCGATTAATACCATTCTTCGCACAAAGTTCCTATATGATTCTTTCCAACGCAGCAAGTTGCCATTTCATTGCCGATAGCATTTTCCCTTGAACTTTGCATAATGTTGAAGTAATGCGACTGCCTGACAAACTTAGATTGACCACAAGTCCGACTCGACTGTTCGTCATTGCCTAATGACTTGGTTAATATGTCATTAGTCCCTACAGATTCAAAATTTCCTTATGCCTGATATTCACTGAAATCCCGCAGTAAGAATTAGAAAACATGTCATGAAACTATAAATAATGTTGTATAAATAAGAATATCACAGACCATTGATTCATATACTTACTCTCATTTCGCCAATAATCTTAAATGATGGATTCTTGTACTCTTCACTAAGTTTGACGTGCATGTCCAGTCACACGGCATGTCGCGATTGCCATGGTCTCGTCATTTCAAACTGTAGTTTATTAATTACCGTTAGTAAACATAAAGGTAAAAATACAAAGTGCAGCATAATGTAAAAACACCAAATAAAGTAATTCACATACAAGTTTTTGATCAAGTTTCCTATATCAGTCTCGGCCTCCTATTGATCCATATTTGCTTTTCTTTCTTATCTTACACTCTTGTTCTGATAGTTTTTTGAAGTCCGGCGAATGTCTATACGTAATGAATCTCTCCCAATCATCGTGAATAATGGAGGGGTAATTATTCACCACTTTGGGTGGCCATTCCCAACACTTTCTTCATCAATATGATCCTTGACAAAAGTCTGGTAAAGATCATATCTAAAATTTTTTGTGGACTCTACGCATGACTTTAGAGTTGGTTTTTTAAATGAAAGTTCCACAGTGAAAGAAGTCATGACTTCCACCTACACTTTTTCTTTCCTTGGGATTAAATCGGCACTTCTAACGTCAGCTATCTATATGGGAATGTGCTCTCAAGCAAGCACTCCAATTCAACTCTGCAGTTCATACCCCTCATTCCCTATTGGTTACCCTTTAGTGTCGAATGAAACCTAAATTCTTTCTCCTCTTTTCCTAACGAGATGGACTCGTCTCATTAGAGTTGCTCTTCATTTACCATCTTCGTCAGGATTGAACCTTGGTGTATTTGTTTATCGTGGTTTTCCAATTTGAAAAGTTGTTGACACATTCTCCTTATTTTGTGACATTTTTAATCAATTTAAAATAACTCCACACCCAAAAACGTAAAAAAATGGTCAAAATGCGACAATAAATTATTCTACAATTATGTCACCCAAACGGTCGAAAAAAATCACACAAAATCATACTTATGTAATTGTAAATCAATCTAAACAAAATCTTAACATAATTTTGTGAAAAATACACAATCTAATCAAATGGGCATTTTGTTGAACATATAATATGCAAAGGTATAAATCACAAAATCAATATTTTTTTTCCAAAAAACAATCCAAACCAAGTACTTACCCAAATAATTTAAATTAGTTTACAACTAATTCTTGGCATAACACTTAATAAATTACACAATCTAATCACACAGACATTTTGTCAAATATGTAATATGTAAAAATATCACAAACACATTCAAAATTTTTTTCAAGAAAACAATCAACCAAAATCACAAACACAGTCAACAATAGACTAAAATCACGTTTGCAATCAACTAAATGAACTTTCATAATATGTGCGGTGCATGAGAGAGAAAAACTTACCAAGTACATGGCCGTGGGTGTGGTCGGCTTCGTAGTGGGGTAGGCAGCAGATGATGGATGTTGAGGAAGAGATTGGAGGGAGGAGTTGCCGCGGCGAGTAGAGGCGAGAGAGAGAGGGACAGGCGCGAGAAAGAATTAGTAGTGGAATCATGGCCATCGGAGATGGGAGGTGACGAAGAAAGGGAGAGGCCCAATAGAAAATAGAGGTGAGGTAGGAGAGAAAATGGAAAGAGGGGTCACTACGGAGGAGATGGGTTTTGAAGGAGAGTTTGGAGAGGTGAAAGTGAACGAGGCATGTGGAGGGAAGAGGGTTTTTTTTTTTTAAAACTTTATTTAAATAGCGGATTCAAGCGAAAAGTTTGAAAAAAAATTTTAAAATTGGACAACATACCACAACGGTTTTCACCAAAAACCATTGTGGTATGTTGTGCAAACCATGACTGTTTATACCAAAAATGGTCATGGTATGTTTCAGCAAAATTTTGAAAAACAAAATTAAAAAGTTGCACAACATACCATGATTGTTTTTGGCAAATACGGTCGTGGTATGTTGTGTAATTTTTTAAATTTTTTTAAATTTCAAATACCATGACTGTTTATGGAAAAAAACGGTTGTGGTATCTTGTGCAATTTTAAAATTTTTTTTTTCAAAATGTTAAAAGTGGGGATTCATAAGAAATTTTGAAAAAAAAATAAAAATAAAAATAAAAATTTCACAACATACCACGACCGGTTTTGTCATAAACAATTGTGGTATGTAATAAACCACGACTGTTTCTTTGAAAAACCATAGTGGTATGTTGGCTTACCATGACGGTTTTTGCCACAAACGGTTTTGGTTTGTACAACATACGACAACCCTTTTTTTGGTAAAAACAGTGGTGATAAGCCATTATCCACTACCGTTTTCTAAAAAAAACGGTTATGATATTTGCTAAAAAATTTCTCAAACAATAACAAATTTAACTAAAATTCCACCAGCGGCCAATTCTGTGTGTCATGCATATAGTAGCCCATTATTAATTCTTATTCTTTGTTTCATTCACACAAAATCATATATAAATGTCCATGTATAAGTAATATGATGAGCATAATTAATGTAATTAAAACAAATTATAAATTATATACAACTTTAAAAAAATTTACAGTCAAGTTTTTTTTTATTTTTTTGGTTCCTGAACACGTGAACAATCGACATCTAAACAAAGCAAGTGTTAAATATCATCATCAAATTCATCAATTTCCTCCACCGGTGGCAATCCTTTTGTGAAAGATGGAATGTTGGTACAATCTTCAACATCTTTTTGACCATTACGGAATATTCTTGGCTTCATCGACACAACTAAGAATAACTTTAAATTGTTGGGATCCATTGTATAAAATACTTGGACTGCTTATGACGCCATAATGAAATGATCATTTTTGTATTTTGATCGCCTAAAGTCCACCACCGTCTCACCATCACTATCAATCTTAACATAATTATTGTCGGCCTACTTACATTTAAAAAGTGCTATCCGCGAGCCACAATAATCAAGTTCCCAAATATCTTCAATGAACTTAAAGTAGTTCATGGAATTGTACACCGGATTTTTGTCTTTTGCGGAGGAAATATGCATATACTCAGCAAGAAGGGTCACACTACTATTTTGGACGGGATGCTTCTCATTTCTTTCACGAGTGTATAAGGAGTAGCCATTGACAAAGTACGATGTATATCTTGTGACTATCAATGACGGTCCTCTTGCTAGCTTCATTAAGTCTTGGGATACGTCAACCTTCATATGCACATGTATTCTTATCCACTTCCGAAATGTCTGGTTGTGCTCATCTTGAAACAAATTCTCACTTCTTCTTTTTCTTGGATTCGCAGCTTTTAATTCCTTCATGTGAACCTCAATGAAACGCTCCACTTCCTTTGCATTGTGCAAAACATAAAAACAAGTTTTTTCCCATTCATCTTGATTTACCGGTGAAAGAACGCCCACAGATAGTCCTTTCGACGTATGTAGCCCACTTTTTGGCAACCATATTGGTTCCGCGTTGGATAAATATTCCGAACAAAATTCAACAAATTCCTTCGCTATGTAGTTTTCTACTATACATCCCTTCGACCTATTACAGTTCTTCACATAACCTTTCAAAACTTTCATGTATCTTTCGAAAGGATATATCCACCTCAAATGCACCGGTCCATATAGCTTAACTTGCCGAACTAAGTGCACTATCAGATGGATCGTTATATTAAAAAAGGATGGTAGGAAATACTTCTCAAGTATGCACATTATCATCACCAATTCCGATTATAGCGAATCTAACATAAGTGGATCAATTACCTTGGAGCATAATGAATTGAAAAATGAGCATAACTTGGTAATTGAATATCTCACATCTTTCGTTAAAACAACACGCTATGCAAGAGGTAATAACTATTATATCAAGATATGACAATCATGTGTTTTCATTCCAAAAAGCCTCAAAATCTTTCATCGACACGAACCTTTTAAAGTTGGAAGAATACCCACTTGACACTTTCACAGAAGCAAGCTATTCACAAAACTTTCTGTTTCTTGTCTTGATAATGTGTGCATTGTTGGAGGTAAATAAGTGCCGTTCAACCTTTTCTCAGGAAGCAAATTTGGTCTAATCTTCATCTCTTTAAGATTCAACAGTGCCTTTACACCATCTTTAGTTTTATTTGGAATGTCAAACAACGTGCCCACTATCAATTCATAGACGTTTTTCTCAATATGCATAACATCTAAGCGATGATGAACGTAAAGTGACTTCCAATATAAAAGTTCATAAAAGATTGACTTCTTCTTCCAAGGTCTATCGACCATTGGATAATTCCGTTTTCTCTTTCCCAAAACTACTATTACATCTTTAACCACCTCAAATACATCTTTGCCATTCAAAATCTTAGGAGCAATTTTTTCTTCGGTATTACCATCAAAAGCCTTCTTTTGTTTGCGGTATTGATGATTTTTTGGCAAGAATCTCTTGTGACCAAGGTGAATGGTTTTCTTGTCGTTTTTCAATCGGATGGATGATGTTTCCTTCATACAAACGGGACAACCTATAGAACTCTTTATCGAAAAATCGGATAGGTTGCCAAGTATGGGAAAGTCATTAACTGACCAAATCAATATTGCACGAAGATTGAACATACGTTGACGGTAAGAATCTAACTTTTAAACCATTTTCCCACAAACTTTTTAGGTTATCGATTAATGGTATCAAGTACACGTCAATGTCATTTCTCGATTGTTGAGGACCTAAGATTAATAAAGTCAACATCAAGAACTTCCACTTCATGCACAATTTTGGAGGGATATTATAGTTAATAGTATGACTGACCAGGTACTATGCATACTACTCATATTACCATGTGGGTTCATTTCGTCTGTCGACAAATCGAGACATAAATTCCTTAGTTCTGCACTAAAATATGGATTATTGTCATCAAAGGTCTTTCATTGTGATGCATCAGCTGGATGCTTAAGCTTGCCATCATCAACACGTTTCTCATGATGCGAAGTCAAATTGTTAGCATGCTCGGCATTATGGAATAAATGATGCAAATGTGGAGCTGGTGGAATGTACCACAACACCTTCACTGGCACTCCTTTGCAACCATTCGATGGCATCTTGTCCTTCTTTCATCTTGACTCATAAACCAGACATTCATGTAAATCTTCATATTATTTCTGGTAAAGGATGCAATCATTTGGGTAAGCATGTTTCTTTTCATATTCATTCTCAAAGTGCTCAACATTTTCTTCGCTTTGTACATACTAGGAAACACTTTGTTATCATCCGGTAGAACATCCTTTAGAATTCTAAAAGAGTTGTGAAACTAGAATTCATCCACTATTCCAACGCTTTCATGTTCCATAATTTAACCAATGCCCCTAATTTTATATATTTTGTACACCCGACATACAAGACCGTTTTAGCATCATTAATCATTGCCTCAAATAACTCTGGACGGTGCACAAACTATTCTTGCAAATCATTTATCATACGGAACATATTATTACCAACGACATCTTCCTCGACAATAAGCTCTTCACCTTTACTCATTGATGAATATGTAATATTGAAAAAATCTTCACCATGTAAAGAACAAATAATTCCATATGCGCGCAAATGCCCTCTAACATCATCAATGGAATGAGATCTATGATTTCTACAAATTTCATACGGACATAGAATCTTATCACCTTGTATGTAGGCTTTGGCAAACGATAAAAATTCTTCAGCACCATCTTCATATGTTTTAGACAATTTATCAAACCACATTAATTTCCTATCCATGATTTGCAACTCCTAAATCAAAATATTAAAGTTTTAGAAGTCGAAGTACTAAATTTAAAAATGCACATTAAATTAATTTAACACCCATTAATTGCATAATTCTCTGAAAAATTGCAAAAATAAAACTAAAAATACAAAAATTAAAATCATAATTAAGTCAAACTACCGAGGGAAAAAATTTTTTGTGATCATTTAAATTAACACCCATAGCACACTTAACTCAAACCAACCTCAAAATATACAAAACCTAAAATCATAAATCTAAATATAGAGAAAAACAACACAAAGAAGTTAGTGATCACTTACAAGAGAGATTGATAGATGGTAGATGGTGGTGGCGATGTCCAATTGTGGTGTAATAACTGTTTTCGAAGATTTTTGATCTGATTTTGGTAATTACAGCTGCGGTATTGATGTAGAAAAATGAGGGCATGCTTCGGTTTTGTCTGAATTTGTCACGAATTTTCCACGACTGTTTTCAAAAAACCGTCGTGGAAGCAGAAGCTTCAACAACGGTTATTAGAAATGGTTCTGGAAGCTTCTACTTCCACGACGGTTTTTGGAAACCTTGTTCCGCACCGTATTTTTTGCGTACTTTCCACGATGATTTTTTAAAGACGGTCGTGGAATTCGTGGAAGCTCCGTTGTGTTATCCACATTTTGTAGCAGTAGCCATTGGATGAAAATTAAAAGGCAAGATGAGAGGGAGAGAAAGAGTTGGGAGACAACCCAAGAGAAAGAGAGAAAAAGAGAGAGTGTGTCACTGGAAGAGGCCTCGACGATGATAACGTTCGGAATTCAACGTTCGGAATTCGGACTCCAAGGACAAGCAGCAGCAGCAAACGAAGGTGGAAAACTTCTCAAAAGGTGGAGTTTAAGTTTTTCACCGTCAACGGGGAAGGTGAAGTTTTTCGTCATCGACAATGGCAACATCCAGAAGTTAGACTCCAAGGACAAGCAGTAGCAGCAAGGGAAGGTGAAGCTTATCGCCGTTGACGATGGCAGAGATTACGTCCAGAAGCTAGATTGGGAAGTATTCCTATAGGGACTGTAAACATATATATTGGCTGTGGCACCCAAGAGTATTTCTATACATATATAGATTTGATAATTGTGTATTTGATTCTTTTGGCTTTGCGTAGCAACTATGGTTTCTAATTTATTAGCTTCAAATTACTCTTCTATTTAACTAGAATTTTAATTTTCACAAGAGTTTGCTTTTCATAGAGAGTTCTTCCCACTAATAAATTAATTATACTATGAGTTATATGCAAGAATGTCATAAATTTAGCACCTCCTTATATTTATACCCATCATAATATTAAAGTTGATAATTTTTATGTAACGAAACTTTAATGCTATAGTGGACAAAATTATAAAAAGATACTCAAAACATGACTCTCAACCTAATTTTCTCTAATAACTTGTTTTTGTTTTTTAAGTTCGATTTAGCTATGTTATCAATTTTAATTATTGTTTAATTAATTAAAATATAAAACGAAAAGAACATATATAATATTAACGTGATTTTGATAAAACTAACTTATGATATTGAACAATCCATTATAAACTAAAGATTACTAAATGAGTTATAAGGAAGGAAGAAAATAGATCAAAAACCTCTAGTAATAAAAATAAATAGCAGAAAGCTTTTTTAGTGATAGTGAATAGTATATGTGTGATAAATACTATATCAACGAAGTATTTTCATAACAAAATTTATCTTAAAAATATTAGAATAAAAAAAAATTCCAATAAATATCATATTTATTGTAAATAATTTATTTACAAAGTATATTTACGATAAAATTACCTTAAAAAATAATCGTAATTAATAATTTATCATAAATATGATATTTGTCTCAATCATTTTCAAAATATACTATTTACTTCTAACATTTAAAAAAAATGACCTTTTTACTATAATTTATTGAGTTATGATTCACTATGGATTCACCAAAACATACGTACTTCTTTGTTAAACATGAATTTGAATCAGTTATGCCCAAAGTTCAAACAGGATAATCAGTTTGAAAGCCGAAAATAGTCACGGGATTCGAACATAGGGAATGGAAGGAATTTTTGGAGGATAGGGCTAGTCTTCAAAGGATGAGTTGTGTCTGAAGATGTTCTGCCACTTCATTCTTCTTTGGGCTCTATTGACAGAGCTGATTTATCAATCTTTTGTTACTGAAAGTCTGACTCATACCATTGATGAATACTCTTTTATCAGAATAAACAATATATAAATATGTCCATTAATTGATGTCTACTCGAAATTATTTCAAAAAAATTTTTTTTTGGTGAATTAAAGGATCTGTGAGTGGTCTTATTATTTTCAGATTTTCAGTTCCATAGGCAGGAACCCTTTTCCCTAGATATGGCAGGGAAACTGGTTCTCTATATTAGTTTCTCTCAGTCGGCCATCCAAAGTTTACCTTGTAATCACCAAATCAATATTTCAATAGTCAAAACTGGAATAAGGTCTAAGGGGAGACAACGAGAATCAAACCCGGGAAAATTATTTCAATGTTAAACTAAAGGTTCGTGGCTGAATAGTAGATTTATCAACAATCCTAAAAGGATTGAAAGACGACCACATGGATAAAAGTCTCCTCTTTTAATGAATGCCTGAAAACCATTTGGTGAAACAATCCATGAATGCTTCCTTCCATGAGTGAATAACATGTCATGAATGCCTTTTGATATTAATTTAAAGAAAAAAAAAAAACAAAGAAAAAAAAAACTTTTGATATTGCCTTCCAATAATCTTTCGATTTTCAAATCCCTCGTTGGATCCTTGAATAATTGCCATGCCATGACCCTTTATTATTATTATTATTATTATGTATTTGCAAGGCCATTATTTTTCATTATAGACCTTACATAATGAAAAATTAAGTAAATGTATAACTTTTAAACACTTCTTTAAATAAATAATCAAAATATTTTATTTTAAAATGACCGTTTATCAGTGATTAATTGTAATAGTCAGTCAATTAGTGATTGAAACAGTTAATCAATGAAAATTCATATTAAAATAGGTCAATCATTCATTAACTATGATTAAACAGTGATTGACATATTGAGTTAACAAACATTTTTTTAATTTTACAAAATTTTAATTTTTAATTTAAAAACTTTTTTTAAAAAATACCATTTAATCTTTTTTTTTTTTTCATTATTCCAAATAAGCTATTCCTACTTTGTTGGATTTTAAAACATAATGGACTTGCACAAAAACTTTCCAAGTTCCTAAAATATCAAGATTTCCAAAAAGCATCATAAAAAAAAGAGATAAGGATAACGAAGTAAATCACATTTTTTACGTAATTAATATAAATGATTATATAATGATTTAAAAATATTTAGAGTAAAAAGCAGTAAATAAAAAATTTAACATGTAAAAGATTTATTTACATCTTATAAATATTTTATTTACCTAATAAAATTATTGTTTACCTAGCAAACGTTCCATTTACCTAATAAATTAACTATTTAATTCAAATATTTTAAAACCTTGTTTTTTTCTTTAATTGTTTTCATAAAAATACTATATACTATAATTTCTTTAAAAATAATTTATAAACAAAATAGACAGTATAGGTACGCACACAGCGAACCAAGAAATTTCTTCATTATCAGGCATGTCCGCTAGAATCACATATCATATCACTAATTGAAGTATTTAGCATTTTGCATTAGGGAATTCACTACAGATGTTTCAGTCAAAAGCGGGAGCAGAAGGAAGAAAACAGCATATGTTGATAGTTAAAATACAAATAACTGAGCTAGAAGCAAAGAACCAGTCTTCCTAATTACCCAAAAATGAAAAATTACACTAGAAGATTCTTCGAATACGGTTAACTAGGCCAAGAAAAAGCAAGTTAAAACTGAGAGTCCGGAAGATCAACAGGTGTATATGGACTATATTTCTTCTTCTTTTTCCCATCCCTTTTTCTAGTGCATTAGAGTAAGAGACCGAGGGATTTACATGTAGATTTCTTCCATGACATTTCAAGCCAAAAGGGCTGTGGATCTTTCCTACATATATCCCATTCAAGACCAGAAATTCCTGCCACATGCTAACGAGTGTTGGATCAACTCGGCCAGATCTTAAAGAGGACCCTGTTGCAAACAAAAGGTATAATAAGTTAGCCAAACTAGTTGGTGATAAAGTTACTCTTATTACTCAATTGCATATAAACTTGAATAAATTTTACTAGTACTCTTGGACTATTTATATTTCATTTTGCCTCCTAAATTATCAAAACCATTCATCATTCACCTTGATATATGTAAAACAATTCAATCTGATCCTTCTGTGTACTTCCACTCATCTATTTAACACAAATGCTGATGTGACATATCATTAAAGGTTGAACAAATATATTTTAAAATATAAATCCTAACTATAAGAAAATAATTAATTCCTAATAAAATACAAATTAACTTCAATATCAATATATTCTCTCACCTCTCCTCTCTCTAATTTAAACCTACCCATTTTCCTTCAATCTCTTTCCCCCTTTCTCTGCCCTAAGCTTGTTCGCGCTACCATGGGGATTTTTTTCTTTTCTTTTTAGGATCAATTCTTGATTTTTTTATTAAGAATGATTAGTTTCATATTAATATTTAATTCAATAATTAAGGTTTAATTTTAATACACATTTCACTGCCACTTCAGCAAATCTGCTAAGAGTAATAGACGGAAGGGGCAATTTGAACTGTTTTGTGTATATCAAGGGGCATGTTGAATGGTTTTGATAATTTAGGGGGCAAAACGAAATAGGGTATATAGTCCATGGGGCATTCTTAAAATTAATCCTATAAAATTTTGTATATACTAGCCAATGTTAATCAAATCAATTCTGCATCAAGAACACATAAATCAAGGATTCACTGGAACCTAGTAAATTATCACGAAAATCTACTTATCTCACACTAAAATCTGAATGGTCTGCCAAGTTGGCATAACTTCACAATCCGTATCATACATTATCAGAGCATGGTAAAACACGTGAACAAACGTCGCCAGACGGTATGTAAAATGCAAATGAAATCAGCATCATTGTTGCCAATTCGACAGACCAAGAAAACAAAATGCCGTAAATATACATGGTTACCAATAAACATAAAACTCAAAACGTCCTGAAATATGAATGGAAAACCTAATAAAAACTCAAATGTAGAATGTAATGATAATAGCCAATTATGTTTTCAGAGTCTGCAGAAGTTCGAAACCAGCTACAAAATTTTTGCAACAACCAGATAATTTCAATGAGCAGTATTCCTGCTAACTCAGCAAAATACACAAGTCTGAAGCACGAGAGTACTCCAAGAAAGAGTGCATCAGAGCAATTTACTGAAAAAAGCAGGCCACAAGAGAGAAATTAGACTGACAGACAAATAGATGAGGAAATATTCAAGTAACTTTCACAATGCACAAGAAGTGCAACAAAAGAGTGCTTATTGGTTGCTGCCTGCTTACACAGGCCATTTCACAAACAAAAATTCCTCTTTTAATCAAAATTTCTAATATAAGGATTTCCACTAAAGAGGTACTGGAGCACACCAAACTTCCAAGGAAAATAAATGCCATATGAATCCAATCAAGTGCAGTGAAAACATTTGAAAACAACTTTCTGGTTACAGTTCGTAAAGCTCCAATGTGAAGCATTCATATTGTGTCATATGAATCCAATCAAGTGCAATGAAAACAGTTGAAAACAACTATCTACTCATGGTCAAACAAACACCAAAATGATGCATTCCTACCCTCGCTGCTCACACCCATTAGAAAACTTATTTGATTTCAGTTGTGACATTCTGTTTCTGGTAAAGATTTGACAACAGAATACTAATCTCCATGTATCTTGTCACAGAAAACATAATAAACTCCATATGTGTATGCATGCAGCCATAGAAAGTGAAAAATCATTAAGAAGTACACAGCATAAACATCTAGCATTTTCTCCATTCTGCATATTTTGGCCATATATTGTAATCAGAAAAGGGTATCACGTGATAACAGGAAAAAAAGACTAGGGTGTCATCTCCTAAAAGGAGAAGAGTCCAATATGCAATCGCACATTATTTTTATGTTAGAAGAATATCTATTTTAATAAAGAAAATAGGCTCGAAATCAGAAAAATCACTGCACCAATTTAGATTTCTAATCCTTTCATTTGGAGAGCAGAAAACTAAACTACTACTGAAGATCACGTCTGCAACAAAAAAGGATGTAACATCAAATATAAAATGTGTAACATATAATCCCAAAAGGCCAAAACATAAGACATACCTTCTCATTCCAAACGTGGAAAAGAAACGTTCTCTGCATTTGTTTCCAAGCTCCATCCTCTAGATGGATAAATACTTATCAGCCCTCAATAATTGAATGGTAACAAGCAAAGGAAAGACAACATTACTTCTCAGATGGATAAAGACAACAACAACAACAGAAATTACCTCTCTGATGCTTCTCTTTTTAAGTCTGATATATGGTTTTCAAGTTGGGCACATGCAGCTTGAATTTCAATATTCTTCTGGCAGAGCTCCTTCCATTGTGCAGACAGAGCATTAAGCTCATATGCAGTGTTTTGCTGAACAACAGATAACATATTACTATCTTATAGACTTGAAGTACATGCACATGACAACATTTACCAGATGAGAACAAAATCAAGTCACCTGATGATACTTCCTTTCACGATTAACTGTCTCAATCTTTTCAAATTTCTGCTGAGCTAACTTTTGCATTCTGCAAAAGCATAATGAAAATTTTGAATAAAGAGTGCGCATAACGAACTCACTTATTTACATTTGATGCAAAAGTCAAGTAACATTGTATGACATGACAATCTTTCACACAGTTTAACCTTAAATGAAAGCTTGGATATGCCTTCTAACAATGTTTTCTATCACTTAAGATGTTAGCAAAAGTTAAGCCCCACGAAATATCATTTTATGGAACTTTCAGTCATTGGTGATTGGTCTTCTATTACTATAACTAAGCCAAGTTAGTCACAGAATAGCCCAATGGTTGGAATATCCGCTTCAACAATGAGCAGAGTCCACAACCTGCAACCCAAATCCACCCTTACTGGAAAGAAATCAAGGCAGCAGAAGCAACAACAAATCCTCAAACCCTGCTCAAAACCCATAATCCTATACATCTCGCTTTTACTACTATATTCAGAGTTACTCCACATATTGCTTGACATAAAAACAGATAATGGATTTGTCTCTTTCTATTTGGGTTGAATCTTTTCCGTGATTTAGAATATGATTGACCATTATTTTGACTAATCAATTACACTAAACACTTCAAATCATACAATTTTCAAAGTAGAAACCTTGACAAAAGCACTTCCAAGCGTCGATTGTGCTGCTTCCAGGCCTCGGATCCATACTTAAACGTCAGGTCTAAGTTTTCCAACCTACAAACATCATCGTCCGCGTAAGAAAAACTTTTTACAAACACTTGGTGTGCGTGTGTGAAATTGTTAATGTAACAGCACTAACCTAATAACTTGGTGCTGCAAAGAGCACTGAGCTTTCTGCAGAGCCTGCTTCCAGGCACTCTCATCGTTCCTTTTGTTCACCGGCGGCGTCTCCAACTTATCGCGACTGAAATCCAGAATCACCGGAGGCTTCGCCGCACGGACGCGCTCATACTCTCTAGCGAGCATCGGATGGTCCTGAGAGAATAGAGAGAGAGAGTGTTAAGATTTAGCTTCATTTTCTCGGCAACCAAACAGTCCAAACCCTAGAAAGCGAAAGAAAGTGACCCGGAAATCGGACTTGGGAAGAGGAGGCAAGTCCTTGAGGAAATCGGAGGGCTTCTTGGAGCTTCTACGCATCTCTTCCTCGACCAGCCGATCGACCTCTCTCTTGACTGCCGGGTTAGCGTAGTCGTCGTCAATGTAAGGCAACGCGTCGACGATTTCGGCGTTGGCCGGTACGCCCCACGTAGGTGCGGCGGGCGTCTCCGGCGGAGCTTCGAGCATGAGGATTTCGCCGCCATTGTTGTTCGACGCCATTGATGGTGTCTTCTCAGGTGCCCAAAGCTCGCTCGGAATTCTCTTCTCTGCTCTTCCTCTCTACAAAATTCACTTCCCTGCTCAAGCTCGCGCGCACGAACGCCAGAAAGTGGATGAGAGAAGGGCAGAGAAATCGAGTCAGGCTCAAGGTTCAAGCCCAGCCCAACTGGATCTTTTGCATTTATAACCCAAAATTGAACGAAAAATTTGTCAAAATGACGTAACAACAAAGTTAAATTAGGAAAATGACTTTCCCTTTTATTTTTTATTTTTTTTATTCAAAAAAAATGCTGATTGTGTATTTAAAATAACAAGAAATAATTGTTTGTTTGATTGAACAACTCAAACCATTTAACTTAAATTTTTTTTATTTTTTTCTCAAAAAATTTTTATCTTTTTTTAAAAAATTTTTTTGCCCTTTTTGAAAATTCAAAAAAATTTACTATTGAAACTTAAAAATCTCAACTCAAACTCCTCCACCAAACAGGCTATAAGACTAAAATAACTTAACTTCCCTTTTTCTTCCTTCCCGAGACCCTATTTGCTTTTTCTTCCTTCCCAAGCTTGGCTCGCCTGCGCTTCTTCTTCTTCTTCCTCGTTCCCTCCCTTTCTCTGCGCTTCTTCTTCCTCGCTCCCTCCCCCCCCCCCCCAAAAAGGAGTCTCCCCAAATCCGCCGCCTCCACCTCCGCCGCCGCCACCACCCTAAACGATGCCATCGAAGATCCGAAGGCCGCGCCACAAGCTCCGACCACGCCTTCTTCTTCCTCTTCTTCCCCTCCGACCACCACAAGTGGTATTCTTAATTTCCACTAGTTGGCTAATTAATTAAGGAAGATCAGATAATGGGTCATTGCGGTTTTATTTCTTAGTCTTTATTTCTGGTTTTTATTTACGTGCTTAGTGGGTTTTTAATTTGTGTGTTAATGGCTGAGTGTTTTGTGGCCACGAGTGTATTAGTAATTGTGTGTTAATGGGTGAATTAAAGCATTGTAAGTGTGAGTTAGTGGCTGAAGGGTGTCTCATGACTTTCAGCTTTCTTGTAACTGATAATGGCAATTGGAGGCTTGTTCCAATGCTATTTATAATGAATTTTCATAATCCATGATGAGCATATTTGTGAGATGTTAAACTGATGTGTTATCAGCAAAAAAAATCTTGAATTTCTTATCTTTGGTGGATTTCCAAAATGGTGAGTTCAAAACCTAAGGGTGATGATAATTTGTATCCCTTAGTTTATCTATCATTCCCATAAACTTTTCAACCATATTTCGTATTTTGTAATTATGATATCATGAACTTATTTAAAGCTAATATTATACTATTTATTTTTGGGAGATTTTATTTGCATCTTGAATATTTATAAATACTCCCACATAATCATTAAAGATTCTTAACATACTTTTACCCTATATAAAATTACCTTAAAAAAATCCATTAACAATGTTCATACACTCACATACATATAAAAAAACAAAAAATCCTTGCTTGGGAGCCGTGAGAGTCTTCTTCTTCGTGAGTCCTTTTTCTTCTATATCTCATGTTCTTCAAAAAAACAAAAAAACAAAAACAAAAACAAAAAAACAAAAAAGCCTTTCTGGCAGTAGGGAGAGAGTGTTTTAGTAAAAAAAACAAAAAATCGTTTCTGCTGGGAGCTGTGAGGAGTTTTCTTCTTCATGAGTCCTTCTTCGTCCATATCTTATGTTCTTCTTCTTCTTTGGAGGTTTGCAACTGAACCCCACCACCAGAGAAAAATTAAAGAAGCAAAAAATCAAACCCTTGTTCTGTGTTCCCATTTTCACTCTACCAAACCCCAAACCCAACCACTAGAGAAAAAGCTTCCACCCAGCCTCCTTCCGCCAGGCACGCTATCTCTGTCGCTGGCGACCAAAAAAAAAAATGAACGACCATTAAAATTTCAGGAAAGACCGTATGGTCGTTCCTTCCAAACCGTGACTTTTTTTTAATTTTTTCCCATAAGCGAAAACACAAAATAATCTTATTATCACCTTATGTCATGTATGATTCGCCTCAAAACACACATGATTGACCTCAAAACACACAAAACGACCATAAAAAAGAAGGAATGACCACTAAAATTTCAGGATACGATCGTTCCTTCCAAACTGTGACTTTTTTTTTATATTTTTTTTCCGTAAGTGAAAACACAAAATAACCTTACTATCACCTTATATCATGTATAATTTTCGGAACGACCACAAAATTTTCGGAACGACCACTAAAATTTCCAGAATGACTGTATGGTCGTTCCTTTCAAATCGGGACTTTTTTTTTTTTTTTTTCCCATAAGCGAAAACACAAAATAACCTTACCATTACCTTATGTCATGTATGATTCACCTCAAAACACACGAAACGACCACTGAAATTTTCGGAACGACCGAACGGTCGTTCGTTGTAAACATTGACTTTTTTTTATTTTTTTCCGTTAAACGAAAAGCCAAATTAACGATGCCCATGACTTTTGTCATGTATGATTTGCCTCAAAACATACGGAATGACCACAAAATAGAAGCAATGATTTGTCTCAAACCGGGATTTTTTTTTTATTTTTTTCCCTTAAGCGAAAATACAAAATAACCTTACCATCACCTTATCTTATGTATGATTCACCTCAAAACATACGGAACGATCACAAAAAACATGCAACGACCACTAAAATTACCGGAACGACCTTTCGGTCGTTCCTTGTAAACATTGACTTTTTTTTATTTTTTCCGTTAAACGAAAAGCAAAATTAACTAGGCCAATGACTTTTGTCATTTATGATTTGCCTCAAAACATACAGAACGATCACAAAATAGAAGGAACCGTTCAATTTTTCGGAACGACCATACAGTCGTTCCTTCCAAACTGTGATTTCATTTTTTTCCCTTAATCGAAAAGCAAAAATAATCATACAATTACCTTACTTCATGTATAATTTGTCTTAAAACCCACGGAACGACCACAAAAGTTAAGGAACGACCACTAAAATTTCCAAAACGACCATACGGCTGTTCCTTCCAAACATTGACTTTTTTTATTTTTTCCCTTTAACGAAAGGCAAGAATAACCATATGTAATTTTTATTCATGTATGATTTGCCTAAAAAACAAAAACAAAAGTAAAACAAAACAAAACAAAATACTAAAAATCAATGGTTTGACTCTCTCACACACACTTTACGAATATCATTCATAAAACTACATGTCCATGGTTAGTGACATATAGACTTTTTTTATTTTTTTTTCCCATAAGCGAAAAGCAAAAATAACCATACCATCACCTCACTTCATGTATAATTTGCCTCAAAACCCACGAAACGACCACAAAAGTGAAAGAACGACCACTCAATTTTCTGAAACTTCCAGAACGACCATACGGTCATTCCTTCCAAACCGTGACATCATTTTTTTCCCTTAATCGAAAAGTAAAAATAACCATACGATCACCTCACTTCATGTATAATATGCCTCAACACCCATGGAACGACCACAAAAGATAAGGAACGACCATACGTATGGTCGTTCCGGAAATTTTAGTGGTCGTTCCTTAACTTTTGTGGTCGTTTCGTGGGTTTTGAGGCAAATTATACATGAAGTGACGTGATGGTATGGTTATTTTTGCTTTTCGTTTAAGGAAAAAAAAATGATGTCACAGTTTGGAAGGAGTGACCGTATGGTCATTTCAGAAAATTGAGGTAGACAAATTCTGTGGTCAATTCATAATACACAAATTCTTAGACAAGCATAAGACCACAAAATAGAAGGAACGACCATTAAAATTTCCAGAACGATCATACGGTCGTTACTTCCGAACTGGGACTTTTTTTTAATTTTTTTCCCATAAGCGAAAACACAAAATAACCTTACTATCACCTTATGTCATGTATGATTCACCTCAAAATACACGAAACGATTATTAAAATTTTTGAAACGACCGTTCCGTTGTTCCTTGTAAACATTGACTTTTTTTTTTTTTTTTTCAGTTAAACGAAAAGCAAAATTAACAATGCTAATGACTTTTGTTATGTATGATTTACCTTAAAACATACGAAACGACCACTAAAATTTCAGGAATGACCATACGGTCGTTCCTTCCAAACTGGGATATTTTTTTTAAGTCCAGAAAAGTGAGAACCTAATGCACATATATGTGCAACAAGTAAAATATGTGTGTTGATATATATACATATACATATATATATATATATATATACACGTCAGAAAAATGCATATACATTTTGGACAAACAAATAGTGAGAACATGTTAAGAAAAATATTTTAAAATTGTCCAACCCTGCAAGACAGTTTGATAATACTCATGTCAATAAGAGTATGTGTAGCTAAATAACATATGAGTCATCGATCATATGCAGTTTTATATTTTTTTTCATTTTTGTTTCTAGCTATGGCATGAAGCCGGACCTCATCAGCATACTCTTCTCGTCCTACCCAACGGAGTCGATATTTAGAACCACTGGAGATGGACTCGGAAAATGGCTCTGAAGGAGTAAGTCGGACCACACCCCAACTGGATGGCAACACGTCACCTCAATCACCGCCAGTCACAATATTAAAGGTAAGTTATTGATTATATTTATGCATTCTAAAATTTGACATCAATTAAACTAGTCTAGGAGATACCTCATGCAGTAGTAATGTGGTCAATATATTTTTTTAAACTATAACTTACAAGTTTAGAATTTGGATGTCAACAAAAGTAAGTTGTTATGCTGTTGAATTTTTGGAGAAATATTAAATTATTTAGAATATTTCATTGTGTATTTTCTTCATGTTATTAGGTTTTGTTGTAAAATATATTTTATTAATATGTGATTTTATGTAAATGTAAGTTTTGAACCTCCCGTCACCCATTTTGACATTGAATATGGATCAAATCAATTTCAAATGCAAAATTTCAATCAAGCATTTATTAAAAGATGTTGTCGATATTGTTACTAATGCCTTACAAGATCACCCTAATGGTATAGAGTCGTTGAAAAAGTCCCAATTTAGCCACCTATTTAATATTACAGACTACATCAAAATAACTTTAACTCCATTATGGATGTTACTATCTCGAGAAATGGTTACAAAAAAGAACTATGAAATGTGGTTCGTTTTGAATGGCATCCCCATTAGGTACTTGCTTATGGAGCATGCACTTATAAATGGACTTAATTGTTTTGCTTATCCTGAGGATCATTGTCATACAGGAAACGAATTTAAAGAAAAAGTCTTTTGCAGAATGAAAAAAATCTCGCAGAATGATGTTAAGAAACACTTAAAAGGTATGGTCATCCCTCCCGAGGAGAATCAGAAAAGGAGGTAGTAACGAAATCAGAGAAAGAGAAAAATAGAGATCAACCCTTCAAAATGATAAGTTGAAGTTGGTTGTCCTATACTTACTATGTGCAGTCCTCTGTGGTCCAAAAAAACCCGACTAAAGAATTGATTACAATCTCTTTAAAATGATTGATGACATAGATTGGTGTGCTAATTACCCATGGGGAAGAAAGACATATCAATATTTGATGACTCAGGTCTAGAAATTAGATATAGTTGCAAAATGGAAAGACGCTTTTGAAAAGTTAACAAGATGGAATTGTCATGCATTCATAATATCATTGAACCAATTCTATGAGACACGTCTTACATTTATGGCATGACTAAATCTTTTTCTACATTGTTTTTTCCAGGGTCTAAGTTATGGTATTTGATTAAAATAAGTTACTATGGTGAAAACATTTTTTTCTCATAGACTAGGTTATGGTGTTTGCTTAAAATAAGTTATTATGGTGATCAAATAGGCAGTCAAGCCAGTTCGGGTAAAAAAATTCATGATAAGCATAGGCGGTCAGGTCTGTCCAGTTGGTACGGAAAAACAAATAAAAAGCATCATATTACTTCGGTGTCATAACCGGCAAGACCAACAAGATCGTTAGTTAATTCAGGTAAAAAAACTCCTAACCTGCATAGATGGTTAGGCCAATCCTACCGGTCAAGAAAATCAGATAAAAAGCATCATACCACTTCGATATCATGACTAGTAAAACTGACAAGATAGCCCGTCGATCCTAATAAAAAAAAGACCTGATCGGCTAGGTTGTCAGACCAATCCAATCAATCCGAAAAAATAGATATAAAACATCATATTACTTCAGTATCATGACTTGCAAGACCAACAAGATCGCTAGTTGGTTCTGGTAAAAAAAAAATTCTTGACCAGAATAGGCAGTCAGGTCAGTCCTGCTGGTTAAGAAAATTGATAAAAAGTATCATGCTACTTCGGTGTCATGACCAGTAAAACTGACAAGATAGCTTGTGTAATAACCAACCTTTTTACAAGTTACGATTTCCTTTTTAAGGAATCCAAGTTGTACTATGTATGTTTGTATGAAATGCCTGATCTGATTTTATCAGATTATATTTGAGTTCTTATAGCTTTATAAGACTCAATAATAGTTTGCTTAGACAAGCATAAGGCCTTTTTAGAAAAAGGCAGAATAAGAATTTATGATTTTATTCTGGTTAACGTTTAACTAAGAATGACTCAAGGCATGATTGTAACGGTACTTGTTGGGGTTGGACTTCGTCTTTTAATTGTGCCGTTAATATTTGAACGTACATTAAGCGGACGTTCGATTTTTCGATGAATTATCTTTGGGCCAAACCCAAGTTACGGACTTGCTCCTTGGTATTCGTCCATCGTTCGATTAATTGGGCCGGACCCAATCTATCCTTTACTTGTTATCGTTCAAATTTTGATACATGATCGAACGTCGAACTAGACTCGATCGTACGAATATTGAATATGTAACGAATGATGGATGACACATGAATCATAATAGAACGTTCGCTCTCTATCCATCATTCATCGTTCGACCCTATGAAAGGCTCTTCAAGGGAAACTCCCCTTAACCGTCAGACTCATGCTTATCGATGATATATCAGATTATTCATATTAACTGACGATCTATGAGTATTACATTTCAACTGATGAGTCCACGATCTTATTAGAAAACAATAACCGTTCCCAGTAAAAAGAAACAATAACCGTTCACCGAGAACTTCGGGTTCAGACCATGTTTCTTCCTCTATAAATAGAGGAAGACCCCTCCTTCAGGAGGGATCGAAAAACCTTTGTCTGAAACTTACTCTTACTCTGCCAAAATATCTCCAGAAATTATCCTTGTATTGAGAAACCTTCATTAATACAAAACTACTCTCTCAGAGGACGTAGCACCTTCATTGGGCGAACCTCTTTACATCTTGGTGTTCATCGATTTACTGTTTATTTCAGATTATATCCTTTGATTTAATATTCATTTCATGACATGAATGTTTCAGTTCTTTTGATTGTTTTATGAATTTCATCAACGATTGTCAGGGGCCTAATCTATTGTTTATTCCGTTCAATCTTACTAACTTCTGTTAAAATTTTGACTGTAGAAATCCCCGCATCTACAGTACTATAGTATAATAAACAGTATGGAAATTATACTGTGAAAAACCATCATTATGGATAAAGAAGTTAGAATAAGGTATGCGATCACTTTAGAAAAATCAAGCACAATATTTAGAGCAATAAGTACTAAGTGGCTTTAAGTCCTAAAAAAAACCTACACAGTCTAGTTAAACGCAGACAAATTCTGGACTGCAGTCCAGTACAACTGTACTGTTAATAGTTGAAAACGGTATTTGTAATATCTGCATTAGTATGAAATTGGACTGCATTTAGGAGAAAATGCCAAACGGAGCTCTAATGGTGGGACACCTCATCATAGTTAAATATGTGAATTTTTGGATTTTTGGAAAATATAGAAAGAATTAAGTGGATAATTATGGAAGATTACTTGATCACCAAGGACCCCTCATGGCCGACCACCTCATAGGACCAATGAGCAAATATTTTGCTTTTGGGATTAGATATGTAATTTTAGAAATAAAAATAATTCAAGAAAAGAAATTAATTTTCACCTATAAATAGGTGAGGTAGGATGAGTTGGTGACCATTTAGTAAAACCCCTAACTTTCTAGTTCATTCTTAACTCACTCTCCTCCCCTAGGAACCGAAGCCAAAGAAGAAAGAAAAAAAAAAGGTGAGAAAGAAAAAAAAAGGATAGGGTGGTCGGATTTTTGAGGAAGAAAAAGTAAGGAGGGAATATTTGATCGAAGACCTAGAGCCATTTTCAAGGCTTAAAGGTAACCCTCCTAAACCCTCTAAGCAATTCAATTAAGATGTGATTCAAAAGTTTAGGTGTATTTCATGTTGGATATGTAATAGCATAAGCGCACTTTTATTTTCATGCAAAAGTTTAGATTGATTGCTATATGTGCTTGATAGGGTTAGTGGTCATGATTTGTGATTTGATGCATGTTTATGATTTATATGTTAGAGATTATATGGAAAGTATGAATGATTATCATGTGTTTGTAATATGTCCCCCATATACCTAAGAAGAGGTAATGTGTGAATGATAATGACGATGATGTTGTATGATGAATGGAGGGTTAAAAAGTTAACCAAAAACCCTAATTTGGTAAAAGTTACCATTTGAGTTTATAAGGATGGAAACCCATGCATGATGATTGAAATCTTATGTAACGCGCTGCATTTTTGTCATAGGCTCACAGTTTCAACCATTTGAGTTAGGGTGTGCGTAATTTTACATTAAAATCAATCAAAGTTGAAAACTACTTGTTTCGGATTAAACTGGGCAGCAATCTGGAAATGAAATTTTGAGATCTTTAGAGGCCGAATTTGAGAAAAGTTAAAACTACAAAGTTATAGAGAATTGAAAATCCTAGGAGGAAACATGGACGGATTTTGAAAAATAAGCTCTAAAGGCTTTCGTTTTTATGAAAACCAGAACCTGGTGTGCCCAGACCCTGTAAACGGCCAAGCAGGTTCAACAAGGAAAAAGAGTAGGTTAAAGGTAGAACTGGGTTTTGAGCAAAGAACAAAAGTTGTAAGGTTTTTAAGATCTACAACTTTTATGAAGAAAACTTTTTCAAACTCAAAACAGATTTTTACATAAAACTGGATCTTAAAAACTGAGCAGGAAATAGAAAATTACTGCATAGGATTTTTAAAGCAGTGCATGAATAGCAATTCCTGCACATGCATTGATAACTGGAATTTTGGAACTGTTTTCAACAATTTCTTCTAGACTTTGAAAGCTTTATCAAAAAACAGTTTATAAAAGCGTTAAAATTTTGTCAAACAAAGTCTTATAAAGAAAATAAATAAATAAATAAACGGGCCAAGTTATATGGTAACAATAGTAAGACATATAGTCATCGGATAGGTTACTAAACTTATTGGGTCAAAAATTATTTTGAAAACATAGTAACAAAATGATGACCATTAGTAACCCGATAGGATACCCAAGCTATTGGGTTGGGCCTAAAGCCCATGGTTACCAATACTAACCTAATAGGGTATGACTTTAAAAGTAATTAAGCCTTAGTAACCTAATAAGTTTTTAATCTAAACATGATTTGGGCTTATATCCAGGGTTACTAATAGTAACCTAATAAGATGTTAATTGCTATTTAAGTATGATTGGGTTTTGAACCCAAGGTTTCATTAAATTATCAAACAAGATATTGTTTGATTGTAATTGGGTCATGTGCCCTAAGGTTACATTAAGTAACCGAATAGGATATTGTTGTAGTATTGGGGGACATGTAACTAGAGTTACTGATGAATGATGATTAAGGATACCAACATTGAATATAATGATTTATGATGAGATAAAATGATCCTTATCTTACGTCCTTTTTGGAAAACAGGGAAGTAACTTGTTGTTGCCACCTGTTGGAGCAATAAATCCAGGACGTAACATAACCTGTAAGTACAACTCCGCCTACAGCATAGGTAAATTGTTTTACTGCTTGTATGTTTTCAAGCTCATGCATACATGTTGAGGTGCATATGATCTATGCTTTATTATTATGGCATCATGAAGCATGCTCGCTAATGATAAATCACTTGGGAAGAATGAGAACCCAGTTTCGAGTAAAAAACTGTTTTAAAAGACTGTTTTCGAGAAGAAAACTATTTTCAAGGAATTGTTTTCAAGAAGAAAACTATTTTTAAGAAATTGTTTTCAAGAACAAGTTAAGTAAAAGTTTTCAAGTGTGATGACAACCAAGTTGCCTCGTGTCGTACCGACCATACTAGGTCGGGTTTAGTCCATAGTTTGAGTTGAATTGGACCGGCCGCCCCAACCACTCCATGACTGCACGCCACAGTACGTACACTCATGTTAAATATGGGGCCCAAAAGTATACTAACCTAAGAAAGCATAAGGAAGCATAATTGGTTCATGCATTGTTTTATTATGAATTGTTTGGCAGATTAACAGTTGTACTTGCTGAGTGAAAGCTCACAACTTACCTCTATGCTGTAGGTAAGCAACCTGTCGGCAATACTTAATACAAGACGATGGGGCTTGGCACGGCTAGTTGTGAAACGTGGGATGTGGACCGCTACGCGTTTTGAATTATAATATTTATATTTGTTATGCTGTATATATATTGAAATAAGTTTGATACTTAAGTACTCAAGTAAGAAAATGTACATAAAGGTATATATGTATATATATGTGTGTGCGTGTGTAAATATGTGATGAGTTAGATTTTCAGTTGTCTAGTTGTTTTTTATAAATAAAAAAAAACATTCCGTATTTCCGTCAAGTTAAATAAGTTAAGTAATTATGTAAGATAAGTAAGGTAACGGTCTACGTTAGGCGGGTCGTTACAGCTTGTCGGTCCGGGTAAAAAAATTCCTGACCGGCTAGACGGTCAGGCCAGTTCTATTGGTCAAGAAAACTAGATAAAAAGTAGTGGTCAGGCCAGTTGTATCAGAAAAACTGACATGATCTCCTCGATCCGGGTAAAAATATTCCTAACCAACGTAGAAAATCATACTACTTCGATGTCATGACTGACAAGATCAGCAAGGCCGCTAGCTGTTACATTATATTAATAATTGATTGACAGTAAGTTAATTTTACTTATTGACCATTTAAGATAATTGATTAACCATTTTCGGAAAAAATAAAATAAAAAAAAAGGCATTTTAACAAAATTTTTAAAATTTCAGCCATTAATTAAAAATTTTTTTAAAAAGGGCTATTTAGCTAATTAGACTTGGTGGTCTTTTTAATCACCTAATCTAATATATGGCCTAGGTTTTTTTTTTTTTTTTAAGGAAAATGGTGGTTTGTCTTTTTTTATTGTTGATTGAATAATGATCAATCAGTGATTGACTATCAAATTTAGTGATTTACGTTATGGGTAATCAGTAATTGGCCATAAGTCAATCAATGATTGACTATTACATGACCATTTAAGAAAATTAATTAATCATTTGAGAAACACTCTGATCAATTGAGAAAAAATTTGACCTAGAAAAATGACTTGATCATTCATTAAACGGAGTAAACGGACCAAGAAGACCGGCATGATTAGCACCATTTTGTCATACTATTCTTATTTTAATAGGGTTTTTAATATTTATTTTAATATTGTTCTTTCTTTTTTTAAGAGGGTTTTTAATATTTATTTTAATATTATTCTAATTTTGTTAGTGTGACAACAATATCAATTTTAATATTATTCTAATTTTGTTAGTGTAATCAAAAAGTCTTAAGTCATGTGTAATATTACAAATTTATACTATTTCATATAAGGTAAGCAAGAAAACTGGTATGTTCTTTCACTTTATGCAATACATGAGTTACGAACATACAACCGATAATTTGATCGAGATAACTGTCTTTAGTAGACCATACAACCGAGCTATTTGACTCCATAATATTAAGTTGAACAAGAAGTATGGTTAAGCCGGCCAAGTAATTTTTTTTTTAACCCTAATTAGCTATCGGTCTTGCCAGTCTTTGTGG
Organism: Ficus microcarpa; assembly: GCA_025413485.1. Classification (NCBI taxonomy): domain Eukaryota; kingdom Viridiplantae; phylum Streptophyta; class Magnoliopsida; order Rosales; family Moraceae; genus Ficus; species Ficus microcarpa. The sequence continues at coordinate 14,802,581 of CM046380.1, read as the reverse complement.
TCATGATACCAAAGTGAGTTGAAAAAGCTTAACGATTATTCAAACCAGTCAAACCAGCCTAATCGGTTAGGCCGGTCAGGTAATTTTTTACTTGAGCTATTGGCCTTGTTGGTCATGACACCAAAATGTTTTTGCATTCTTCATTGGTTTTCCCAAACACCCAGAGTAATTAATTTTCGTTTTTTACCCAGACCGACTGTCAGTTTTGCCAATCATGACACCCAAGTGATATGATGGTTTCTTAATTGGTTTTTCGAATCAGCCAAACCAGCCTGAGCGGTCAAGTGGGTCTTGTATTTATTTATATGAAAAGATTGTCGGTCTTTCAGGTCATGACACTAAAGTTTTTTTGCATTCTTTATTAGTTTTCTCAGTTACCCAAACCAAGTAATTTTATTTTTACCTTGACCGGTTGTCGGTTTTGCCAGTCATAATACCCAAGTGATATGATACTTTCTTAACTGGTTTTCCAAACCGACCAAACGGCCTGAGTGGTTAGGTATTTGTTTATATGGAACGTTTTTCAGTCTCACCGGTCATGACACCAGAATGAAATAATGCTTTCGTAACTTGCTTTTCAAACTGACCTCAGTGGTCAGGTGGATCCGGTATTTATTTATATGGAAAAGTTATTGGTTTTTCAGGTCATGACACCAAAGTATTTTTGTATTTTTTATTAGTTTTCTTACTCAACCAAATCAAGTAATTTTTTTTACCCAAATCAGTTATCAGTTTTGCCAATCATGACACCCAAGTGATATCATGCTTTCTTAATTGGTTTTTCGAACCGGTCAAACAAGCATGAGCGGTCAGGTGGGTCTAGTATTTTTTTATATGAAAAGGTTGTTGGTATTTCAGGTCATAACACCAAAGTGCTTTTGCATTCTTTATTAATTTTCCCAGTCACCCAGACCAAGTAATTATTTTTTACCCTGACCGATTGTCGGTTTTACCAGTCATGACACCAAAGTGATATGATACTTTCTTAATTAGTTTTCCAAACCAAACAAACTGGCTTGAGTGGTTAGGTGGGTCAGTTATTTATTTATATGGAAGATTTGTCGGTCTTACAGGTCATGACACCAGAGTGAAATGATGCTTTTGTAACTTGTTTTCTAAACTGACCTAGCGGTCACGTAGGTCAAGTATTTATTTATATGGAAGGGCTGTCGGTCTTTCAGGTCATGACACCAAAATATTTTTGCATTCTTTGTTAGTTTTCCCAGTTACCCAAACCAGGTAATTTTTTTACCCAGACTGGTTGTCGGTTTTGCCGGTAATGACACTCAAGTGATATAATACTTTCTTAACTAGTTTTTTAAACCGGCCTAAATGGTCAGGTGGATCCAGTATTTATTTATATGGAAGGTCTGTCAGTCTTGCTGGTCATGATACCAGAGTGAAATGATGCTTTCTTAACTTGTTTTCTAAACCAGTTTGAGCAGTCAGGTGGGTTTGGTATTTATTTATATGGAGGGGTTATCGGTCTTTCAGGTCATGACACCAAAGTGTTTACCAAGTAATTTTTTTTACCCTAACTAGTTATCGATTTCACCAATCATGACACCAAAGTGATATAATGCTTTCTTAACTAGTTTTCCAAACTTACCAGACCAACCTGAGTGGTTAGGTGGATCCGGTATTTATTTACATTGAAGAGCTATCGGTTTTTTCGGTCATGACACCAAAGTATTTTTACATTCTTTAAATATAAATAAAAAAAAGTAAAATTTATTCAAATAAAAAACCGACAACATGTTGACTTGTTTTAATCAAACACCAATACTAAGGACCCTGCAAAAATAATTAAAATGATTTCAGTCTCTATAATGTCCAAAACACAGTTCATCACTACAAACATAATTCAACTAGTAACACAAGAGATCTAGTCCAAAATCCTTAGTAAAAGTCTAAAATAAAAACACGATCATATTTTATGAAAATCTACTTTGATCAAATTTATTCAAAGGGGGGATGTCAATTCTGAGCTTTCATGAAAAATTGCTAAACTTGATCACTTGTTTTTTGCCTTTCTGATGTTCTTCAATAGAAAGAAATCTGGTTTGTTGAAGCCTCCCATGTTTTTTTTATGAAATCAGGAGGCAATACTTTGCAGTCCTTATGTCATCTGGGATAACCTACTCTAATGAGCTCGGGACGGGATAAATGGTTTGGACATAAGCCAATGCCCATACCTCCTTTAGATAGTATTTTGAACATAAATCATGCATTTTATCATTACTTCATGGCAATGCTACAAGGGCACAGACACAAGGAATTTTGTTAATATCAAAAAACTGCCATTCGATTCTGTGCAAATTCCCCTTCCTAGATCTACCAAGAAACTGCGATTCGAGTCTGTGACATAATACTCAAGTGTAGTACTGTTTAGTTCTTTCGCAGTCAAGATTGTGGACTCTTTGTATCTTGTATGCAATGTTTTCTCCACCATTGGAGTTAAGCATTGTGAGGAAGATCCAAGACTCGACACTTTATGGTGATTGTTGAACCATTCAGAGATTTTTTTCTACAATTGAATCAATCAAGGGCAACAAAGGATTGCTCTTGCCTTCTTTAACACACTTTTAGTACTCTCAGCACCATTGGTAGTCAACATGTTGGAACATGATCCTATGAAGTGGCACCTAGCCTGATAAGGACTTCGATAACACAAGCAAGAGCACATGGGATCAAACATATTTAGATCCAATTCAAGTTCCTATTGGTCTGATTATAAGAGCTCGCACGAAGAAATTCAAAGATTCACTTATTGGGCTGATTCAGGCAACTTGGTCTCTAGCTACTGCATGAAGGTCCACTGAGGGAATTGCATGTGACAATCAAACCAACAAATGCGTGATTCAAGTTCTAGAAGGGGCTGAGTAATAGTAATCATGTTTGCATAACCATAAGTTGTTACTTTCCCGTTTTGAGGTGACAAGTGACGAGAAGAATCAACTATTTACCTAATTATTGCCTAGTTTCCTTTTTTTTTTTTTTTTTTGAAACATGCGTTTCCTTTTATTTCATATTTTTGTAAGGCTTTTCAACCATTTAGGGAACTTACCTTATTTGCCTTAGATTGGGTGCATTTCTTTCATTTCATAATATTGCGAGGCTTTTCAACTATTTAGGGAACTTACCTTATTTGCTTTAGATTGGACAATTAGGAGCTGAAAATTCATGGCATTGGTTCTATTAATTGTACCTTTTTCATGCCATAAGATAGATCATTGTATTCAGTAAAATTAAGAGATTTCTTTCTCTTTGGTTCTTTGAAGAATTATTCAAACTTGTCGGAATTTTCTATGGTGTTCACCATTGACTTATCAAACGGATATCCACCACCGTTTGTGGCGTCTTCCTTATATCGAGGTTCTTGTTTCGTAATAAACAATGGGGTTGAGGTCATTTATACCAAGGTTCTTATTTTTATTAAAGTAACAGGTCGAGGTCTCCCATCCAATCCTAATTGTAGAACATTCTTGGGTTCCTTTTCATTGTCAAGTCTCATTATTCTTCGCGGGGTTCACATCATTTAGTATCAGAGCTTCGGTTCTAGTCTTAGGTTTACCTATCCTTTAAATTTTCTTTCTTTGAATCCTAGTTTATTCTAGTTTCTAATATTAAAAAAAATCAAATTCAAAAAAAAATTTTGAATTAAAAAAAATTTCGAATTCAAAAAAAAAATCCGAATTTAAAAAAAAAATCCAAAGTCTAGAAACCTTCTATAAAATTTTTTGTTTGATTCTTTTTTCCAATCTGAGCCTCCTTGATAATCTGTTTGTGAATTGTCACGAAAGTTTGATATTGATTTGACTAGTTTTATAAGAACTGAGTGAGAATTAACGAGTGGAAAAGGCAAGAGAGGCTAGAGCATTAAAATGGACAAAAGCCAAAAGTATTAATTACAAACATGAGTGAAATTGAGCGAACCATTTCACGAGTGAAACACATAAGGGAGTGTGATAAAGCCCTTTGCATTGTCTATTACGTTGTTTTGCAACAAAAAAAAAAAAAGCACATATGGTACTACTAAAGGTACTTCTGGAGAAACAGATCCAAAACTCCTCATGGTGGCGATGATAGGGGAAATAAGGCGATTGTTAAGAGGAGAGTTGGAACAGCTTCATGAGAAGGTAGATCGGATAGAAAACGCATATATGGAACAGCCACCAAATATTCCTGATGCGCGTAAGGGGGAGAGGGTTCCTGTTAGAAGAAAGGTTGATGACTACTAGGGGATTGATGGGGATGAGTTTGATGAAGGAGAAGATTCAGTAGGTAGTCACCGGAGATTTGGACGGAATAAAGGAGTTAGGAATCGGGAAAATGATACTTTGAGTGGCGTAAAAATGAAGATACCATCGTTTAAGGCAAATCCGAACCCGAAGCATACCATAAAATGGGAGAAGAAGATGGAGTTCATCTTTGACTGCTACAACTATTCCGAGGTGAAGAAGGTAAAACTAGCTGTAATTGAATTTTTCTAATTATGCTATTACTTGGTGGGATCAATTTGTCATAAATAGGAGATGAAATAGAGAACGACCTATTGAGTCATGGGAAGAGATGAAGACTGTGATGAGAAAGAGATTTGTACCAGCTTACTACTAACGAGAGTTGTACAACAAACTACAAAATCTTAAGCAAGGCAGCCGGAGTGTGGAGGAGTACTGTAAGGAGATGGAGGTCATGATGATTCAAGTAAATATAAAGGAGGATTAGGAGGCTACATTAGCAAGGTTTTTGGCGGGCTTGAACCAAGAAATTCACAATGCCGTTGAGTTACAACATTATGTGGAGTTGGAAGACATGGTGCACATGGCTATCAAAATTGAGAATCAACTCAAGAAGAAGGGCAGTAACACGCGTCCAAGCCAAAACTCGAGTGCATCCACTTGGAAAATGAACTAGTGGAAGAAGGATAAGAAGCAACCCAACACCAAGCCAAAAAATGAGCAAAAACAAGAAGAGGCTAGCCATAGGAATCAAGGTAAATCCGATTCTTCCACTACTCAGAATCGAGAGATAAAGTGTTTTAAATGTCAAGGTAGGGGTCACATAGCAAGTTAATGTCCTAACAAATGAGCTATAGTGATGTGGGGCAATTGAGAGATTGAAACCGACGAGGATTCAGGACAATGATTCTATGCCGTCATTAGAGGATGCCAACGATGAGGAGCACGCTACCTAAGGAAAATTGTTGGTTGCAAGGAAAGCCCTAAGTGTGCAAGTCAAAGAAGATGAAGAGGAGCAATGGGAAAACATCTTTCATATTAGGTGCCATGTCCAAAACCAGGTATGTAGTGTGATTATTAATGATGGAAGTTGTACTAACGTTACTAGCATAACTATGGTAGAGAAGTTAGGGCTACCAACAAGTAAGCATCCTCGACCTTATAAATTGCAATGGTTAAATAATAGTAGTGAGGTCAAGGTGAACAAACAAGAGTTAGTTTCTTTTCACATTGGAAGATATGAAGATGAAGTTTTGTGCGATGTGGTTCCGATGCAAGCTGGGCGCTTGTTATTAGGTAGACCATGGCAATTTGATCGACGAGTTAAACATGATGGTTTCACCAACAAGTACTCATTGGTTCACAATCAAAAAACAATCACTCTTGTTCCGTTAACACCAAAATAGGTCTATGAAGACCAAGTGAGCTTATAGAGAGAAAGTGAAAATAATAATAATAATAATAAGCAAAGAAAAATCAAGAATGGGAGTGCAGAGAGAGAGTTCGGCCAATGAGAGAAGAAAAGAAAGATGGCCGAGAAAAAGGAGAGCAAGGGAGAGAAAATTGAGAGGGCTGAAAAAAATTCACAACAAGCCAATGAGAGAAAAGCATAAAGAAAAACAAACTTTTATGCAAGAGGCGGTGAGATTAAAAGGGCAACGTTTTTAAATTAGCCAATGATTGTACTTTTGTACAAAGAGGCGTTTTTAAACACGAATGAGCTTGACCCTGCATTGCCTAATTCTATTGTTTCTCTGTTGCAGGAATTCGATGATGTATTTTTGAACGAAGTGCCTGATGGTTTGCCACCAATTCGGGGAATAGAACATCAAATTGATTTTGTACCAGGTGCTTCAATCCCAAACTGACCAGCTTATAAAAGTAATCTCGAGGAGATAAAGGAGTTTCAAAGGCAGGTTAGTGAGTTGATGAAAAAGGGGCATGTGAGATAAAGTATGAGCCCGTGCACCATTCCGATCTTACTCGTGCCTAAGAAGGATAGGACATGGAGAATGTGCGTTGATTGCAAAGCCATTAACAATATTACAGAAACATATCGCCATCATATTCCTCATTTAGATGATATGTTGGATGAATTGCATGGTACTTCTGTGTTCTCAAAAATTGATTTGAAAAGTATATATGATCAAACTCACATGAAAAAGGAAAACGGGTGGAAGACGGCTTTAAAAATAAAACAAAATTTGTATGAGTGGTTGGTAATGCCTTTCGGCTTAACCAATGCACCTAGCACATTTATGCGTTTAATGAACCATGTCTTACGTGCATTTATTGGTAGGTTTGTTGTTGTGTATTTTGATGATAGACTCATTTATAGCAAAGACTTGGACCAACATGTAGCGCATTTAAAATCTGTTTTGGATGTGCTTAGAAAGGAAAAGTTGTATGCTAACCTCAAGAAGTGTTCCTTTTGCATGGATAAGCTTGTGCTTTTTGGTATTGTTGTTAATGCTGAAGGTATACAAGTTGATGAAGAAAAGGTGTGAGCCATCCAGGAGTGGCCGAGTCCAACTAGTGTGGGTAACGTACGAAGTTTTTATGGACTTGCTAGTTTCTACCGGCAGTTTGTGAAAGATTTCAATATTATAGCCACACCACTGACTGAAGTGATCAAGAAGAATGTTGTGTTTAGATAGGGAGAGGAGCAAGAAAAGACATTCCAATTAATCAAGAAGAAGTTGATTAATGCTCCATTGTTATCTTTACCTAATTTTTTTCAAAACTTTTGAGAATGAATGTGATGCTTCAGGAGTTGGAATTGGCACCGTTTTGATGCAATAAAGGCGACCAATAGCATATTTCAATGAAAAGCTGAGTGGGGCAACTCTTAATTACCTAACTTATGATAAAGAGTTGTATGCATTGGTTCGGACGTCAGAGACATGGCAGCACTAACTATGGTCTAAGCAGTTCGTGATTCACACCGATCATGAGTCCCTGAAACACTTAAAAGGCCAACACAAGCTGAACAAGAGGCATGCTTGTTGGGTGGAATTTATAGAGACGTTTCTGTATGTCATTCGCTAGAAGCAAAGTAAGGAAAACGTCGTTGCAGATGCGCTTTCTCGTAGGTATGCCTTAATCTCAACTCTTGATGCTAAACTATTGGGTTTTGAACATATTAAGGAGTTATATGCTGATGACCGTGACTTTAGTGCTGAGTATCAAGCTTGTGAGAGATTTGCTAGTGGTAAGTACTTTAAGCATGAGGGATACTTGTTTCGAGAGAATAAATTGTGTGTGCCTAATTATTCATTAAGTGGGTGTTTGGCAAACCAGTCTAAGCTGGGTTTTTTCAGTTCGGTTTGAAATTGAACTTGTTTGGTGCGTCTGTCCCTCTTCAACTGGTATCTGGACCGTTGCACAGTAAACTTAAATGGGTTTACTTTGCAACCTCTGTTCTCTGCAGGGTGGGTTCTTCACACCTTCGTCTGCTCCTCTGAGTGTCTCTCGAGTTCCTCCCCCCATGCACCCATGTGCCTCAGTCAGTCTCGCTAACAACCTTCGACCCCCTTCCCTAGCAAGCATCTGCGGCGTAGCAGGAGGTCCCTTCACTGCAATTAGAAGAGCCAGGCTACTTGGATCTGAAGAGCGCCGAGAATCCATGGCAGCCGAAGGAGGAAAGTCCATTGGAGTTGTAGTACTCATTATAGGGCTCGAACGCCAAGCAAGAGCTCATCAGACCCTGAAACTTCGATCCACACAGCAAAGGAATCAGCCCCACCAAGGGTCCGGCATTTGGCCTCGACTCTCCGGCGCTGGGCCCACCTGTTGAGCCTTCGGGAGGACGAGGAGAAAGACAGCGCTGGCACCGGCGATGGCGAGTGGTCGCCGCCGCAAGTGGCCGACATGCAAGCCGCCACGAGCCACGTGCAGAGCGGCGATGCAACTGAGGAGGCCGCCATGGAAGGAGAAGAGCAAGAAGAACAAGAAAAAGGGGGTGGGAAAAGAACGAAATAGGAGACGACCCAGATGAGAAAAAAGCAACAAAAAAAAGGGAAGGTGGATTCAGAATCAGAATCTGTAGAGGACAATGCGGGAGAGAAGCTAGGAATGGAGAAATGGGTTTGGAGAGAGAGTGAAGAAGAAGGAGAAGAAAAAGAAGAGGAGAGAGGTGAGGAAGGGAATGGAAGAAGGTGGTCGCATGCGATCTCTATTTCTCTTTCTCCTTCGCTCTCTCTCTCTCTCTTGCTTGGTTTCTTTGTCTGTTTCTCTCTCTATATAGCGATGGTGTATTATGATAGCCGATGATATGTGGGAAAGATATCAATCATCTCCATGGTATTACTCCACGTCATCCCAAGTTTAGTGTTTCTTTGTGTTGGGCAAAATATTGTACCATTAACTATGAATGGTTTTTTATCATCCTTTACTGAACAAGAATAACTTTTTATGTTGTTCTCATTTATGGTTATGTGATTTTTTGTAAAAAATATGTAAATTTTTTTCCAAAGTTGATCAGGTGTTATTAATTAAGCGTATTAACATTTTTCAATTTTCCTCGTTAAAAACTATAGTAGAATGTTAAATAAATTAATTCATTCATTCAGTTCAGATTTTTAACATCCAAAAAGGGCCCTTGTTTTTTTTTTAAGTTTCACCTCACAACCAACACTCAACTCAACTTAAACTTTTCAACTCAAACTTTTTACCAAATACTCAACTCAACTTAAACTTTTCAACTCGAACTTTGGTTCAACTCAACTTAAACTTTTCAACTCGAACTTTTTAACCAAACACTCAACTTAACTTAAACTTTTCAACTCAAACTTTTTACCAAACACTCAACTTTTAAACTAAACTAAACTTAACTCAATCTAAACTTAAAAATCTCAACTTAAACTATTACACCAAACACCCCCTAAGAGATTTGCTAGTGAGAGAATCCCATGGGGGAGGATTGATGAGACATTTTGGAGTGGTGAAGACTTTGGCGATGCTGCAAGAACATTTCTGTTAGCCACATAAGAAACGAGATGTTGAGAGGCTTTATGATAGATGTGTAACTTGTAGGTAGGCTAAATCAAGAGTGCAGCCTCACGGTTTATACGTTCCTTTGCCAATACCTTGTGAACCTTGGACTGCTATCTCAATGGATTTTGTGTTAAGTTTGCCTAGGTCTAAATGGAGAAAGGATTCGGTATTTGTGGTTGTGGATTGGTTTTTCAAGAGGGCATATTTTATTCCATGCTACAAGACAGATGATGCTTCCAATGTTGCTGATTTGTTCTTTAGGGAAATTGTGAGACTTTATGGTATGCTAAAGACAATTGTTTCTAATAGGGACGCCAAGTTCTTAAACTACTTTTGGAAGACTTTGTGGGCTAAGATAGGAACTAAGTTGTTGTTTTCAACTACTTGTCACCCTCAAACCGATGGTCAAATAGAAGTTATGACTAAAACCTTGTCTACCTTGTTGCGGGCTATCATTAAAAAGAACATTAAAAATTGGGAGGAATGTTTACCACATGTTGAGTTTGCTTATAATCGATCTATGTGTTCTAGTACTTAATTTTCACCGTTTGAAATTGTTTATGGTTTTAATCCTTTAACTCCTTTGGATTTGATACCATTACCTTTGTCTGCGCGTGTGAATTTAGATGAAAAACGAAAAGCTCAACTTGTTAAGCAAATACACGAGAAGGCAAGACTCAAAATTGAGCAAAAGAACCGAGCAATATGCTAAACAAGCCAATAAAGGGCGTCACAAGCTCGTCTTCGAGCCTGACGAATGGGTGTGGTTGCAGTTACGCAAGGAACGGTTTCCAGAACAAAGGAAATCCAAGTTGTTGCCTAGAGGGGACGATCCTTTTCAAATTCTTGAAAGGATCAATGATAATGCATACAAGTTAGACTTGCCAAATGAGTATGGTGTAAGTGCCACCTTTAATGTTTCTGATCTAAGTCCTTTTGATGCAGGGGACGATTTAAGGACAAATCCTTCTCAAAAGGAGCGAAATGATTAGGACTTCAATAGCACAAGCAAGAGCACGTGGGATGAGACATATTTAGATCCAATTCAAGTTCTCATTAGTCCGGTTACGAGAGCTCGCGTGAAGAAATTCAAAGATGCACTTATTAGGCTGACTCAGGCAACTTGGTCTCAAGTTATTGCATGAAAGCCCATTGAGGGAATTGCATGCGAAAATCAAATGAACAAACGCGTGATTCAAGTTCTAGAAGGGACTAAGTAATAGTAATCATGTTTGCATAACCACAAGTCGTTACTTTCCCGTTTTGAGGTGACAAGTGGCGAGACGAATCAGCTATTTACCTAATTATTGTCTAGTTTCCTTTTTTTTTTTTTTTTTTGGAAACATGTGTTTCTTTTATTTAATATTATTGTAAGGCTTTTCAGTCATTTAGGGAACTTACCTTATTTGCTTTAGATTGGGTGCGTTTCTTTTAGTTCATATTATTGTAAGGCTTTTCAACCATTTAGAGAACTTACCTTATTTGCTTTAGATTGGGCAATTAGGAGCTGAAAATTCATGGCATTGGTTTTATAAATTGTACCTTTTTCATGCAATAAGGCAAATCATTGTATTCAGTAAAATTGAGAGATTTCTTTCTCTTTGGTTTTTTAAAGAACTATTCGAACTTATCAGAATTTTCCATGGCGTTCACCATCGACTTATCAAATAGATTTCCACCATCGTTTGTGGTGTCTTCCTTATACCGAGGCTCTTGTTTCGTAATAAACAACGAGTTGAGGTCATTTATACCAAGGTTCTTGTTTTTGTTGAAGCAACGGGTCGAGATCTCCCATCCAATCATGATTGTAGAACGTTCTTGAGTTCCTTTTCGTTGTCAGGTCTCAGCGGGGTTCACATCATAGCCCATTTTCTGACATCTACATGATCATCAAAATATTCTACGGTGGCTGGATATCTATTATTTTGGTCATCAGAGAGTTGATTGAACTCGTGCTCAGAATATGCCACAGCAATTTTCATGAACTTACTTGCAACGGTATCTTTAACCTTAACCTTGCCTGTACCGTTTCCGGCTCTAACATGAGATCCTCAGTTAATGGAAGATTTGATATTTTGCGAGAGGTGCCATGCATAAAATCCATAGTCGGACTTTTTATATACCTTTTTAATTACATTGCGGATGCTTTGGTGCCTGTCAGATATTGTGACCAACTCTTCATCATCGGATATAAGCTCCTTAAGTTTCGTCATAAACCATTTCCACAAGTTGTCATTCTCCGAGTCAACCACTCCCTAAGTAAAAGGATATTGATGGTAGTTGCCATCTTAGGCAATGGCGATAATTATTGTTCCTTTGTATTTGGTCTTCAAAGAGGTTCCATTAACCGCAATTACCTTTCTCATTGCTTTAAATCCTTCAATGCATGCACCCAATGCAATGAAAAGGTACTTGAACCTTTGATCTTTGTCTACTACCAAATGTGTGACCGTGCCAGGGTTCATTAACTTTATCATATGCAAATAGCTAGGAAGAAACTCTAAACTGACCTCTGGTGCACCCCTAACATCGCTTGCTGCTTTTTGTTTGCCCCTCCAAGCTTTGAAGTAAGATATTGACATGCTATGATTTTTCATCACGTCTATCACTTTCTTCAAGGTAAGTGTCTTAAGCTGGCCTGAAAACTTCTTTTTTTACATATCTGAAACTAAATCTGCAATTAATTGTCTATTTCTCTTATTCACCAAATTAGCAGAGCAAGTATGAGTGTTGTAATATGTTCAGAGAGAGAAACAATCTAATTTCATGATCCTAATAGCTCGTAGTGCCTACTTGCAATTTGGGACTATATATTTCACCACAAACAACTTTGTGGTTGAGTTGACTATCTTATAATCAAAACAAGCTTTCAATGAAGCATCAATTATCAAGTTCTTCACCTTGTTCTTACTTTCAAATTTCTAACCAACTACAATACCCATACCATCATCAAAATTAAAAGACAGAGAAGTGTCATCTATTGCTAATGGTTCACAATGATCCATGACCGGGTCTAGTTCTGTGCATGAACGTTATCGTTTTGAAGTTAGGGCAGATGCCGTTGTCTCTTGATTAGGGCGTTCCTCCAAGGTAGGCACATCTAAAATATTACCTTTGTAACTTTGTGTAGAAGTAGCATCATAAACCCTTGGTGCTTTCATGCCAACGTCGAAGTACTCATCTCGAATATTTTCATCATTTTCCATATTGCAACCTTCATTTCGTTTAACTTCAAGTACTACTTTATCATTGTTATCACTACTTTCAACCTTTTTCATGAGCTTAACGTGTAGCATACTTCTACATTATGATGTTTTACAAAAGTCTAAAAGATAGCACTTAGCATCAAAATCATCCAAAATAATTTTAAGACCTAACGATATTGTACACAAAGAAATGTAACTTATTTTTAATTACGTACTTTTTTGGTCCACATGAAGCCCTTTAAATATGCAATCAATAACTTCGGAATATTTCACCTTATCCGGATCATCTAATAGTACTATGCTTTTGATTTCCTTATTCCTTCTGCACCATTCATATGACCCGTCATCTTTTTCCTTCCATTATCCATCATATCAAAAATAAATTACAATCTCACTCATTTTCCTTTAAAATAAAAATAAGAAAAACAAAAAAAAATAATCATGAAAGAATTTTTTTTAAAAAAAAGAATGAAAAATTGAAAACTAGTTCAAAACTACCAGACTGTCCCCAAAACCACCAAGCTGGTCAGGTAGGTCCAACTGGTTAAGCTGGTCCGGTCTGGTCACTGTACTGTTCTTATGACAGGATTTTGCAAATTTATAGATTTTACAAGCCAAAAATTAATGCAAAATACGTTAAATCATTGTTGTTTTTCTATGTTAAGCTCCCTAACCATGAATGCGCAAGCTTTGAACAATTTCGAAAACAATTTAACTAAAAAATTAGAGGGTTTGAGATGAACTTACCAAAATTTTAGAGATTTTACAAACTTTTAGTACTTTCTCTCCTCTCCTTGTGGCTGGAAATCGATGTTTGGAATGTGAAAATGATGCAAGATATTAACTTAAATACAATGATGGTCGTTTTGAGGTGGATGATGGAGATGAAAAATGATGGTGAAGGAGATGACATTTTCTTTTATTGGACAATAGGAGGGGGTTTCTTCAACAATATGAGTTTTTTTTTTTTTTTAATGAAGAAAGTCCCTTTATTTTATTTTTGACTTGTAAAGGGTATTTTGGAGAAAAGAAATATATTCATTAATGAATGAGGTCATCCCTGCAATCTTTTCTTTTTGGGGTCTAGTGTAACAACATGGTGGCCATTTTAATCCTATATTTGCAAAGCCTCCCAATTTATGTACACAGAGATAATGGATATTTAATACTAATACCCCCGAAACTTATTACTCTTTGATAATTTATCCCCTAAATTTTTAATTTTAACAATTTACCCCCCACACTTACTAATTATTGCAATGTACCATTTTTATTTAATTCTACACTAAATTAAATATTTAAAATTAGAAGATTATTTGCATTAGGGTTTGTCTTATATTTGGATATTTTTGTTGAAAATGGGTTTTTCCGATCTTTACATGAGGCATACATGGGTTTTTCATAATAAATGTAATATAAAATTAATTGATAGGGGGTACATTATTACAATTTAGCAAGTTCATGGGGTAAATTGTCAAAATTAGAAATTGGGGATAAGTTGTCAAAAGTGATAAGTATGAAGGGCATTAGTGCTAAATACCCTAGAGAGGACCTTAAAGAAATTCGACAAAATCATTTTTTTACCACACTGAAAAACCTCTCTCAAGAAAAACATTACTTATCATTTTTACTGAATTTCAATACAAATTTCTTTTAAAAGTTTAGGTCAAAGTTTGATTCAAATTATATTAGGTTTAAATTTTCAAATAAATTTGTATTGAAATTAAACAAAAATTATCAATCATGCCTTTCTTGGATTATCACGTGTAAAAAACCATCCAAAATTTATTGGATGTGAGCATAAAAGACTGATGGTATCAAAAATGATAAGTTCAAGGGGCCGATTGTTTAAAAAAAAAAAAAAAAAAAGTTAAAGCACTTAATTGTCAAGTTCACAAAATTTAAGAGGTGTTATAGAAGAAAAACTTCCCTTTTGTTCAATTCCTTTAAATCATTTTCTCAACTAATATTAAACTTTGGGGCTTGATCACAGCCTTTCGTAACAAACATGATTTTTCAGGATTCATCATTAACTTTTCCGTAAAGATAATTTGTAGGAGTAAATTGAAATATATTAAAAGGACAATATGAATATTTTTTGTCTAGAAAAACAAACGCAAGACACTTGTACGATATTTTTTTTAATTATAAGGTACTACTTTTGTAATGTCGAGCTTAATTTATTTAATAACCTAAATTCGAATAAATATGCTGCTTACTTAAAAACGATTTTTACTATGTGTTTGAGTTATAGTAATCTTTATTGTTTTGAAAATGATTTTGTAATGCCGAGCTTAATATATTTAATAACCTAAATTCGAATAAATATGCTGCTTACTTAAAAATGATTTTTACTATGTGCTTTAGTTATAGTAATCTTTATTGTTTTATATGAAGTGAATTTTCACAATAATGTTCTATTGAATTTATTTAACTATATGGTTTTGAGTAACTGCGCAGAAAGAAGCTGACAACCGTGGGAATAGAAACTAATCATTGTGCTGAGTCCAGATGTTATTATTACCATTTTGTTTTGCTTTTTTATTTTTATTTTTTTTTATAAGAAGTCATAATGTTTTCTATGGACTTATTTGCAATAAAAATGTTTTATCTTGTCTCTAGTGAGTTTTTTGAGTTTTCTGGGACACTTTTCATAATTTTAGAAACTTTATTTTATAGCTTTTCTTTTTATAAGCCTTACACCTGTCCTTGGAGACTTAAAAATCTAACGGAGAGCTTATCTCCTCAAGTCATTTGGTGGATATTTCAGAACTTCTTTAGAAAGTAAAAGAAACATCAATGAAATGAGTCTTCCTTATCAAATCTTCTAAGGAAGCTCTACCCTCTTCAAAACCAAAGCCAAACAAGACCTTCTTCCCCTTTTAAATCACAAAACAAATCAAGACTAATCTTCTTTCAAAAGCTCATTCTCGGATTCTACTGAACACCCATTTTCGTTCATGCTAGTTGAGCTCAAAGTGGAATTTGTCATCATTTTTGGGGTTCAAATTTTATAAGCTACCTACGGTTAGTTTAAATTACGATTTTTAATGGATTTTGAAGCTATTTGAAGCTAGAGATATGAGGTTTTAAGTTGTTGTTTGATTTGATTTACTTGAGATGCTTTTATGTTAAAAGTGTGTTATGATTTTTCTCTCAAGTGTGTAACTTTTGATTTTATTCAAGATTATTGATGGTTCTATATTATTTGAAATATAAAATACTGTAAGGTCTAATTGGAAAAGAGCTTTTAGTGTTTTTAAAGCATTTTATGAAATCGTATGGAAGGTATTTGTGAACATGTTTGACTAAGAAAACTAAGATTTCTATAACAAGGTAGTAGGATTCCGAGTTTGTTTTATTTGCTTATACTTGGTGTTTAAAGTTGAAATTTTGTGGAGTTAAATTAAACATATGAATCTTGTTCTCTACAAAATTTTAGACGAAAAATGTTGCAAATTGGATTTTCGGTGAATTTTCAAAATTTAGGTACTATTGCTGGAAATCTGTGGAGAACAATTATATTAAAACTTTGTTTGTGTTTAGAACTTGTCTTAGAGGACCTTAAATGATCTAAAACATTGAAAAGTGATGCTAAATATGCTAAATACATATATTTCTATTTTATATGACTTTTAATTGATTGAAGATACTTTTAAATGTAAAATGACTTGATCATGGATTTTAAGACAAGCATGATCAGCTTTCTTGAAACAGTGGAGTCAACTTCTCTACGGTAGTTTAACTCTAAAAAAGATAAGTTAGAATTCTACTTACTGTGTCATAGAAACTTAAAAAGTATAAGATATAGTATTATTGTTTTTGATGCATGTTTAATATTTTAAAATGCGACTATGGATAGAATGTTTCCCTTTATTAAAAAGAGTATGATTTGCAAGTATGAAAGCTAAAGAAAAGTATAGTTCATTGAAAAATTTTATGACAGTTTTATAATGTTTTAAAGCTTTGCAAATTCTAGATGTGGCCTATAAAACGATGGAGATATCCCGGAAATGTGGTAACCCCACAACAATAGTGTCATTGGGACTGATTGATACCCATGAATGGGTCCTGAGAGAGCATGACTAGTACAATATTTGGGATCCTAAAGGCAACAATGAAAGTGTTTGACCAAACTTAAAGAAAATGAATAGTAAATGATTCTGTAACTTAAATCCAATATGTAACATATCTCATAAGCTTTCATGATATGTTTTAAATATTGATTTGCATTTTTATTTACAGTAACTCGAAATTCATTAAAAAATGTATTTTAAGTATGAATCGTAGATTAATTGTATTGTATTTAACTATTTTCCGCTTATTATGCTTTTAGCTTACCTTAAAATTTCATGGCACGAGTGGTGAAGAAAAGAATGAGGAAACAACATAGTGGTGGGATAAACCTCTTTTGGGAACCTGATGTCATAAAGCCTATGTATATACTAAGCTAAAGTTGTTTCATGAAAATGCTTATCAAAGAACTTTCTGATTACACTACAAAGTTTTGTTTTGAGATAGTACTAATAGTCTGGGATAATTGTAAGTGCCAACTCTTCATATTTTTGACTAAACTATGATGACAAGTTTTATAAATATTTAATATTAATTTCTTATCATACAACTATCTTGATTTTATTATATTTCTTGTGTTTCATCAGATTTTATAAATGTATAAATCAGTGACATGTTCTAATTAGGTTTAGTTAAAGGTTAAACTGGTTACGGGATGTTACAACTTTAATATCGTCCAACAAGAGTTTACTACGTTTATTTCAAATTATTAGTCCTCCGAAAAAAAAAGTTTGTCTTCTACAACCCAAAATGAAACAAAACTCCACCTCAGTTTACTACTAATAGAAACTTTTACACTTCCTTTATTCAAACGCCAATTTCTAACCGTTCAATTCACATAAAAATCTCATGACCGATTGTAAAAAGACAATTATTTTCATGATTTAAATTACTTATGGGTCACCCAACGAGCACACATGATTAAACTAATAACAAATTCATGTTTCGATTATAAAAATATCAAAAATATAACTTATGATAAGCTCACGAAATATTATTGCATCTTTAGTTGTATGAGGTCAACAGAAACAACCCCTCTTTTTGATAGACTTAACTTAAAATTAACCCTAAATATTATTGTAAAATGAAAAAAATATATACACATCAGATATTAAAAAAACCATAGTGGAATTTTTTTTTTTTTTATATACTTAAAAAACCTTTGGAATTAAACTCCATAGAAATGGTAAGCATATTTTTTTTTCTAGCAAAAAAAAAAAAAAACTCCCTAGAAATAGTAATCATAATTCTAATGTAGTAAAATAATGCAGAGTGTTGAAAAAGGAAAAAAAAAATTTTATTAAAATTCCGTTTTTCAACCTTTTTTTTTAATCCGAAAGTACACATTACATATGTTTGTTTAAAGCAAAAAATAACCACCAGTTTTATTTTATTAAAAGACAATAACCACTTATCAAATATATAGAGAACAATTATAAGATTTCAATATGTATTTTTAAAAAGGGGAAAAAAAACAACACCTATAAGATTGCAATTTATAGTGCTTCCTACACCTCGACAACAAATAACAAAAAAAAATGTGGACATTAATAAATCATGTCCAATATCTCATTCTTTATAATTAATTTTCAACTTAAAAAACATTCACTTTAAGCATAAGTTGTTGACTTATATAGAGAAAGTACGACGAAAAAAAAAAATCAAAAGAAAAAACTCGTAAAGAATAAATACGACAAAAGGGGAAATTACACTGATTAATCCTAAACTTTCCATTATCCCTCTAAATTTGTGGAATAATTTCGGAAAAACGCCAAATCTAAAGCAAATCTCGTTCTTTACATAGTTGCCCTTATTCCCCTTTTAAGTAAGCTACAAGAACTGAACTTTGTAACTTGAAATAAAACATGAACTCACTTTGCTAGTCTTCGAGATCGATATTCGAGTAGATGAGAGTGAAGAACACCTCTACCTCTTGTTGGTCCCGAATGGTTTGGATGAATTGATTTTTGCTCGGCTCTTTAAGCAGAATGGGACCCACATGCGTGACACGTGCCAATAGCTTCGCAAGTGGCATCCCAGTTGCCAGAGTGTCTCCTCCGCATTGGATTCCTATTTCTTTGATCAATGTGTCCACCACCAATTTCAATGCTATCTCCGCAACATTCACAAATTTGGCACTGCAAGATGAACAACACATTTTTTTAGTTTTGACTAGTCTAAAGGCTACACTTGAAATGCAACATTTCGGTTCTACTTCTATTTTTCTTTTCATTCCAAACTTAGATGTTTGTTCGAACCCAATTTACAAGCTAGAGTCGCTCAAACCCAATTAGCAGGCTTGGCAAGCTAAAGCCCCAATCCTTCGGAAGTATGAAACTCTTTTCTCTTTCTTTGTTTCTTTCTTTCTTTGGGACAAAAGAGAAAAGGGTTACAAGGATAGACAGTGCATTCCGCCATGTCATACGGACCCCTCATGAAGAGTATTGTTCATGTAACTGACATCATCGTGGGACTGATGCAAACCTAAGACGTTACCGAGCAAAACTAGCCATCTCTTACCACCCCACTAAATGAACAGTGGTTATAAAACTCGTAGTTTATGCACAGTGTATGGAACTATGAGCACTCGAACCCCCATACCATTTGGGAATAAAACACAGATTAAACATCCCAATTGACCTCTCAAAATCCAGATCTCCGTTTTCAACTGCTGGGGAAAAGGAATTGTACACTTTCTCTTTTCCTCTTTCTTTCAAAGAAGAAAGAGATGAACATATAAAATGCCGAAAGGCCTGATTTAATCATGATCTTTCTTCTCGACTTTCCAGAAACATGCTTTCCATAAGACCTTTCATTCATTTAAGAGAGCTTGACATTTTCTTGGGTTTTCAACAGGTAATTGCGCAAACGAGAAGGGTGGAAGATGGTTTAGGGTACGCAATCATATAAATTATTGTATAATTCTATTTGAGTTCAAAAAGATTCCGGGACAAAGATTGCACTAATAGCCCTAAGCAAAGAAGTCGCGCAATTAATCATACCTCGTTATCACTGCCCTAGTCTCCGCCATTAGTTGGTCAAATTTTGTGATATCTGAAAGAACTTTGTCGTTATTGCTGGAGGCTGTGGCTAGTTCATGTAAACGAGCATCTCTGGGCATCAAGTAGTCGTCCCAAAGATGGGGACTTCTTATGGTCATGAAAGTGTCAAGAATTTGCATGATTGTTTCATGAAGAACTGTAGTGTTTATGTGATCCCTCAACTGCTTTCTGTACATGAAATCAAGTAAAAACCATTTTAGTAAATATTGAATTGATCACCATACAAGGTTCTCTTAACATTTTAATGAGCTCAAGCTACAAAGGTAAACAAACACAAAAATTCCACTCCATTAATTGCACAATTGCTTTAAGCAAACAAGTGATTTTCTGAATAATTCTTCTGTTTATATATATACATATATATATATATATATTTGGTAGTTAATAGAAGAAACCATATGAAAATATTTAGAGGCATGGCACCAAATCCCTTGGATGTGTCTTTTAAGAATCACAGAAGGTGAATAAAGACACGGACAGCTTTGAATATACAGCACAAAACAGAGTCTAAAAGATTGACCTATTGACTTGCTTCTGTCATTGTACTAAAAGCATCTTTACATCAATGGAAGGGAGAAAGTTTCAAAATTAAACAAAACTAACAGAACTCTAGACATGCCCACGACGAGTCAACATTTGCTGTCTCGGATTTCCAATCTCATTGGTTGTCCTTCCAATAGTGTTATGCCATATCATCTGAATTTAAAAATTTAGCCACATAAAGAAAGTTAAATACTAAAAGTTTTAAACAAATTGACGAGTTGTCAAAACACTATTGAACGAATAGCCATTGAGACTGGAAAATGGGACAGCAAATTTGGACTAGCCCAGGACACACCAATGACATAAACACAAGATTGTGGGAACAACCCTTTGAGAACTTCTAAGGTAGAAAGTTTCGAAATTAGATGAAACTAACATAACTCTAGACATGCCCACTACACACCTATGACATAACCGCAAGATCACGGCAACAACCTTACCCTTTGAGAACTTCCGTTACTGCTACCTGCATATTTGAAATCAAGGCAGGTAGGCCATAAGTAGAAAGGAAATCAGCACTTGCCAGAAATCTCTGCTGGTCATCCCTGTCAATGAGATCACCATCATCCTGTAAACATACGAACAAGGAGTTCATTCAGATAAATTACACATCAGGATCAAGAAATTATTTAAAAGATGCATGAAGCAAATCTAATGTGAGTGGTATTGAAAATAAGCAATAATGTCAACCAACCATCTCAGTGGAGGCTGACAAGATTTAAAGGTAATATCTATGGTTTTTTTTTCTTTCTTCTTTTTTTTTTTTTTTTTTGGTTTTTTTTCTTATCTACGAATGAACCAAAATGTAAAATAGACAAGAGAATACATAAGAATGAAAAAGGCCTTAATTTTTGTGACAGAGAGAGAAAGAGAGAGTGAGTGATAACTCAGTGGTAGAGCTAAAAGAATGATCAACACTCCAACATTACATCATATACGTGCACAAATTTACATCCTGTAGACTACATATTGCTCTCGCATTGTTTCACATATTATGTCTCATTAGTTTAGGCCAAAGAGATTTAAAAGATACAATATACAAAGTTTACAAACATTCAATAATGTGTTTTCAATGCTAGTCCATTAACAGAGTGTTTAGTGACAAACATGAATTAGCAATATTGACGAGAGTAGCAGCAATGAATGTTATATTAAACTGTTTTTGGAACTCAAAATAATTTCCATAGACAAGATAAACATAGCTAAATAGTTCTCCAATTGATGTTTCTTCCCCAAAAAATAAGTAAATATTGGCCCTTGATGAACCACGAACTCAAATTATAGCTACATACTACATCTTTTGTCAACATAGGGTCCTAAACGCCAAGTCATTGACCAACCAATTTTCTGGACGGGGGATTTTAATCAATAGCATGAAAAAAAAAAAACTGAATTTAGCACATCTAATACTTTGCACAAATTCTAACATCAAACTTGGAAATAGCATTAATTTGGATGCTTAAATGACTTCCAATGATCATTTTGATGTTGGACTTTAAGATGTCAAACCAACAACTCTGTTGGGTCCTTGGGGCTCTATCCTAGAAGGTTAATCTATAAGAAGAAGTAGCTGAAGCCCTTTTTAACCGCACACACCCAACAGAAGTTGCTGAAGCCCTTTTCTTAAATGACTTCCATCTCTACCCAATGTGGGAAGTATCCGCACACACCCAACAACTAGATTCACTGTGATTACCAGGACAGAAAAGAATTTCAAGCACCACGCCCCAATTAAGCTGAATTCTGTTAAGAAAAACTAACATCAGACCATCAACAAAGAGTAGTGCTTCACTTTGTGAAAGCACAGCCATCCACCAGTGATGTGTTCCTCAGTGATCTTTTGTACTTATGTGACTAAACAATTCCTTAAATTGTTAGCCTGAAATACATCAAACCCAACACTCAATACTTATATCGTTGTCATCCCACCTCAGCCCCTCTTCGAAACCAACAGAAAGAGTAACTAGTTAACCAAGTTTTCACATAATTGACAGAGCCAGAGCCTATACTAACTTGAAAGAGAACGAGAAAAGCCAAAAATTGCTTAGCAACCAAAAACCGAGCTCCACTATCCTTCCATGAGAATAACTTGAAATCAAAAGTAACAAATATAGATGCCTGTACCGGTAAAGAGTTGGTAGAAAGATAAAGAAGGACATTCAGCATGAATAACAGTCTAAAGAACTAAAAGCGTAATATCTAACCAGCAAAAAGAGATCCATTATCTTCCTTATACAGAATGAAGAAAATACAGTATATCTGTTGTCTAACAGAGTGTGTGTGTTCATAAATATGGTATCCGTATTGTCTAACTTGTCATGAGAGAATGCGGAGAAACAGCCTCCTAACTTAGGCAACAGTTGCACATTTCACAAGGTAACAAAACATAAAGTTTGTTACCCATAGTTCTTTAAAACAGAAAATTTACATATTCTTTTACTGCAATCTCTTCAATAAAACTAATGCTACCACTTCGATAATAATGAAATGAAAAACCAAAATAATATCACTTTTATTAACACCCAAATCGTATAATAATTGAATGATGTCGTTAAATGTTGTCCAAATTTATCAACGGCCATCAATCCTGCTAAAAATGTAAAACCTTTACCTCTAGTAACCGGTAATCCAACTTTTCAACAAAAAATAAATTGGCCAAAACCTACTTGGGATTAGAGATGAGTGGATAGCAAATAGAGAATTTCCATATTAATATAGGAAAAACTAATTATCTTTCATTGTGAAATTCAGTCATAAGGTGTTCAACAGGTGAAGTTAGTCATGAAATCTGGACTAACTTTAGTAAAACTTTTAACTCCAGCACAACTAACTAGTCATTTTCTCATAAGACAAATGCAGATCACATAACATATCATTTGCGTCACGCCCAACAAAAGAAATCAAGCCTGTCACACTCCTTAGCAGTACTTTCCAGTCCTTTTCTTAGTAGAACCCATTCTTGCCCGAACATAGATTCAAATGAAACTCAGATCTCTAGACTTCATTAGGCATTTTCATCATCTATCAACAAATGTATATACCTAGATTGGGCAACTCAATCTATATCTATCACCAATATTAAATGCTTAAAGAACCTGCCCTCCAAGAAAAACCAAAGATAAGATTTTGACCCAAAAAAAAAAAATCTTTATGGTTATCGTAATAATGGGAAAGACATTCATAATTCACTCCTCACACAAGCTAATTACCCAGGAAGTTAAAAAGATTAACATGCTTGTTCAAGCATAGCAGATGTCACACGAATGGCCCTAAGTACTAATCTGCAAAATGAGACACTTGGACTTGCTAACCATCCAAGGCAATCCGGTGTACCACCCAGTGAAAACAACTTTTGAGCAATCAATAGGTGCAACTTTGTAGTGTAAGTTAAAATCCAACTGCCATTGTATGCTTATTGATTTCCTCAAGACCAAAAATGAAAGAAAACAAGTATCCACTTATGTGACAAAGATACAAGCATGGGATGGGAACATCGCAATAAAAAGAATTCAGCATTCATCGTCATTTAAAGAGAAAAAGGATGGTTAAAGTTAATTCCAAAGTGGTACTGGATTAAAATAAAGATAATTTTGTAAGAAACAAAAGAAGTTGAGAAACAAGATGCATCTCTTACTAGTAAATGAGAGCTTCCAAGATGACGTGCGGTATCAATGTATAAATGTTTTCCTAATATGTTGACTTGAACTCTGATATATAGGCTAAGTATTGTCATCGTCCACAACGACAACACCATTCTTGTGAAACCTGGAGAAAAAAGATACCCAGAAATAGTAAGCTATATCTATAAAATAAAACTCACAGATTTAGGTATTCAAAGCATGAATAAAGTGTATGCCGAAAAGTAATTATAAATTCATACTTAGAATCTTAAGTCTATCCCACAACTCATGTTTCTCTGAAGACGTCAAAGTATTCGGCTGACCCTTCCCTTTCATAAGCCTATCAGTGAGGTGAGAAAGTTCCAACTCCTCTTCTATCCGCTTGCTCAAGTATTGAATTGCGTGCGGCAATGTAGTTGTATCAGCAATACTCTGTACGTTATCAAAATGGGCTTGCATTCTACCAATATAGATAAAAACACACCGTCATTATAACCCAACTAGTATTGGATACATGGAAAAAAAATATATATATATATATCTATATATATTGAAGTTAAAGATTCTCATTACTGGTCCTTGACAAGGTCATCAACTTTTTTCCTTTCACTTGCAAGTTCTCTCTCCAGATCATTGAGCCTTTGTCTATGAGCGTTGTATAACTTATACAAAACATATCCACTTCCTAAAAGGCCAGCTCCAACAAGAACCTTCCTTTTATGCCTCCTCCAAAAATTCCTATTTTGCATCACAATCGTCAAAATAGCCCTCATTAAATATGTATACATAACCCCCATGAGGAAATTGAAGGAAATCCATGACACCCAACAAAAAATTATTTCTAAACCCGTAAAGATAAAGTTACAAAATGCAGAGGAGTGCAGAAGAAAACAACCAATAGTTAAACAAACTCCAGAATTATCAACAGAAAAAAAAAATTAAACAGAAAAATAAAAGGTACCCAGTTTGAGAAACAGCAATGAAAACAAATCCAACTCAAAAGAACAGAGGAAAAAAAAAATTTATATATATATATATATATCAAACAATAACAGCTGAGGAGAAATACTGACCTTAATGAGAGCATTTTGCTGCTATGATATCCAAGAATCCATGACTACATATCCATTACGATTCTCTCAGGACAATGAGGGAAAGATAAGAGCTTAAATTTGAAAACAAAAAATTCAAGGAAATAGATAAAGAGATAATTGAAAGGATAAGGAGTGGTTGCGGAAGAACACTTGGCGGAAGAACACTTGGGAAAACTCGCCCACAATAAAAGAGTGGGTTCTTTTATTGAGTTGTTATTGATTAAGAGGAATTAATAGAGAGAGTGCGAGTAAATATTTTGTTTTTTTTTTTTTTTAATTTGAGTTTGGGCAAGGGAAGAGGAGATGCGTTGGGTGGGCAAGAAAGCATAAAAGGAGGCGAGAAGGGGCGGCGCTCGGTGGCGCCGGGCTTTGGTCGGAGTTCGAGGGGGGTGGGAGTGGACGGCGTTTTAGAGTTTTGAGTGAAAGGAAATATTTGCCGCAATGACTTGACAAGAAACTCAAATTAGGGAAACGACTTTCCCAATTCTTTTTTTTTTTTTTTTTTTTTTTTTGCTTTATTCCAAAAAAAAAAATGCTGACGGTATAATAAATGAATATGTAATTTATAAAATCATTTAAAACATATTTAAAAACTTTTGTGAAAAACAGAAAAACACAAAAACAAAAACAGTAAATTAAAAGACTTTCCCAATTCTTTTTGTTTTTTTTGTTTTATTCCAAAAAAAATGCTGACGGTACAATAAATGAATATGTAATTTATAAAATCATTTAAAACATATTTAAAAACTTTTGTGAAAAAAAAAACAAAAACAAAAACAAAAACAGTAAATTAAGGTGATGTTTGGATGAATAGTTCAAACTATGAGTTTGAAGTAAAATTTTTATCTTTTTTCCAAAAAGTTTTTTGTCTTTTCTGAAAAAGTTTTTTGTCTTATCTAAAAAGTCAACAAAAATTACTATTGAAATTTAAAATTTCCAACTCAAACTGGTGAACCAAACGGAGCCTAAAAGAGTCAATTTAGAAGTATCCCTTGGTGAGGGTTTGAACTAAGTCCGGGTTGAGTTCCTTCCAGCCCCCTTCGTTGGCCGTTACTGCCGCCTTTGTTGCCGCAGAAGCCCTCGTTGCTGCCACTGGCCTCAACTCCGGGGTTTGGTGAAGGTTTGGTGAAAATGTTGAGCATGTTAGATATTTTTCAAAATTTTAATGATTTTTTCTTTCAATATTTGTTTGGTTAGTGAAATTAGGTGTACTATTTAAATAATTGATTGTAATTTATTATTAAAAACTTTTGCTTGTAAAGAATTTGATTATGTAACATTAATTTTATTGTCTTTTGATATTTAAAATAATCACACAAAAAAAACTATAAAAAGGTTCTGATCAAGGACCGTCATTCTGTTGAAATAATGATATTATTTTTTTTTCTTTGCTTTTTAATTTGATGGATTGTATTAGTTTAGAAATTTGGTAAATGACATAGATATGTACGAAATAACCGAATATATTAGGTGAAAATTTTCCGTACAACCACTTGTTGTTATAGCATTTGTTGTTATAATGATAACTTTTGTTGTCATATTTTATATTTTAAACGTTTATATTTAATTGGTACTTTTCAAACGGTTACACAATATTAATAAATATTTTTTAAAATACGCAATATTACGGTTATGTCTAATGATATATTTATATACTAACACGAAAATTTATTATTTTTATTCATTTATACATTTATGCACATTACTACAAAAAAAATATAATAATAATAATAATAATAAATGTCATTCTTTGTATCTAATAAAATTGATTAAAAGTCCGTAAATTTGTTTCTACATGGAAATTTAAAAATACTATGTAAATATTATACATTCATATACAATTAATAAACAGATATTGTGCAAATATAAATACAATATGGATAAATCTACAAGTAAGCAACTATGGATAAAGAGTTAATGTTATCTAATTAAAGAAATAGATATGGAATCCATAGTTGCTTTATGAAGAGTTAATGTTATCTAAATTAAAAGGATTATTTGGGTGTTAGAAAGAATACGGGATCCCGATCATTAGGTCATTTGTTAGTCGAATAATTTTTATATATATGGATTCTTAAAAAGGTTTATTCCAATGGTGCACTAATTAATCTTTTAAGATGAAATGATTGAAAGGTAAAATAGAATTTAGGCTTAAACCGATCATAGATAATCTATGAGGATGTTACATAGCTAGTTGATTGTGGACAAGATTATTTGGATCTTCCATAAATATGCACCCTATAATCGAGTGTGCAATTTTAGGTTTTTAGTAGAATAATACCGAAATTAGTAATTAAGTAGAAAATCAATATGAGGTTGATTTGGCTATAAACTAATGGAATTTGATTATAATGGAGCTTGATTGTATACGTTCAACTGGTCCCTTTGCTAACTCATAAACCCCCTTTAGAATCGAGTTGTTTTTGTATTAGATCCAATAATTGGAAGAATTGCAAAAAACTGTGCAAAATATGGCCTTGTTCGATCAACCGGTGGTGCACGTCTGGTCAACCTAACGAATTGTAATGTGTCCGTACAAACACAAATTTTCTTGATATTTTTTTAAGCTGAATTAATTTAATTAAATTTAGAAAATCTATTAGAATAGTAACTAAAGTTTTTTAAGTAGATAATGGTTCTAATAATATTATTTATTTTAAACATGAAACTTAATGATAAGATTATTGAAAAATTGAAAACAAGAAATAAATTCCAAGGCTTATAAATAAACTCTTTAGGATGCTATTTTTGCTTTAGAGCATAAGAAGCAAAGGTGATGGCTTTTGGAGGCCAGAAAGAACACTCCATTGTTCCTCTTCAGCTATCAACATCTCTAGGCACTCTAGTGGTTTGAAGGAGTCATTACCAAATTAATGGCTTGTTTGGCATTTGAGTTTAACTCAAGTTAAACTGTATTTTTTTTTGTTTTTTTCTGAAAAAGTTTTTTGTCTTTTCTGAAAAGTCAACAAAAATTCATATTGAAGTTTAAAAATCTTAACTCAAACGCATTCACCAAACACCCCATAAATGAAGAAATATTAAAGATATGCCCGTACACACATTGGCTTAGTGGGGGAGGTCCGTTTTAATCTTAACATGAATAAAGTACATGGTTTATTCCATCGACCGCGGACTAATGTTTAGACTATCTTCTTGACATTACATCTTCCTTGTGTCAACCACTTGAATGTTGAATTTAAGGCTTTGGTTAATAATAGTCTTCAACATGATTTGTTTGCTTACATATATATTGTTTCCAAAAAAGGAATCGACTCACGATGTAATAACAATCTATTCTTTCCTTTTTTCTGTTTGACCCACGAATGTCCTTTGCTAATTCAGCAAGCTTCTCAAATTTTGTATTTCTTACTATTGACCTTTCTAAGGATTATTCAGTATGTAGACACTGTAAGTTATAAAATGTACGTATATCACCAATTTAAAAATAAATCGTACACATTATATTTTGTGATCTTCACTGTTTATAAGTTATGATATCTAAACTAGTCCAATATTCTTAAAGACGTTTGGTTCACCGATTTAAATTAAAATGTTTCAACTCATTTTTTTTGATATATTTTTGAAAAATCAACAAGAATTTTAACTAGTTTTTAAACAATCAAACAATTTCAATCTTTAAAAAAAAAAAAAAAAAAAAAACTCATTTTCAACTAGCACCCCAAATACAAGGCTAAATTTCTCTCTTCTAATTTTCCAAAAATGTAATAACGAGCACTTTTATGAAACTAAAATATCTAAAATAAATTACAGTAAATAACAAATTTAATACAGAAATAATCTATTGATTAAAATTATATAAATCAATTACTTAATAAATTTTTATTTATTACTATTTACTTTATATCCCTATTTTAAAACATATGATTTGTTTCGAAAAAACTGCTACTTACTCTTTCCTACGCATAAAAATTTCAAATAACTAGCAGGTTTTAAAAATATTTAAAAAATTAAATAATAGAAAAAATAAATGATCAATTTACATCTTGCAAAATTTACTCTATTTATCAACTAAATTTATTATTTATTTTTGAAAATTTTAAAATCTCGTAAAAATGCTATGTTCGATGAAATATTTGGGCCAAAGCAGGCCCGGAATGAGCCTCAGCTACATCTATTGGGCCTATTGGGCCACTTCATTGTTACCCGCATCTCACCTCCAAAACCCTAATCCTCCTCTCTCTCTCTCTCTCTCTCTCTCTCTCTCTCTCTCCCTCTCCTCCGACGCATGTACCCATCATATATAAGCCCCCATATGAGCCTCGTCTCCAAACCCTAGAGACAGTCCCTCAGAACACATTCGCCGATCTGATTCTCATCCCCTCTCTATCTCTCTAGAGCACCTTCCAAGTTCCAACAATGGCGAGCGAGGGACTGGTTCTCCGCGGTACGATGAGGGCCCACACGGACATGGTGACGGCCATCGCCACCCCGATCGACAACTCCGACATGATTGTCTCGGCCTCACGCGACAAGTCAATTATCCTCTGGCACCTCACCAAGGACGACAAGGCCTACGGCGTCGCCCGCCGCCGCCTCACCGGCCACTCCCACTTCGTCGAGGACGTCGTCCTGTCCTCTGACTCCCAGTTCGCCCTCTCCGGCTCCTGGGACGGTGAGCTCCGCCTCTGGGACCTCGCCACCGGCGTCTCCGCCCGCCGCTTCGTTGGCCACACTAAGGACGTCCTCTCCGTCGCCTTCTCCATCGACAACCGCCAGATCGTCTCCGCCTCCCGTGACCGCACCATCAAGCTCTGGAACACCCTCGGCGAGTGCAAGTACACCATCTCCGGCGACGGCGGGGAGGCCCACTCCGACTGGGTCAGCTGCGTTCGCTTCAGCCCCAACAACCTCCAGCCCACCATCGTCTCCGCCTCCTGGGACCGCACCGTCAAGGTCTGGAACCTCTCCAACTGCAAGCTCCGCAACACTCTGAGCGGCCATGGCGGCTACGTCAACACTGTCGCCGTTTCTCCCGATGGTTCTCTCTGCGCCAGCGGTGGGAAAGATGGGGTGATTCTGCTCTGGGATTTGGCCGAGGGGAAGAGGCTTTACTCGCTGGACGCTGGGGCTATTATCCATGCTTTGTGCTTCAGCCCCAACAGGTACTGGCTCTGTGCCGCCACTGAGAACAGTATCAAGATCTGGGATTTGGAGAGCAAGAGCATTGTTGAGGATTTGAAGGTCGATCTCAAGACTGAGGCTGAGAAGACCGAGGATACCCATGCTGCAACTGCCAACAAGAAGAAGGTATACATATACACTATATATAATATTGTTTGGTTTTTGTTTCTTTATGTTTTGTGTTTTACTGATCGTTGTTGTGCTTTTGAATTTTGTGTTTGTGATGTAGATAAGATTGGAAAGAGGTTTCACTTGCTAATGCTTATGTTTTTCTCAGTTTGAATTATATATATATATATATATATGTATAAATGCGAAATCTTAACCTTTTTAAGATTCTTTTGATGGTAATTGATTTAGGAAATTTAATGGTTAGGCGAAGAGCCTTCTGTGATTGCTCTGATTAAGTTTGTGTTAATTGAACTTTGGGTAGGTAACCCTTGCTAATGATTCTACAATCCGTCTTCTTGCATAAAGAGATATCATTTTCCAAAGAATATTTTGATTTGCAATGTGTGGTTTATTTTTTTGGCTTTAGACAATGGGAAAAAACAAACCTTCTTAAGCAAGTCTTAATTTTCAATGCTTCTCGTATAAGGAAGTGATTCTTGAAATATGTGTGACATTTTCTCCTTGTTTTGGTCGGTGCAAGTTGTTTCATTTTCATGCTCATTAGGGTTGCTAAAACTAATCTTTCTCATGTCTTTCTGATGTGTATCTAATCTGTGCTTGCTTATGTTCTGCGTTAGTAATTTGTATAGGTGAAGATATGTTTAGTGAATCGATTTAAGTAGTTAATTGAGAGTTTTAAATATAGTAATAATGTTAATTGTTTTGATCTACATTATTTTTATTTTCACGCTTGATTCTTATCCTGTGAATGTTGGTAATTGCAGGTTATCTATTGTACAAGCTTGAGCTGGACTGCGGATGGAAGCACATTGTTTAGTGGATACACCGATGGTGTAATCAGAGTTTGGGGTATTGGCCGCTACTAGGGAAAAAAAATCAGCTTTTTCATTTACAGTAATTGGAATATGCGGTTCTGTTTTTCTTATTAGTTTTTGAGACGAAAAACCAAGTTAATTACTATTACTTTTCTTAATCTAGTGTTACCAAAAAGTTGTTTTAGGTTTTTTTTGTTGGAAAATGCTGCTGGATTTCACATTCTCTGAAGTTGACTGTGTGGCTTTGAGGCCCATTTTGATTCGGTTTTGTTTTCTTATTTATTTTCATATTTGTCTTTCATTACTTTTCTTGTTTTGCCTACACATTTTTTATGGGTGCAATTAGACTTTGATGAGTTGTGTAACCCCATTTGTTCCTCACCTAGTTGCATATATCATTACCTCGCACCATGAATAATGAATTTTGTCTTTGTTAATGAAAATTATTTTCCTACTTAGTGAGAAAATTATTAGTATTTTACGGTTTAATATAGTTGTATTATTTTGGTTATGCCTTGTTATTGGATTCTGTCGATGCCACTTAAGAAGTGCACAAGCTCTGTATTGAAATCTCAATTCTGCGATCTATGAAATTTTGGAAACGTTATGCTTGGTGGTTAATCTATTTTCTGTTGCACTAAAAGTACACTGATTTTGTTCTAATAGTGCATTGTTAACGTGCTAGAAATATAAAAAGAAAATGATTATAAATTCAAAGTCAGTGATAAGATATACATTTTTGTTATGTTGATAAAGGAATTAACCAGCAACTTAGAGAGGAGGGAGGATAGTTCTTTGGCTAAACAGTATTTACCATCTTCAATACGAGAGCTAGACTAAACGCGCAAACATTAAAAAATAATAAAAAGATGATTACAGGAACGGTTTAACCCTAACTGTAATTTCGCACTTGATAAAAAAAGTTTAAAAAAAGAATGCTTTCAAAGGCTGGGTTGCATGATAATTTGGACAGAAATCGCCAGTGTCATGAGATCAATTCTTTTCTGAACTCCAAAATGGCTCATCAGCAATGGCAATTTCACAAGCTTTTGGTATGACAATTGGCTTTGCTTATTCACAACCGTCGTAGCTCGCAAGGATGATCAAAGCCTTGGTCTATGGGAGAAGACAAGTTGCTTGATTGCTTGCACTGACTCCTGTGTCTGACTTCTTATTGGTTTCCTAAACCATTTCTCCACAGTACCCCCGAAAACAAAAAACAGAAAAAAGCCAAGATCGCCATAAAGCGAAATGTGCAACCAAGGAAGCAAGACGAATCCCAGGTATGAAGTGAAGATTAGAGTTGCACCTAAGATCGGTAAGCAACCGTAGTTTTCTTTGTGTCGTAACAAAATGTGAAAGCTTGGTCAGATTTTATTAGATTTATTTTTTATTCATTTCTTTCTGATGGAAAACATCCAATTTTGGTAGTAGATGGAATTTTGATGTCAGGCAAATGAACATACAGAAACAACATAAACTTCCATATATATAAATATATAAATATACACTATATTCTGCAAAAGCTAAGACAGCGTGAGCTGAAACTGTATAATATATTCGAATATTCTTATAACTTGAGTAGCCAACTAAAGAGAGCAACTAGAAGCAGATGTAAGAAATGCATTTCTGCTTCTGAAAAATAACATCCTCAAAAAAAAAAAAAAAAAAAAAAAAAAAAAAAAAAAACCACCATTCAGCTTTTACCTCATCAAAAATTGCTCTCTTCAGGAAGCAAGCGTACACACATCTATCGTATAACATCACGTTATGATATTATCCCTCTACCTCATTTAAGTCTCTCTCTCTCTCTCTCTTTAAACTCTTTCCATCTCCCCTCTTTTATTCAGAAGAAGAAAACTAATTTGAAATGGAATGTATACCGTTGTCAATAAAAATAACTCAAAACTCTATATACGCACCCAAAATCTTGGTGATCTGAAAATACCAAGTCCAGCTCGAGATATTACGAACTTCAGACATTTCCAATGCTATACCAAAGTTTACCTTACCCTCACGGCAACTCCAACCCTTGCTGTGTCGAATGACAAGCTTGAAAACTACTTTGTCGATTGAAGCCGCCTCATTTTTGGTCTATTTCGCAGAAAGCAAGAAAGTGTCATATCACCAAACTCCTCATCATTGGCCGGTTCCCTCTCCTGTTTTTCAAAGGCCACCTCTGGTCCTGTGAATTGATCTAGTCCACTGGGCACGGAGGATGCATAATCTCCATCGTGAAGTTGGTTTACTCTTTTGGACAGCAATTTAGATCCTCTTATCAAACTGGAGGGAGGACAAGCTTGGGTACCTGGCTCCTCATTCGATTTCTTTTGCACAAAGGAAGCTAGAGAAATGTCATCACTACCATGACCACTTTGTGCATCAACGCTTACATTTTCCTCCACAAGCTCCTCGCAGCCAGCCCTCAGGCCTCCAACTAGACTTTCTATACTGGGCTCGTTGTCAGTTGGCAATACACTATATTCTTCTGTTAAAGGACTGGACTTCATGTCGCAAAATGAGAACTTTTCAGAAGTCCCACCATCGCAGCATGTTAACTCATCATCCTGCATCAAAGACGGCATTTCATTTCCATCATGAAGTGGATCTACTCCTTCAGGTAACAACTCCGATTCGTTCTGTATGATTAACAGAGGGAAAACCTCATTTTTCTGACAATCATCAACTTGAAGCTTTCTCCTCTTCAGTTTCTCGCTTAGGAAGCAAACAAGTGGCATGTCATTGTCTGCTGTGCCTAAATTCTGATCCAAACAAGAAGCACCTCTAGGTTCTACCTTTTTCAGGTCCTTGTCTTGAGAAGGAACATGTACAACATCCTCCAAAACTCCAGCCGGCTCACTACCTTTTTTCCTTTTGCAGCATTGCTTATTACGCGTATTTTTCTTGGAGGCCATTTTCTCATTTCCACCTAATGTAACGATATCGTCACCATTAGTCACCAGTAACTGTGTCAAGTCCATGCAAGATGAACCATTATGCTGAAGTTCGACATCAGCAGTAGTTCCTGTTGGCAATGACTTCCCAGAAGAGACAGTGGTACTCTGAGGTTCTTCCAAGTTTGCAGTGCGTGTATTCCTACTATATTTCCGCTTGGGAACGCTTTTTCTTTCGGTCAAAGTAGCATTGGACTCAGCAAGAGGTTCGATCCCATCACCGTTACTCGTTATATTCAAACTTTCAGGCTGTAAGGGAAGAAATTCCATTACTTCATCAGGTTCAGTAAGTTCCTTCCTCGTAGAACGTGGCTTGCGAGATCGTTTCTTCCTTTTACCATCAGTTCCAGCCAATCCTTTTCCATTTTCTGAGCCTATCATGGGAGATGATGGTTGATCTTGTCCAGGTTTAGTCAAATTACTATTTTCTAAACCATTTATTGCCAGGCCTTCCTGTGTAACGGTTTGAGCATTTTCTGTGCCTCCTCTTCTTCCCATCAAAGTAGTGTCGACCTCTGCAAGCAGCTCGATCCCATCACCATTACTTGTTATATTCAAATTTTCAGGCTCTAACGGAAGACATTCTGTTACTTCATCAGGTTCCTTTTTTGTAGACCGTGGTTTGCGAGCTCGTTTCTTCCTTTTACCAACAGGTTCAGCCAATCCTTTTCCGGTTTGAGCTTTTTCTATGCCTCCTCTTCTTCCCGTCAAAGTAGTGTCGCCCTCAGCAAGTGGCTCAATCCCATCACCATTACTTGTTATATTCAAACTTTCAGGCTGTAAGGGAAGACATTCTGTTACTTCATCAGATTCCTTTTTTGTAGAACGTGGTTTGCGAGCTTGTTTCTTCCTTTTACCATCAGGTCCAGCCAATCCTTTTCCGTTTTCTGAGCCTATCAGGGGAGATGATGGATGATCTTGTCCAAGTTTAGTCAAATTATTATTTTCTGAACCTTGCCCAGTAGTGGCTTCTCGCCCATCAAATGTTTCAACCACATCATGGTTATTTATCGCAAGGCCTTCCTCTGTACCTGTTTGAGCATTTTCTGTAGATTTCTTTGATCTCTTCTTTTTACCTTTGCTGCATTTCAATAAAGGAAAGCATGACAACTCAAAGTGAAATACATCACTGCCAAATAAGAATAGCTGTACCCCGTGTTCTAACACAAGGAATGTAGAACTCAAAGAACAAGTCCACGGATGAGAATAAAAAGGAAAAATGAATTTTATAGAATGAAGAAGTTTAAAAAAAAGCTGCAGAATTTAAAGGCAACTTACCAGAAAGATATGATTCTTTTCTTCCCAGATTTTTGACCTCTGCAAGCAACAATTAGATATTAGAACCAGCACAACGCATGCATGAAAGAGAATAGTAGAAACCAAGTTTTTACGAAGAATCTACCTTGATTTTCCGGTCTGATTCTCACAATGATTTACTTTCTCGCTAGAACTTATCATTGGCAGCGGACAAAAATCACTGGGGCTAAGGGCTGGACGCTCTGACTCTCGATCTACAAAGTTTCCTATAAGAGCAGCTTTTTGCATTTTTCTTGCAGCTTGGAGCAAAGACACTTCGTGAGGGGACAACCTCTTCCATCTCCTGGATACACAGAAAGATGATGAATATTGAGAGGCATATCACGGGCATAGAAGAAAAATCTTCAACATTATTTATATGGCTTTCACTATGGAAGACTTCATACCTCCGGCACATATTATCAGTACGCCTGGGTAGAGCTGCAGCAACCTTAGACCAGCAATGTCCATGTTCCTCAATAGCTGCCATAAGTTTGGCATCCTCTTCTTCAGTCCATTTGTCCCAGTTCAAAGAAGGATCTAGAGAATTGACCCATCTGCCATGAGAATTAAAAATTAAAAAAAAATAAAATTAAGATCGAAAGGAATTTACTTTGAGCTAGAAAAATTAGTTGATTATACCTTTCTCTACATTGCACCTCTGTCCGACCCGGCACAAATTGTGCTGTCTTCTTCCAGTTTCTTGGCCCAAAGAGCATCTGTGCTACTGTCAGTCGTTTGTCTTCATCTGCAGTCCAGCGACCTACTTTTTCCCTGGTTGGATGAAGAGATTTTTTCCACCTAGTATTGGTTGTGAATAAGAATGTTACTAACGTTGAAAAGATCCATGGCTCATATTTTCTTTTAGAAAGAACGAGGAAACATGTATCATTAGAACTTGCAAGTTGCAAGCACCAATGGACTCATGAGATTCAGCATTGAGCAGTTGTAACAAGTAATGAGATGAAAACACCTTGCAATGCATATAGTACAGGTTAGATCCAGTAAAATCCGACTCAGGGAAAGGGTGGTCCACAAGTTATGGTGAAATCATTGCAAATGTAATTCTAGAATTAGAAAGAACCAAAAAAAATATGTTTCTACTTCAGAAGGAGGAAAAGAAAATGCACTTCAGCCAGTTAGGGTAGATAAGAACACAATGGGAGTCATATAAAAAAAACTAGCACTAGACAGTACTGAATCCCCCATAAAGGCTTCTTAATACACAAGTCTAGATTGATATTTCAATTAGGCAAATCTTCTCTGGACATACACAGACTTGTGAGAGAGTACTCCACAGTAATGATCATCCACAAAATACCGATCCAAAGACTTGGGGAGGAAATAAACCACACGACGTGTTTTGGCAGCATTTTTTTTTTTTTTAGTTTGAAGCTGCATACTCTTTCATATAAATATATAAAAACATCACATAATTCTTGCTTCGAATGAACTGAATATTAAATCAAGTAGATTTGGAATAGCTAACTAACCTGTTGGAGCATTGGGTGCCGGTCCACCCTTCCAATACAGAAGCTACAGACTGCCAATCACCCTCGCCATATGTTTCAACAGCAGAACGAAGTTTAGCATCCTCATCCTTGGTCCATTCCCTTTTCAATATGGAAACATTCAGACTCCTCTGGTAACGAGTCAAGCACTGAAAAGGAGTCCTGTTTGTTCCCAACGATACAGCAATATCAAACCAGTTACTGATCCCCTTCTTCTGGACAAGAAACAAAAGATTTTTATCCTCTTGGGCAGTCCACAGATTACAATTGAGCAAAGGATCTTCAAAGTTCAACCACCTGCAGGAATCAGCCATCAAACACATTAAACTAAATAAAATTGAAACATGGTGATCCATGTCTGCACGACGAATGTGGTCCAAAGATAAAAAAGTGAGCATCACGGACATCTGTGATGACAGCATCACAGACGTACTCAAACACCAATGTTTGGAGTAAAGCATGTCATGTATCGGTCCCACCTGAATGACCTAAGCCGATGCAGCTATTTTTACTAAATCCAACAATGGTCAACTTGTCTGTGATGGTGATCGTCATAGACATCTGCGAAGCTCGCTTCATGGAAGGACACATTCTTCGGGGGGGATCAACAAAATAAAAACACTAGTCAAGGAATGTGCATGTTGAGGGAAAATAACATAATAGACCTAGAGAAAGCTGCTAAAACAGAATCTTCGTTGTCATTGGACTGACAATGTTTACTGTTTTTTTTTTTTTTTTCCCTTTCCTTTTTTGGTCAGAAATTCCACAAAATGACTAATTGGATAGCTTTGTAAAAGTGCTAGGTTTCAATATCAATTGCTTAAAATTGTATTTCAATCTCTTTTCCATTTGATTAATCGAATTGTCTGAGTTCTCTATCCGGCCCTCACAAGAAGTAACGAAGTTGACATAGACTTATCTAATGTTTTGTTTGCCATAACTTCTTCCCAAAGCTGGCAAATGGATCAGTTGTGTATTTTATTAGAAGATAAGATACGATGTTCTTCAGAAACCACAAGAGTATAGCATTGAGTTCATCATTCAGTAACCTCACCATAATTAAGCTATAACAATTTATTGCATAGAACCAAATTAACAACATAATTACATGATAACATTTTGACAATGAAGAGCATACCTTGCTTCGCACTCGGCGCCAGAACGTCCCACAACATACATGGAAGCCAATTGTTCCCAATTAACCTTGGGCAAAAATTCTCTGATATTTTCAGGGGTGATGTCAAGATCTTTTATTGACAATAAAACATTATCAATATCATTCAAGTCTCCACAAGACTCCCCCGTACCACTGTTTACGAAGAAAAATGTGCAATCAGGGAAGATATGCTGGAAGAATTCAAATTAACTAATGTCTCTGGGGGGGAAAAAAGTTCAGCAAAAACACAAAATATGAAAAAAGGGTAAAATCAATATGGCAATAACTGCAATGCAAGAAAAAAAGATCTGAACAAAGTTAACTTTCAAAAACAAAAAAAAAAAAAAACAAAAAAAAAGAAGGAACAACTGAGTGGAAAGGGAAAAACATGTATTCGTATGACAAATAAGCTAAAACAGCTACTATTCTGTCATGCGAACTAAAATCAGCTAAAACAGTCCTACCACAGAAATTCAAAAACAAATAAGAGAACCCTACATAAGCATAACATAGAAGATATATTCGTATGACAATTTATCCATCTACTTAAATAACATTAAGAGTTAAGTTACTTTTACTATCACAGTGCATAGTTAAAGTCAACAAAACAAAATGCAGGTAATAGGAAAACAAAAAGAAAGTACTACAACAATCAGATTAAACACTTTCCTAAATTGTAATACAAAAGTAGCATCTCCACATTCACCCAAGGGCACTCCTATACACTATTCAATGAAACACACCCACATTACAAGGTGAAGTCCAAGCACTAATATCTGCCTCACTATCTGAGAAAAGACATAAAAGAGTATATCGTCACAACTCGGTTAAAGAGAAGAATACCTCAATTGATCCATCATGATTTGAAGTGCCTTCTCTTGAAACT